>CM053791.1:665354463-665754463 GCA_028749045.1 Cupressus sempervirens
AAAGGCTCAATTTGCAAATTTTGTATAATCTATTAGATTTGTGCATTTATTTTGTTTCAGATTTGCATTTTATTTTCTCTTTATTTTTTGGAGGATTTTTTTTGAATTTTTTTAGGCCATCAAGCCTACAGAGAGTTTGTTTTTCTAGGAACCATGTGGTGAATTCCTAGTCCCCCAAGCATATTCTAATGAATATTTCATCAAACCAGAGATTCCTCAACAATTCATGGCATATTCATTAGCATTAGTCAGTGAATATTCCATAATTAGTGGTCCTTACACATTTTTGACCACAACACCTAGCAAATCCAACCACCAATGACTGAGTCCAAACTATGGCAGCCTTCAACTAATATTGAATGGTTTTCATTTGTTTTTATTTCCACATGGTTGTATTTTTTTAAAATGCAAAAGCAAGATGCCTAAGGAATGTGGGATTAATACCCCACTCACTGACTATTTTTTCTAGTGTTGCATGTGATAAAAGTCAATGCTAGCAAATAAATCCAAAACTGGCCCATCAAAGGCTCTCACCAGTGCTACTTTTAAAACCATTTGCCAATCTTCTTGCCTTTTTGGCATTTCATGACTTTCTAGTGATGAAAGTGACCACCACAACGTCCATAGTGACAACTCAACTACCATGTGGCCAATACAATTAGAGCCAGTGACTATTTACTTAGCAACCACATCAGACTGAACACATGCATTTGCCACATAAGCACATCAATACATGTCATCCTCCCCCATCAACATTTTGTGCACTAACACATGGCTCTATACATGTCTGTATGATTTGTATTGCTAATGTCATCACATAGGTCACTGCCACATCATCAAGGAGGGAAAATTTTTACTAGCATCATCAAAATACTATCTTAAATTTGAAGTTCATTTGATCGTCATTCACAGACCCAAATGAACTACTGCAACAACCATTTGGACATCAAATTTAACCTCATAGTTTGCTAACAGAGCCCTCTCTTGATTCAATTTTTGATTTGAAAGTCCAACTTTGGGAGGCCATATCTCAGTCATCTAGGCTCCAAATGAGGTGCAAATTTTTTTTGGCTAGAATTTCCTAAATTTTTCAATGGTACTATTATTTTTTAGTTGTGGTGCACAAATTTGCTAGAAATTATAGTTTTTGTTGATTGTACCTATCCAATCCTCATTTTGCAAATTCCATTCCTCTGTATAGGCTCATCTAGACTCCAAATCAAGTTTTTTTTTTTTTGAAAGTGTGTAATTTTTCATCTACTTTCTAGATCTACAATTAGATTATAGGCTTGTGTGGATAGAAATATTACTTTCAAAAATTGGTCCTTTCTTTTCTTTGTATTGCTTCAAAAGTGTTGTATCTCTGAGCTAAATTATAAAGTTCTAGATTTGAACTATAAAAGGAGGTTGTAAACATCAACATTAGAAGTACAGTAAGGCCTAAATTTTCAAGTGGCCTATTGTAAATGCACTACCTATAAAGTGCCAAATCATACATTAAGGGGGGTTCATTGCTTATTTTTGCATTTTCGAGGGTGCATACATTCATTGATCTCATGGAGTTTTGTTTCAGATGTCAGTTTGGTGTTAGACCATGGTTGACAAAGAGGAAATATAAGAAAATGGAGTGCTTTAATCATTGATCATCTAAGAAGAGAGCATAAGGAAGCATTTCCTTATCTATGTTCCAAAAAACTACTCTCTACCATTGATATACCACCTATTAAAATAATTTTAGATATCATTTATTTTAGTATCACTCCTAATTTATTTGATGTCATTGAAAAGGTCACTTATCCTTATGACATTTGGATGACTCTTTTAGAACCATATCGAGATCGAATAGTTTATCCATTTCCAGAAGACATTCTACCTCCATTCACTCCAGTGGTGGTACCTCCAACTCCAAATGAGGTCACACATCTTGATACTCATGTTGATTTTACTGATCTAGTTTTTGCCACAGGTGCTCCTAATTTAGTCCAGCAAGATATACTATGTCTTCCTCTTTAGCTTCATGGGATGAATTCCTTCTAAAAGTTTTTAGGTTGTTTGTGGAGTCTCACAGTGAAGATGTGGGAGACATCATTGATGACATCAATCTTCTCTTTGTTGAGGAGACTTCTTCACTTGTTACGAGGGCACACTCTAACCCTCAACCACTTGAGCTTTTTTTCAATACTAACTTGATTGTGGCTTCTTTACAGTAGTTAGAGAAGGATTCTTTCACTTTAGAGGAGACATATTAGTCTTTGGAGATTGTATTACAGTTTCTGTAGACATCATATCTTCTAAGGATTCTTCCTACCAATTAGGGAGCATTCTCTACTACACCTATGACACCATTTCTTCCTACAAGGAGGACCATCATTCAACTTTCATGGTGTAGCTTCTTAAATCATCAAGAAGCTTCTTTCATGGATGTGCATCCATCATTGAGGGGAGGAGACATTGCTTCTCTTCCTCCATCTTCCTATAAGGATTCTTCATCATATTTGGAGGCTGATTTAGTTTCATACATGAACATGCTTCCTTGTTTGCCACTTTCACCAGGCATTCACCAGATTGGTTTTTGGCATCTACAATCATCAAGGACATGACAACATATGAGTAGACTTCAAAGGAAACATCCACAACATATTACATATTGATTCAGGATCTTCTATCCTCCTCTCCATAATGTGAAACATACTTGCACTTATACTTGGTGTATCTTCTTCCTAAAGGGAGAAAAATTGTTTGTTAGCATTGGATTTTCTTTTGTCTTCAAGCACTCATCATTATGAGATCCATCAGTGGGGGGAGGGGGATCTCATCAAGGGATTTTCTATTGCATATGCATGATGTATGTCATAATGGGAGGGTCTTGATTACTCCATCCATTTATCCATCTTTCTTTATTGTACTTATCTCTCTTTTTTGGGGAGGGTTTTTCCCTTGAGGTTTTCTGTCTTTCTCTATTTGGAAAGAGATTTCATTGCATTTGTACTTGGGTACCTAACATGGCCTAGTAGCCAGGACCCATTATACATTTCATCATAGCTTTTGTGAGCTTAAGTGCATTCCCATGAGTAGCATTTAAGGGGGGTGTTAGTGAAAATAATTATTATTTATGCTTTACTTAACTTTACTTAGGATATATATATTATTTAATTATTTATTAGGTTAGACACCTAGGAGGTTGTGTACTCATATGAGTTGTCATGTTAAAGACATAGGAGTAAGAAACACTATTTTAGCACATGATGTCTACAGCATCTCTACATGAGATACACCTTGTCATACCTATCCTCTCATTGATGCACATACATTCATGCATAATGGAGGATAATTCACTTCTGGTGGATGTGTGCTTAGTTGTAATGGTCATCTCCTAGTTCATTCTAGAGATATTCTAGATGCATCTTAGAGGGCTTTATATATAGGCACCTCTAGTGTACTACACAATCAATTGAATATCATATTGTTATTCTGATCATACTCTGTTAGTCTATTTTTTGCTAGTAATTGTGCTTCTTTGTCTTGGGTGATTTTTCCCTAAGGAAATTCTTATAGAAACAACAACAAGGCTAAACTATTTTGTGCATATTGCAAGAAACCAAATCATGATGAGAATTATTGCAAGAATAAGAGAATAGATGAGTTGGAAAACTTAAATAGGAAGAACAAAAATCAATTTGCCAAATACTTCCAAGGATTCAAATCCATCCACTTTAAAGGGAAAAGGGAAAGCATTTATGGAAAGCTCAAGTTCTTTAGGGGAATGGATTCTTGACTCGGGTGCCTCACATCATATGGGTTCTTCAAAAGGACACTTTTCTTCATTGGAGCAATCTAAGGTACCTCACATTTTGTACATAATGATACACAAGTGGAAGTTGAAGGGAAATGAAAAGTTGAGATGGAAAATGGAGAGTTCAAAGATGTTCTCTACATTCCTCACCTTAGCACTAATCTCCTTTCAATTTACCAAATCACTTAATATGGAGGTGGAAATAAAGTTGAGTTCCTTCTTGATTCAGTAATGGTGCAAAATCTTAAGGATTATTCATCAGTTACAGTAGGAAAAGTTAATCATGACATAAGGCTTTACTCCTCCCACTTTGTGCCTAAGTCTCCTTCACATGTCTTGTTAATACATTCACAATCACAAAGTAAATTTTGGCATGAGTGGTATAAAAATCTCTCCTTCCGCTATCTTCATTAGCTTAGTTAAAAAAACATGTTCAAAGGTCTAGCTATAATCAAATTTTATATGGGTGGATGTTCAACTTATTCAATGGATATGCATCTAGAAGAGAATTTTGACAAAGGGAAGTCTTGGAGAGCATCATTTGTTCTTGATTTGGTTCATACAGTTCTAGTAGACCCTTTTTCATTGACATCAGTTAGCAAGGATGGCTATGTTCTCACTTTCATTAATGATTTTTCATGCTACACATGGATCTACTTTCTTGATCACAAGAATGAAGTGTTTAATAGGTTTCTAGCCTTCAAGAGTCATATTGAGAAGAAATCAAGTAAACTCATCAAGGTTCTTCATATGGAAAATGAAAGTAGATATGTGAACTCAAGACTTAAAGACTTTTGTAAACTTGAGGGTATTGATTTTTAGAATCCTATATATTTTAGTCCACAAAAGACAATTGTTGTGATAATGAGAATTAGAACTCTTATGTCAATAACAAGTTGCATGATTCAAGCTAAGTCTCTTGATCCATCACTTGAGGGAGAAGCTATAAGTAGTGCCAATCCCATACTTAATAGATCTCCTCATAATGTCTTAGATGGACTGACTCCTTTTGAGGCATGGTGCGAAAGAAAACCAGTTGTAAAACACTTCAAAGTTTTTGGTTGTCCAGCATGGGTATACATATCTTCAAGGGAATTCAAGACACCACCACCAAGGCCTTATACATTCATTGGATATGAAGAAAGTTCTAAGATATATAGACTTATGGATCCTGAGACTCATGAGATATTCATAGAGAGGAATGTTCACTTTGAGGAAAGTTCACTTAGCTTATCCTCTAATCCTCTCCATACCTCATACATTGTGGAAATTGATAGTGACAATAGTGATAGTGATTCAATAGGCTTACTTATGGGGGATCCTTCTGATAGATGAAGAACAAGGTTACAACATCAACACATTCCACATGCATACATTGCTACAATGATAGGTCCATGTAATTTAGTATAGTTGAGTACACCTTATCTTCTAGTTCCATCATCAGGGAATGACTACTTTATAGACATTTTAGGTTTGTTTGTGGAGTCCTACATAGCAGATTTGGGAGACATTATTGATGATATACATCTTCTCTTTGATGAAGAAGATCTTTCTTTAGTTGTTGCAAGGGAACACTCTAACTCTCTTGTCCATTCTCTACATGATCAATCTTAGAAGGTTGATGTGATTGTGGATCCTTATGTGCAAAAATTACAAGAGGTCTCTTTATCATTTGAGAATACAATTGGTTCTTTGGGATATGTTCTACATCCATCCTTGCTAGATTTGAACTTGTTCTCTTTAGTAGTTTTGGAAGGGGCAATTGTCAGTATTGACATAGGGATAGTTGAGCAATTTTTAGAGACACCATTTATCTTAATAATTCTTTCTACACATTGGGGAAGCATCTCATATGTACCTATGGCATTGTTTCATCCTAAAGGGAGGAACATTATTCAACAATCATGGATCATCTTCTACATTCATCTTGGAGTAGGTATCACTGATGGACATTCTACGTTGAGTTGGGGGGGGGGGGGGGGGGGGAACTACCTTGTCTCCTTTCCTCTTCTTCTACTTCTTCTCTCTTATGGGGGGGGGGGGGGGACCTTCTCCTCTTTTGGGATTGTGTTCTTCTCATAATTCTCTATTGTATATACATGATGTATGTTGTAATGGGAGGGGCTCCATCCATGCATCTTCTTTTTTCATCTCTCTTTTTGGGGGATGGTTTTTCCCATGAATTTTTTTTCTCTTTCTCCACTTTATGAGAGCTTGCATTCTTTTTTGGATTTTGTACATGGGCACCTAACATGGCCTAGTAGCTGGGACCCATCATGCATTTTCATCTAGCTTTTGTGAACTTAAGTGCATTCTCCTAAGTTGCACTTAAGGGGGGTGTTGGTGTAAATAAGTATTTACTATTTACACTTTTCTTAGGTTTACTTAGGTTAATGCATTAGTATATTAGTTTTCATGTAGACACCTAGGAGTTTGCATATTCATAGTAGTTGTTGTGTAGACAAAATAGTTTTGCACTCCAATTGAGCACATGTTGTCTACTAAATCTCTTTACAAGACACACCTTTTTATTTTTATCTTCTCATTTTTGCAAGCACATTCATGCACAATGAGGGATAATCAACTCTTGGTGGATATGTTCTTAGTTGTGATGATTATCTCTTTGCTGACTCCTAGTCATTCCAATTGCCTTTATATACAAGCACTTCTAGTGTGTATTCATCTAATATCAATTATCATTTTGATCATTATTGAGATTCTCATTTAATCATGATTTGTCTCTCTTTTGCTATCTACTAAGCTTCTTGATCTTGGCATTGAATTATTGCCTTAGCCAAATTTATGGAGTCTATACATAACCCTACTTGTGAAGAAAATATTTTGATTCTTGAAGGTCTTGTCCATATTTTATTTCTTAATGACCATTGTCATAGATCCTCCCAAGTTAAAGACTACTATGAAGGTTGCTTTTGTTGGAAATGATTGAAATAATTATAAGAAAAGTTGAGGGAGATTGTTGGAATAAGCTATGGAACTAGTAAAGAATGTCCTCAATCATTGTTTTGTCATTGATGTCAAACTTGCTACTTGCAGGGATGATAATTTCTTTAGTGATCCAAATACTATCAATTAGTTGATTGTCAAGGTGGAGGCAATTAATAAGATGTAACTAAAATACCTAGAGAAAGGTTGAAGTTATGATGTTGGAATGAAGTACAAGGATCAGCTAAGCCATTGATGAAAGAATGTATTTGATGAAATACTACAAAGAATGGGCACACTGAAACATATCAAAGATTTAAGGTTTTAACTAAGTATTTTGTAAAGCTCAAACTAAGTTCATTAGAGAGAAGGAGCCGGGCAAGCTAGTAAGAGCCGAGCAAGTTCTAGTTAATGCCGAGTGGTGCCGAGTAAGTTCAAGTGCCGAGTAAATTCAAGTGTCGAGTAAGTTCAAGTGCCGAGTAAGTTCAAGTGCTGAGTAAGTTCAAGTGCCGAGTAAGTTCAAGTGCCGAGAAAGTTCAAGTGCCGAGCTAGTATAGGTGCCGAGCACTAGTAACTCAATAATGCTGAGTTGCTGCATTATTTAGGAAATCAAAGATTCGCCAGATCTAAGCTGACAAGGTTGTTATGTAGAAATCTGTGAATTAAAAGGAAGATAAGAATGATGAGTTGGTGGCACAGAACACCATGTAGAACATTTTTAAGATACAACTAGAAAAGTTTCAAGAAGAAAACAAGATGTGGGGTAGATACATTGTATCCTACCTAATAAATTTTGAAACCCTAAAATTGAAGAGGGAGAATTTAGTGGTAAAGGCAAATCAGACTTCTATATAAGAAGACATAAGTTAATAAGAGTGAGAGAGAGCGAGAGGGGATAGAAGAAAAGAGAGACAGTGGTCAAGCATAATTTGTATAGACGACCACAAAGATGATTGCATTGGCAGAATGAGTTAGAGGACTCAAGGAGACGAAGCTTGAGAGGAAGACAAGCAGTTAGAGCTAAAGAGATTAAAGCCAAGCATAAGGATTGAACTGAAAGTGTGATCTGAAAGCTACAAAGTATGTTGTGAGTTATATCAGATGAAAAGACCATTATTGTTACTTTCTAGCAATTGTAACTATAAGTCTAAATCCTATGGACTTAGGTTGGTTTAACAGCCATTAGAAAAATCCTTTAATAGGGTGACATTCCAAGTGAATGTTCTAAAGACCTTTAACTAGGCCCATTCCTAACGGTTTGGTGAAATTCTCTAACAAGGTCACATTTAATAGTGTGTTGTAAGCCTTTAATAGGGCAGGCTTTTAATAGGGCATCACTTTAGAAGAGTGAGAATCAAGTAGCATGTTACTGGTGGTTTTTCCCAAATTGGGTTTCCATGTAAATCATTGTGTCATGTGTTGATCTTGAATGTTTTATCTTTGCATGTTGATTTACTATAACTTGCTTATATGATTGATTTAAGTTTGAACAGATGAAAAGGGTATGGATTCATTAAAAGTAGTAAAAAGGTATTAATAGGGAATTTGGACCTTGAATAAATGATTCACCCCCCACCTCTTAGTTATTCTAAAGAATTCTAACAGCTTTGTCCAATTTGCATAGTAGACTGACATCCTTCATGTCTAACCCATGAGTTGTAGGATTGTAGCATTATATTAAGGCCTTCACCATGTTTACATCTAGAATTAGCTCTAGCATGATTAGCTTCACCAATTTCCTATTCCAAGGGTTGCAGATAGGTGTCTTTTCAAACCTATTGTTCTATAAATTAGTGTCATTAGTTTCTGGCATGGTTGCATCTCTATAGAGGTTATATGTATCTTGAAAATGTGTGAATTTACTATCTGGGCATGAGATGATCCTAGCAGAAAATAAACCCATTCTTTTACGTAGAGGCTGTCTAACTTTGTTATGGATTTCTTAACACCTTGAGTGAATTCTTCCACATTGACCTAAGTTATTATATTCCCTTCTTCTTGTGCCATTTTTCTCTAAATTCAACTTCTCCAAACACTTCTTCTGCAACTTAGTTCTCCGAAGAAACTTTTTGCTTATTTCTATTTTGGCTCTAAAACTTTGTGAATGTTGTAATAACAAATCAGTTAGATCAACTTTTTAATATTAGGTGAGGAAAATAATAGCATTAATGGTATCTTTAAGTTAGCCTATATGAGAATTTTTGATAAATAATAAGTCATCACAATCTGGCTTTATGATGCTTGTACTTCTAGCTTTCAAAATCTCTTTTATGCTTTTTCAAACAATACCTATCCTTTTTGGTAATCATGAGGTTACAAAAATCATTTTTCAATTAAATTCTTATGTTGTGACCATGCAAACACTACAAACTACTAGTTGTTCAAAGCTTCACAAAGTTTGTTCTCTAACTCATTTTTCTACTCATGAGTATGCAAAACCCTTGGTCTCTAGTTCACTATTTATAGTTATGTCTAACCCAATAAACTTACAACTAAGTGAACACTATTCAAATGCCTTGTTGCTACATTTTAGCTTTCATTTTGCTTCATGCTCTTAACTACACAATTGAGTAATCATAAAAACCTTTATATCATTTTGCCTCATTGCATGATCACTGCTTGATTATAAAATTAAAATTTAAGGCTTGCAACCATGAAAAAAAATTAGATTTGAGTGATCTCTTGATTGATTATTTATTTATTTTTTATTATTCTAACCATGTGACCATGCGAACATTGAATATTCACAAGCTCTTAACTATTTCATTCCTTCATAGCTTCCTTCTCACTTTAAGGATTTAACTCTATGACCATGCAAATAAGATCTCATAAACCATATTTAATAGCTTCACCAAGTCATTGGTTGCCACTTAACAATAATCTTGGTCTATGCGACTATGTGGTCAAAGACAATCACTAGATCAAAACTTCACTTTATGTTATATCTTCAAACTATTCAATAATGTGACCAAATAAATTTTTACCATCTCTTAACCATGTCACCTATTCATTTCTTATACTACTTGTTATCCTTAGACCTTGTGACTATGTGATCAAGAATTTTAGTTGCTTATATTGATAGTTTCACACCATCATGACTATCTCATAATATTTCATCTTTAAGCCTCTGACTATGTCATCATAGCTTGTCATTGAGTCTCTCCATTAATTTGTGTATTTGAACTTTAGGTTATGAAACTACAAATGATTTCCTTTTAACCCCAGTCTCACTGTTAAACCATAACCTTCATGTTAAACATATACATTTCCCTCAAAAGCTTCCACATGTCTCATCATTGTGCTCTTAATTGAATGCCCTTTTTGCACAATCACTATTTGAAATGATTGTTTGCAATAAACCACTACAACTAGGAGAAAATTGAGCACTTGAATGTGACACATTGTCACACCATAAGAATATTAAGCACTTAATCATGCAATGGCCATGCTATCACCTTGGTTGCACAATCACACCTTGAATTTTGACATCTTTTAAGAAGTGTAAAATACATTTTTTAAATAAGGAGGATTTTAAATAAAAACAAGTAGGAGGATTATGAAGCTAGGGTTTTTTAGGGTAACATAGCACATGAAAATTGCAAACCCTAACTACAAAAAATGACTACTAGATTTAAAAAATAAAAAAGGATTTAAACAAGATGAAAATATAAGCCAACAAGTTCTCTTGTTGATTCAAGTTGCTAGAATATAAATTGTATCTCAAGCTTTTAATTTTCAATGATATTTCCAAGATTTTAGGCCTCCATTTCCAAGATCTTGTCTCTCAAGTGATTAGATTTTTTCTAAGAGAATAGAAATCTAATACAAATTATTGGCATTCTATTGGACAAGTAAGATGTTTAAGGGTGGGGGTGAATCAGGATCTATAAAACCTTTAATCTTCTAAACAATTATCAAATGCATATCTTTCAATACTAACCCTTAACTCATCAATATCACAAATTAAATAAACATAATTTATCTACTAATAATAACCATGAATATGAAATTAAATGATCAACACATAACACAAATATTTGGAATCCCAAAAACCATAAAAGGTGAGGGTAAAACTAGGGTGGGGATGTGACCCACAAATCTTTAATATCACCATACAAAAGTTCATCTATTAGGGCTACAATTTTGATCACTTCTCATGATCTAGCCTATTTTTTTGCAATTGATAATTTTTTGATATGCATAATTCCTTCATAAACTATTTGATACAAAATTTAACTAAAAATTTCAAAGAAATTGTCTCACATTGATGGATTGTACACAAGGAACCTAAGAGGTTGAACATTATTAACACATGTTGCTTTTAAATTAAAAGAAACCAAAACTGGGGGGCTCACCCATTAACAGACAAACTAGTTGACTACTAGCATATTACAATCAAACAAAACTAACCACTAGCACTATGTAAAACAAAAACAAGCTTCATAACCATAATTAAAAAAGTATCCATAGGCTTAAACATACTACCTTTTTTTGAACTAAAGAAACTATAGTAAAATATAAACAAAGGCTTAACAACCTTGCAACCAAACAAGTTCGACAACTAGTAGATAAAGAACATAAAAATAAAAAGGAGGGAACCCTCAAGATTTCTTGGCTTCCTTCTTCCCCAGGAAGATGTTAGCCTAGTCTTTTGCTAGGAAGTCAAAAAACATCTTTGAATACTCCTTAGGTAGGTCTCCCTCCATGCCCTTAGGAAAATTTGGTGTGGTGGAAGCCACATGTGTCACTTTAAGCATGAACTTAGTTAGTAAGAATATTCTCTCCTCCAATGCATGGATTCTCTTTGACACCTCACTACTAGCCTTTTGCAACTTGCCTAGGCAGCCAATAGTTTTAGTCTTTGCAACTTCTTGCACAAACGAGGGGTTAGTAGCATCTTTATCTAAAAAGCCTTAATAGGGAAGGAGATCATTATGGGGGAGGGCACCTTGTCCATCATATTTGGGAACTAATCCCTCATCAAATCTACACACCCCTAATTAGTTGTTGTTGAAACATGTGACACATCATTATTCTCCATTTTCCCTTCTCTCAAACCTGTCCTGGATGAGTCTAAAATCTCCTCTTCTTCCTCCTCTATTCCTGCCACCCCAAAATTAACCTCCTTTTCTTTCAACCTCCATTTGGGGTGGCCTAAATCCTTTAAATCCATCTCCTCCTTCTATGAGGCCCCTACTTTCAATTTCCTATTAGCATTAGATTTTGCTAACCTCTTTGACCTCCTCCTTACACCTCTCCCCTCCTCCTGCAACTCCTCCAACTCCTTCTACCCTTTATCTTGTCTCCCTCTTTCCCCCATGGGGGTGGGTTTCACCATGGACCCACTAGGTGAAGGCTATGGGGTAAGGGCTCTGGGACCCGTGATCCTAAGGGGAACAAATTGGGGTTGGGGGTTTGGATGGGTAGGAATGTTAATTTCCACAATCCTAAGGGGGACCAAGGTGAGGTGGAATTAATACAGCTTGAAATTAAACCTTGGTGTAAAATAGTAAAATTTACCCCATTTTATATTTTTTTCTTTCACATCAATAATGGTATCCTCTATATCATTCAACAAAAAGAACATAATAGAAATCAAATCTGAGTGACAAAAATGATTAAGGAGAGGAAAGTGGTAGTAGTAGCAGACTCCATATCTTCCTTCCAGGGTTAGATACATTATCAGAACCAAACCAAGCTTGTTCTATGGCTCAAAAAGCTTCTCCCACATGAGACCACCTCTATGTTGAATAGGTTCCTCTCCATCAACAAAGAAGTGTTGCAGGGTCATATCATCTATCAACCTAGTCACCTTCTTCCATTTCTTGCCCTTCATGGTCAAACCTATCACCAGAGCAATCACCTCCTTAGAGACATGGAAAGAGATACCATTTATCATTACTCTACGATCCTCCTAAGATTTGACTAATTACATAGAGAAATTTTTGTCATGTCCATTAAGTGCCTCCATAAACAAGACAAATCCTCCTTCCTTCAATAAATACCACACCAAGGGCTTCCTCACATTTTCCTCAATCATAGCTAGCTCAATCCGCAATAGATCACCACCCATTTCTACATTTTTTTCCTTCTCCTCTCTTCTTATTCTAGACCTAGCCACAATTACTAAAGAAGACTTCACACTTAGACAGAAAAACCCAAAGGCAAAAATAATAACTAAGTAAAAGTACAAAATTGTGTCACCTTTAAGGCTGACTTAGCAAAATGACTAAATTTGAGTATTTCTATCTAAAATTTATTTTTTCTTAAACATATGATCTAGATAAATTCATTCTAGCTAAGTTGTATATGATATCACACTTTTTCATTTGGAAATATCTATTAAATGCATATTTTGTACTAGTTTGTATCCAATTACTAAAGAAATAAAATTATTTTAGAAAAGTGGCGTTTCAATAACTCTTACTATTTTTTATCATATTTTCTCAATAACATATAAAGACTATTTTATAGAGCTCAAAGTCAAGAATATTCTCATCTAGAGTTTATAGTGTTTTAATTAGATATAGTATATTGTATTTAAAAAATTTCACAACCATGTAATTTAACACTAGAAAAGATGTCAATTTTGAGAAAGAAAGAAATATTAAATCATATCAAAAAATCTAAAAATTATATGACACTCTAGAGGAGAGAGTCCTCTTCTATAATGTATAATTTTTCTCCTAGTTATAATATCTTTATTTTGAAAACTGTGGTGGGAGATGAAAACTATCAATTTCTGGTGCTATCAATTTCTGGTGAGTTGCAATTTCAATCCGGATAAAAGAAAAAATATAGCTCTAAAGCTAATTTTTGTTTTTGATTGTTCTAGATATATATGTTATCTATAACATAGTCTAAGTTCAAAGGGAAATAAGTTTATTTCCATATAGTTTTGTGGTGGGAACTAGACCCCTAATTTTCAACATTTTTCAGTACCTAAAAAATTATCTATAAAAATTAGGAAAATATATCAATTCTTATTGTAAATAATTATTCAAAATTATAATCCTTAAATCCATCCATTTCTACACATTTCATTAGTTTACTTCATTTCCAAATTCAAAATAATAATACCAATTTTATGTCATTGAAGGTGAACATCTATACTTTTCTTAGCCTTTTTATTTACAAAAGGGCAACACAGGTTTGTGCTTTTACCCAAACACAATTAAAAGTAATAATAGAAGTGGCCATATTAGCAAGAGAGATCACATGTCAGCTTCCACAATCTTTCTCCCAATCATCTCGATAATTTCCAATGCACATTAATCTTTTAAAAAATAATTCTTTTCTTTACTCGACATATAGTAACACATATAGGGAAATAATTAAAAAACCCTGCTCAAACTTCAAATTTTTGGGCCATGCAAATTTATTATTGCCTGTACCTGATCTATCACTCCTTCCCATTTGTAAATTAAGGACCTATCTTCTTTGCCAGCTCAACAACATAATATAAAAAATTGATCTAGGACTCATCATTTTTCACTTCGTGACTCACTAACTTCCTTACCAACTTTAGCAATGCATTCAAATCCCTCCAACATCTAAGTCCCTTCACCTTTAAGCCTATCACCACTATGTCATTAGTCACACTATTTCCCTCCCAAAATATGTGATTCAAATTAAACTTATTAAGAATTGTTAATAGGTACTTGACGTATTCTATCACATGTTTGATGGCCCATCCCTCCCTCCTATTACCTTTGATAGTTTCTATGATTTTCTATGAGATAGTACATTATGTAGATAAAAGGGAAGATATAATAAAGATAGGAGAAAATAAGAATGGAGGAGATATAATTTGACATGGAGATAACAAAATTTTGAGTTTTGAGGAGAGATAAGGAAATAAAGCCAAAATAATAACAAAAACTACAAGGAGATGTGTGAAAGGGGGAGCAAAAACAAAGGGGGAGTACAAATAGAGCAGACATAGAGTAGGCAAGACAAAGAGTATCAGAGACATCAGCATGAGACAAATTCAGCTTAACGAATTTTGGTTACAGAAATGGCACATCAGCTCAGGGGGGTTACAAATTGTTGAGGTATATAATATTATACAAAATTTTCAACAAGTTTTTGATGTTTTGTACATATGCTGAATAGAATGTGTATTATACTCATAGAGATCAGATTCATTATGTTCAGTCAAGTGTATTTGCCACTCATGTCAAAGGGGGAGATTGTTGGTCTCAGATTGGTTTTGACAATTGAGTGTCAACACACTAAACCAACTCTCAAGTTGATGTCGAGTGTAATATAGATGTTGAGCTATAGTATGTGCTAAGCCAAAGCTTCAATAGGTGTCGAGTAAACTTTAGGTGTCCAACAAAGTTCAAGTGCCAAGTCACTATAGGTGTCGAGAAAAGTATAAATGTTGAGCGAGACAAAGTTTCTATAGGAGCTGAGTGAGACAAAATTCCTATATGTGCCAAGAATTAACAATCAGTAAGTGTTGAGAAACACAAAATCAACATATGAGTTTGTGCCTTCACAAACTCAGATGCAAAGGTCATTTTTCAGATGACTCAGGATGAATCTCAAAGGTTCTTGAAGATAAAATCAAATGTTTTGCATTCCCTATGTAATCAGCATGCAACCAATAAGAAAAATGGAGAAAGCATGTAACCAATATGAAAAGTGAAAGAATTGAGTGGGAAAAGAAGAATGAATATTGATTTTAGATTCATACCTAACCCTAAGTTTTTGAAACCTTTAAAAGGAGAAAAAAACCACATAATTTGTGCGAGTGTAAGAGAGATATATGGGAGAATGCTAGCAAAGTTTAGAAGGGTGTAAAGACTTAGAGAAGGAAGAGTAGCATTAAAAAATTTAGTTTGTTAGAATAGAGCATTAGCACTTTGAGCAGAGACATTAGGAAGGATCAGATCGGATTGAGTAGAACAAGGATCTGGAATTAGCAATTGAAGATTGTAAGTCATAAGATCAATACATTCTAATACTTTCTAGCCACTCTATTAAGAATGAAAATCCTATGGAGATAGGTTGGTCTAATGGCCATGTATTAAGCCTTTCAACAAGGTGTTAAATTATTTAATATGGTAATATTCCAAGTGAGTATTTGTAAATCCTTTAACCAAGTTGCTTTTAATAGGGTGTAAAGTCTTTAATAGGATAGGCCTTTCATAGGACATGCCATTTGAAGTGGTCAAACTTTGTAACCTTAAATAGTTACATATTGTTGTAGTGATAATTTGTAGGTGTCATCCCCACCCTAGTTTTAGCTTCTCATTTTGGAGGGTTTCTATGTTACCAAAATCTTGTGTTATCTATTTTCATGCATATCTTTATTTTTCATGTTAATTGGATATGGTAGATGCATACGACTAATCTTAGCTAAAATTTTCAAGTTATTTACTTTTGATTCACCCCCCTCTTAGAAGAAAATCTTCCCATTTGTAAATTCCAACACTAATGCACTAGTGACTTTACCCTATTCACTAGAACTTTTGAGAAAATCTTGTAAGTACTATTACATAGAATAATAGGCTTGAAGTTGAAAAGGATCTCTGGGTCTTTCACTTTGGGGATTAGGGAAATAAAAGGTTTTATTAAGTTTTTAAAGAAATTTACCTATTTTGAAAAAGTCCTAGGCTACTTGAAGGAGATCCAACTTGATAACATCTCAAAAGTGCTGCAAAAATGCCAGAGGGAAATTGTTATGTCCTAGGGATTTATAAACTTCCATAGAGAACACAGCTCTATGGACTTCCTCCTCAATCACTATTTGAGCTAACTACTCATTCTCTATAGCTGAGATCACCATGGGCATGGAATTAATTATCCATTGCCTATCCTCCTCCCTGTAGTCTCTTCAATCTTTCAAATAAAAGTTTTTGAAATAAGCCATCGCACAGTTCCATATCTCTTTAGGTTTATTCAGCTTCACATTATTATCATTTTTGATGTTATCAATAGTGTTTCTTTGTTTATGAAGTGAGGCTGACCTATGAAAAATTGTAGTATTCCTATCACCCACTTTGAGCCATAACACCTTGGATCCCTACTTCCATTAGGTCTCCTCTCTAATCATCATTTCCTTCCAGACCTTTTTGTATTTATTCTTCTTGTGGATAATAGACATGCCTTCCACCATAGCTTTCCAAATCTCAACTAACTTTCCTTCCACCTCTGCCTTAGATTTGAAGATATCACCAAAACATCTTTTTTCTAGGGCAGCATATTCCTTCTAACATTCCCTAGCTTAACAGAGAGTCTATACATAGTTGTCCCTTTGACCCTAATCCCCCACCACTCTACCACCCTAGTACTAAAGTAAGGGTGGGATTGCCACATTATTTCATATCTAAAAGGTCTTTTGCGCCCTGGGAATCTTCCTTCAAATTAAAAAATATAGGGGCATGATTCGAGACCATCCTGGGTAATCCCGTGAGCGAGGAGGAAGTTAAACCTTCCTAGCCAGCCAGGACCAAAAGTCTATCTAGTTTGACTTGAATAATGTCAACACCATTCCTATTTTTTGACCAAGTGAACTTCACTCCACACATCTCCATATCCATTAAATTATTACTATTTATAAAATCAGCCATGTCCTTCATGCTATCATTAAAATCAATCATACCTCCAACTTTCTCCAATGGGTACAAAGGTAAGTTAAAATCTCCTATACAAAAAGTGTTTCTATTTTGAGAGATGAAAATAGGTATTTCCTCCCATAAGTTGTGCCTTCCATTTCTAGTATTAGGAGCATACACATTAACTATATTCCATATCTTATCACCCATCTTATGTTTAGTTATAAGATATGATTTAGAACTTTGAATTAAACTTCCATTACCAACATTTGGATTCTAGAAGGTAGCCACTCCTCCTAACACTCCCTCAACTTCAATATAAAATAAATTAGCCCCTAGCCAAACATAACTTGCTATATTCTTCAAATTAAACATAGTCATTTTAACCTCCTGTATAAGAAGGATATCAATTTTCTAGTTAGATAGGTTTTGTTTAAGTGTAAACTACTTATGAGGGCTATTCAACCCCCTCATGTTCCATGATAGAATAATCATTTTCTACCCTTTTCCAAGGACTCGAAAGTGGGCTACTTGCCACTTGCCACCTCCCTTTCCATCTTCTTTGTTCTCCTACTTTGTTTCCTTGAATTCACTACATTCAACTTTAATTCCACTACCGTCTAAGATTTCTTTGATACACTTGTTTGTCTTCTCTGAATTTTCATCATTCCTTCCTTATCCTCTAGCTAGGCTAGGGGATCCACCATATTTTTTGGTAGTTCATCATCATTATAGCAAAGAACTCTAGCGACCTCCCCCTCCACCAAGACTTTTACATCTCCTACCTCCAAGGCCTTGTCAATGTCCTCTCTATAAACATCTTCAATCACCAAGTTCCTCAAAGGGGTACTAAGGAGGTCCTCAATGCCTTATAGGAAGGGAAGAGACTCATCTACCAAAGAAATTTCCCTTCCTCCAATCCTCCCAACTCCCCTTCTTGTATGTAGAGCTTCTCAAGGTCCTAAATTGAACAAGACTACTTGTCCATCTGGTGGAACTCCAAATCTTTCATCCTAATGCTCCCCACCAAAACTTGAGGGTTATCTTCTTGCTCCTTCCTTGGTAGGAATGTCACCCCCTTCTCCTTCTTTTCTTGAGAGTTAACATTCTTAGCTGCTAGCTGCTTCCTAGGTAGGGGAGTCACCACCTTGCCATCAACTCTTTCACAATAGGCCCAACTCTCTCCTCCCCAGAGTCTGGAGGAGGAACCCCCACTTCCTTTTCCCCCACTATTTTCTCCTTAGCCACCCTATTCATCTTCTTAAAATTTGCAATCAAATGCCAAAATGATGAGCATTTCTGGCAAAACAACCCTGCATTTTCATAAATGATTGGTTGAACTTTTTTACCCCACTTCAAGCTTAGTGTAATAGACTTGGCTATCGAGGTATCCACTACTACATTAATGCTAAACCTTGTAAAGACCAACCATGAGCTCTATGAAGTAACCATATCCCTAGCAACAAAGTGCCCAAAGGAATTACCAATGGATTTCAAGGCCCTCTCATACCAAAACTTGAGTGGGATTCCTAGTAGCTTGACCCAAACAAGAGCCATCCTATTTAGTTCTTTCATTAGATCCAATGCTAGATGCAACTTAGCCACCACTAGACTATGCTTTTCGTATGACCAGGATCTAACCATCACCATTGTCATATCTTCATCTACTTTGAATTTGAAGCATAACAGATCCCTTGACATGGCTAAAACCATCACACTCCCCTTCAGCTTCCATCTCTAACTTACTCACTTCTTGACCATCTCAATTAATGGGTGAAAGGAAACAAATATGCCAATAAGGTAGAGCTTTATGTTGGTAGACACACTATCAACCAAGCTATCTAGAATAACTTTTTCCACTCGCTCATCTCTGTTGATCACTCTGGGAGCTTCCAATGGGATATGAGCCACCTTCTCTCCAAGAACCACTTCCTTCCAACCTAGAGCCCTTAAATGAAACATTTGATTCTCTTGGCCCAATATCAAATTCATTGACTCCACTAGCACCCCCCAAATAAGATGATCAATGTCAACATTTCCTTAGGTTACCCAATCACAATAAAAAAAGATGCAACTCTGAGTAAGGATCCGAGACCAGGCCCGGCCCCTTAGGGGCATCCACACTCATCCAAATTCAAAATAGCAATCGAGCAGAAAAGAAAAAAGTTGTAGAGCAAAAACAACTAATACTAACTCATATTGTTGTGTATCTTCAAGATTCTATGAAAAACTAATTTCAAAATATAGATACAACTACTTAAGTATAAAACTTTTTGAATTTCAAACGTGTCACAAAACTCACCCACTTAATAAATAATATTTTTGAATGTTAATTAATTAAAAGTTAATAAATGAAATGTTTATTTTAAATTTTTAGCAAATAAATTTGATATACCTATTATATTTTAAATTATATTTTAAAAAATTAATTTAAGGTATATTTTAAATAAATATTTTGTAAAGAAATAAAATATTATTTTTACAAAATGTGAATTTATTTTGATTTATAATAAGTTAAATTGGATTAGTAAAATATTAAATTTAGATTTTATAAAAAGTAAAATATCATATTCATATTAGAAAAGCAATCCTTCCTTTAATTTATCTTTAAAATGCATACACCACGGTAAACATCAATTCTATTTATTTTTTAGTTGTTTTATATTTGGTTGTATAAAAGATATTTTGATGTTTTAGAAAGAAATATGAAAAAGAACATTAGAAAAATATTACAAACAAATTAGAAAAAAGAAATAATGTTTAAAAAAATAAAAAATAAAAATAAAATTGCAGAACATTACAAATATTATTTAAAATTTTTATAATGCACACAAACTAATTGTAAAAGTAAAAACATAATATAAGTAATATAAGTCTTTCAACATTATTTAAAAGAGTTAATATTATTATTGAAATTGTTTTCAAAATTTTTATTAAATCTCATTTTAAAAGGATACTTGGTGGACAACAAAAACTATCTCATGGCATCTGATATTTATCAACAAGATTTCTAGTGGCAGTTGTATTTTTTGAAGCCTAACATCATAGTTCTACAATATTTCTCCACAACAACATTGTACATGTCTATTATTAGTTTCCACCAAAGTAGGATACTATTGCTTTCACTCAATTCAATTTTTCAATTCAATTAACCAATGAACTCATAGAATTTAAATGATTAAAAGAAACTTCAAATGTTTATATCTTTTTCTAATTTTTAATTATTTTATAAATCACATTTTTCATTCATTCTATTGGACCACATTATTTTTGTTAGGGAGAAATTTCAATTTTCTTCAATAAAAATACAAATACTTTCTAACTCTATCATGCATTAAAGAATGCATTAAGTACAAGTTTATCCTTTTCACATTTGTGACAAGTTGATTAGATTTTCAACAAAATAATCATTTTTATCTTCCACCTCACACCACTTTGGACAAAAATGAATGTCTAATCAATATTAATCATCACAATCTATTCTTATTACCAAATTCAAATATAGAGTTATATATATATATATATATATATATATATATATATATATATATATATATATATATATATATATATATATATATATATATATATATATATATATATATATATATAAAATTTTAAATATATTTATTAGTTTTACATTGATGTTTATTTTTGTCAATTGTAAAATGATATTTCTTTAAGTTTAAACAATGTTTTACTAGCTACTATTTTACAATTTTTCTCTAATTTTTTTAATACTATTTTACAAATTATAAAACTAATGCTACCCTAATCAGCCAAATTTGAAGGAGTGGAGTCCTGTTCTGGTGATTTCCCATTGTAGTAATCACCAGATTCAACAAATTTCATCTAGTTTTGCAACAATAACCTACCTCAATATAATTAGTTGTGTAGATCAGTTGTGTTTATCATGTTGTAATAATTGATCACTTCCAAGATATCAAAATTGCAGGCATAACAACCATTAAGGGCATAGTGGAAGCAAAGATCAGAGGTTTCATAGCTAAAGACTTTGTAGCAATCAACATAGGTATTCCCATCTATAAGATAGTTTTCAATGATACTATAGATTAGGTATTTGCCACAGGCATCAATTTCATAACAATATCCAAGCTCCTCACAATTTTCATTGGTTCCACAAGCTCCTTGATCATGGCAGTAAAAATCATCATGAATCACCTAACAATCCTTATCATCCATGCATGTTTCATCACAAAGATCGAGGTTAGGGTATATGTTGAATCAAATATCTTAAGATGATTACAAGATGCATAGGGAGTTTTGATTTTCCACCTACACAAATAGTCACATATATTAACCAATAATGATATGATTGGCAGATTGTAGATCAACACTGGGTAGAATTGTTGGATTTATTTTTGTGGGGTTTTACTTGAGAGAGATGATTGAACTAAGTAGGGAAAACTTGAAGAGGCTAGGGTTGGATCAGGTTTGCAGAGTTTTTGGAATTGTGGCAGGGTGATTTCTTTGAGACAGAGAAGTTTAAGCATTTACATTGGATGGTGGAAAGGCAAAGACAAAGATTTGAAAAGGCTAGATCAGCTTTTTTCAAAGAAATCTTTTAGCTAAAGCGTTCAGGTTAGAATCAAATTTATAGGTTCCAAATTGTGACCTCAACCATTAATTGTTTACTATATTTACATGAGAGGAAATTAGTATCTACCAGGTCTACAATTTTGTATACAGTTACTAAGGTTTTTAAATTGATTATTGAAACACAAATATTGTATAGAGTGGGAAAATGACCAAAAAGGTCAAGTATTTTGATTCACAAAAGGGTTATGGATTTATTACCCTAATGATGACAATGAAGATATTTTTGTTTAGAAGACATCAATTTTCTATAATGTATTTAGACCTCTGGTAGAAGCAGAACTAGTTGAGTTTTGTATTAAGCATGAATGAGGTGGAAGGACTAGAGCACTTGATGTGCATGGGAGGCTTTCAAACCAAGCTCATCTTCCTCTTCTTCATCATCATGGTGGAAAAATAGGTGTAAGGGATTTCAACATATCATATGGCTCTAGCCATAGTGGACATGGTGCAAAGAAGATAAAACATGGTGTCAAGACTACCAAACCCTAGAACCAACTGATTTTTGACATTTTTCATGGGCCACTTTAGTGGTCCACGCATATTTTTTCTAAAAGTCATGAGGAAATTGGACATTTCAACTACCAACTCCCTTCTTTTGTGTCATGGCCAAATTATGCCTCTATTACCAATCCAAAATTTTTGTCTTATCCAAATAATATTTCACTCGGAGGTAAATAATTTATGGGAAATCAGCCTACCAAAGTTTGGAAGGAAAAATTGGGGTCTACATCTTCAATAAGATCATCTAGTCTCAATAATAATCTAGATAGTTCAAATGCCACACCCATGTATGGTGATAACCAACTTCTTGTGATTGACGATGGACTTCTCGAACCATAGATCACTTACATGCTCGACACAACAATCATTAGTAAGATTTGGTACTTCCTCCTGGCTACAAATCTTCTTTCTTGGGTGAAGCATTACTAGTATGGTGTTACTAATTTATTCTACATTTATCATGAGTCTTCTTTCTTTATTGCTATATTTGACTCTAAGCTTTCTCGGGATGATGTTCTTCAAATTAAGAGTTGGTTTTGTAAAGGGTTGGGAATATATACCACTGCTTGCCTCCAAACTTTAAATCTAGTCATTCAACCTGTGATTTTATGCCATTTCTAGATTAAGCTTCCTACTTTACCAATGGAATATAGAGATCTAAAAATTATTGAATTAATAGACAATAAAATTGGGGTTTTCATCTAACATGATCTAGTGCCTTTTGATGAACCATCCCTTTCTATACGGTTTTGTGCCTTAATAAATCTGAATAAACCATTACTTTCTTCCTTAATTATGTCATCTAAATATGGATGTTGGAACCAAACAATTATTATTCAAGATGCACAGACCATGCTTAAGATGTCATGTTGGTTGGGTCATTTTACCATCAATGTCAAGATCCTAGTTTCTCTAATCGAATAGTTTGTAGTAACCATATTTTTGACCCATTGAAGTGCACTTTTAGGACTTAGTCTGTTCCTTCTACCTCCAATGATGCATGTTTATCTCAAGCTAAACTATTAATTCATGCATATCATTTCTCATTTGTAAATCTAGTTGTTTATGGATCACCAAAGGGTTGTTGTTATATGCAAAATAATCAATCCCATAGAGACTATTTGGGTCCTAATAACTCCTAGTGCTCATTTTCGAGGAATTATTTTCCTCTTATGGCTTTTCCCAATTTAGGGTCCTTCTCCTCTAATTTTTCTAAAAAATTCATGCTTTTTTTTACCCATTTTTTCTCTAAATGGAATACTCATCAATATAAGTATATAAGTCTAGATCAGTCTCTTTTCATGTCATTGAAATCTTCTAAACTTGCAATTACAAACCCAAATACTAATGAAGAAGATGTTATTTATCTATCTTAGATGGATTTTGTTGTTAATGAGGTCATTTTTAATGATCAACCTCTTTCTTTCTTGTCTATATTATATGTTGCATCAGCTTCCTAAGAACACTCATTGTCTTCTGAATATGTCCAAATTTTAGTAGTAGAGTGTAGTGTACCAATTCCTCCCAAATTATTTGATGAAGATAACATGCTCCATGACCCACATGAGGATAATTTACACTTTAAATTGGATCCCCCTTCACCTAGGATAAAGGACTCTATGAATGTTTTAGATCCTAGCTTGGCAGTCAAAAAGTCTTATACTCTAACAGATAGTCCTAGTCATACTAGGTCCCTCTTTGCTTCTCCACTTCTCACTAATGTTAGTTTTAATTTCTCCCAAAAATTGTTTTTATTGCAATCCCCCCTCTCACTATCTCCTATATATAAGAAATCTTCTAAGCCTAGGGGTAGACCATTGAAAGAATCAAAACCTAAAATAGAAGTTGATGCAAGGATCTAGTCAACTTTTGTTGGTAATTTTCCTACATCTAAATGATTGACAAGGAGTGTCAAGAGTGCTCCTTATCAATTATGAAGATCCTCTCATGGAGTATCAGGGGCATTAATGCCCTTGACAAATGTAATAGGATCAAATAGTGTCTTGATTATATTCAATCTTATCTAGTCTTTATTTAGGAGGCTAAGCTATCAACAAATAACTTTCAAAAATTTGTTGGATGTTGGTCGACATGGAATTCCTCACATGTTACTAGCTTAGGTGCTTCTAGGGGCCTTATTCTGTTATGTAATCCAAAGGCTATCAAGGCTTAACATCTTCATCAAGGAACTAGTTGGAAAATGTTATCCACTCAACAGTATAAACTTTCATTCCATTTGATTAATTTTTGTGGCCCTACCCCTATGTCTGATAAAAAAAGTTTATATATTACTCTTATAGGTTTCATCTAGCATTCAGTAGGTGCCAAATTTATTATTGCTAGTGACTTTAATGTCATTCTTCATCCTAGGGATAAGTATGGAGGTATTATTCCCCCACCTAGAGGTACCCAGGACTTTATTGACTTTGTTAACAATAATGCTCTATTTGATGTTCCCCCACAAGTTGGATCTTTCACTTGGACTAATAGAAGAGTTGGGTTCCACTAGATTGCAGCTAGATTCGATAGATTATTGTGTTTACAATGTTGGAAATCAGTGAATTATACTGTCCAATTAGATATACTTCCATATTCTGATTCTAACCATTTCCCTGTTCAGTTGTTGATTATTCCATCAGACTCTGCTCTTACTAATTTTCCTAGACCATCTTTTAAGTTTCAAAGTGTATGGTATCGTCATCCTCACTTTGATGGCCTCTTAAAACAATGGTGGAAGGATGCTCCACTAGATCTAGGAACCAAAATGTTTCAGTTTCACAAGAAAATGTAGTATGTCAAAGGGCTTATCAAGATTTGGAATAAACATTTTTTTAAAAATATTTTTGAGGAGAAAAAGGTGATCGAAGAAAAACTAGCTAAGATTAATGAACATATTTTACTCTATGGTTTAAATGTTGATATGCATTTAAGTTAGAATAATTTGCAAGAGGAGTGGTGTCAATTATGTAAATGAGAAAAAGAGTATTGGAGAAAAAATGTCTAGAGAATTGTGCCTTCAGCAAGGGGACCAGAATACTAAGTTTTTTCATGCATCTACCAAATGAAAGAAGGATAATAACATAATCTTTACAATTCATGACCATGTAGGAAATTTGATTTCTGATGCTAAGGGCATTCAAACTGAGAGTGTAAGGTTCTTTTCTAATCTTCTTTCCCCTCCACCACAGGATCCCCTCTCTTCCCACCTTGTGGATGAGATCTTTGATCCCATTCCTTTTTTGATTATGCAACAAGACAATTTGATTCTTATGGCCCATTTTATTCCTTCTGAGATTCATGGTGTAGTATTTTCTATGCCTATTGACAAGGCACTAGGCTATGATGGGTTTACTGCATTCTTTTTTGAAAATTATTGGGATATAATTTTTTTTTGACTTGCTAGAGGTTCTTGAAAAGTCTAGGAAGAATGTTTCCAATTTTGAAAACTCGAATACCACCAATACTGCTCTCATCCTAAACGTTAATGATCCCTATTCTTTTTCTAATTTCTATCCTATTTCTTTATGTAACACTATCTATAAGATTATCATAAAGGTTATTTATTTGTGAATTAAGCCCATTATTCCAAAAATTATATCAACAGAACAAGGGGGTTTTGTTCTAGGTCAAGAAATAACTGTAGGAGATACAATAAACCATGAGACCCTTCATTCCATCAAAGAACATAATATTTCAGCCTTTGTTGTGAAATTAGATATGATGAAGTCTTATGATAAACTGAATTGGTCTTTTCTTATTCTAGTCCTTCATCAGTTTGGTTTTTCTTCTAGGTGGTGTAAATGGATTAAAGCTTACATTTCAAGTGCACATTTTTCTATTCTCATTAATGGTGCACCGACAGGTTTCTTTGCCTCTTCCCAAGGAGTCTATTAAGGTAAGCCTCTTTCTCCATTCTTGTTTATCATTATGGCAAAGGCCGTGAATAGACTTATTAACACTTTTAATCAAAAAGGGTTTTGAAAAGGTATCAATATTATAGGTACATCTGTGTCCATAACCCATTCTCTTTTTTCTAATGATACATTAATTTTTGGATCATGTACATATCAAGAAGCACAGAGTATGAAGAAAGCCATTTCCCTATATACACAAGTTTCTAGTCAATGTATCGATTCAATTAAATCTAGAATTTATGTTTTTAATACATCCCAATTGGTTTCTCAAAGAATAATTCTTCTTCTTTGTTTTTCCCATGATCATTTACCTTCTATTTATCTTGGTGTTCCCTTTTTTATGGGATTAAACAAACCCTCTTATTGGAAATTTGTGATTGATCATATCAATAATAGAATTAGTGCTTGGAAGATTCACTAGTTATCCCTCTCGGGTATAATTTTAATTATCAAAACCATTCTTTTTGTGATTCCTAACTATTGATTCTCCATTCTATAAGCTCCTAAAGGTATCATCTCTCAAATTGAAATTTTAATCCACACATTTCTTTGGTCAGATAATATGAATGGTTAGAAGAAAATACCACTAATTTCTATTCATGCCATGCCAACCTCTTATAGAATAGGAGATGTCAGACTTCCCAACATTACTGATAGGAAGAGTGGTTTTGGTGCTAAACTTGTTTCATGAATGTATGAAAAATCCTCTACCACACTAATACATTTGGTACCAAATTGCAACGACAGTGCTGTTGTAGTTTTTCCATCACAACCTTATCGTCATCACAATTGTGATGGTAGATTGTCGCAATTGCGACGACGACAAGGTTGTGATGGAAAAATTGCAACGACACTGCTATTGCAATTTGGTACCAAATGTATTACTGCCAAATGGTGTTTCCTTTTGCAAGAGAAATATTTAGATAACTTGGAACCTTCCAGAGTTTTTACTGTGCTAGACCCACCAAAGGGGTCTATTAATTGGGATTTCATGATGGCTTCTTGAGAAGTTATTACTTCATTCATATCATGGCAAGTGAACAATGGGGATAGTGTCAATTTTTGGTTTGATTCATGGAATGGGTTCCCCCCTTGCCACTATTGATTCTCTAAAGGATTTTTCAAACATAGTGATTCAAGCTTGGGGAGCATCCTTTTCTTCTTATGTCTTAGATATTCATAGGTTCACAAAGCTAGTCATTTGGCAAGACCCCAGTTATCTCTTCCTATATCCTAGAATTAGGCTTTCAAACAAGTACTAGCTGAAAGTAATGTCTTTATGTATAATCATCAAGATTGCCTCTTTTGGGTTCCAGCTAAAGATTATAAATGCTCTATTAAACTAGGACACTTGGCTTTCCAACACAACTAGTATAATTAGGCCACATATCATGCTTTTGAATTCTTCTAGAATAGCTTAGTATTTCCAAAACCAGGATCCTTTGCATGGCTTGCACTAAATAACCAAATTTTAACTAGTGATCATGTTCATAGATTGAACATTTTTTATCCCTTTAAGTATGTGCTCCATCTTCAAGTTTTATAAATAACAAATCACCTCCTCTTAAACTATCCTTTTGCCCAAGATTGTTGGCATTTTGTCCTTGATAAACCCAATTTCCACATGCCATTACCTAATTCTCTATGGGATTTATTCCAAGCATGACCAATATCATACTCTAAATCAATGCTTTAATGTCTTTGGAAATGCATCCCTGCATCTATAGTATGGGAAATTTGGTGGGAAAGAAATAAGAGATTTTTTAGATAGACATCATCTCCAATGCCTCAATTTTTGGAAAGATTAGGGAGATTAATTGTTGAGCTTGTTAATGCTTCAGTGAGTAAAAAAAGGGGTAAACATGTTTTTTTATCCTTGGGATGGCTACGTTATTCAACAATGGAAAGGTTTACTTTTTCCTCATCTTCCTACTCCATTATGTCCATCCAAGATTCCTGTTATTTGAGCACAATCCAAGTGGATTCCTCCAAGTGAGAGCTTTTTCAAACTCAATTTTGATGGGGACTCTAGAGGAAATCTAGAAAAATATGGCTCTGGCATAGGCATTAGAGATTTTAAAGGTCATGTGATTGCAACAAAATCATCTTCTCTCCCTCAGTGTACTAATAAAAAAGCTAAGGCCTTGGCCTTGCTTTTTGGTTTGAAACTTGCAAAATCACTTTCTATATCTAAGTTACACATTGAAGGGGATTCATTGATTATTATTAGTGCATGTATTAAATTCCATGTATATAATTGATCCATACAGTATATATTACACCAAGTGTGGTCTCTTCTTGATTTAATCTCTGAATGTTACATCATGCATATTTACAAAGAAGGCAATCTTTTAGCTTATTGTTTGGCTAATTTGGGTACTAACGGGGTTTATATTAACTCTTTACTTTCTCCACTTAACCACCTTGAACTCTCCAACTTGGTAAATATTATGACAATATAATATGTTTAGAATAAGGTTAAATCCTCCTCATATTTTATTTGATAGTAAGTCATGACTTCTCTATGATTTCACAATTTTATCTTTTATGGATCTCACTTGTTCCTTTGAGATATTATATGTAGGTTAGGGTCTCATATTACACTTGCATTAGATGGCTTTCTAATATCATGGTCTTAATTCAAGTTTTGGATGTAGATTAGTGATGGTAATCTATGTGACAATTTTTGGCTAGGCTCTAGGTCTTGCCTCTTGCAAAAATCAATGAATTGTATTCATATGAGTTTTGGGCTCTTTGTAATTACTATTTTCTTGATCTAGGAATCTCTAGGACAAGATTCATTAGCATTGATAGATACTCTCTCTTGATGCAGTATTTCTTCTTGTAGATCCATTTTCTGTACTAAGCAATGACCATAGTTTATCTTCTCTGGTTCTTTTCTCAGAGAGTTTTTTAAAACCAGTTATTATTAATAGAAATATAATGTTTCATTGAAAAATTTAAATAAAAATAAATATTACTACCCCTCAAACTTACTAGGTATTTTGGTAGATTGAATTAAGTAATAAACAATTTATTTTTTAAAATTAAATATTTCAACTTATATTCAAATGGGTAGAAATGAGTAGTTTATTCATATAATATAGTTTCTATTCTTATTTGCATATTTCTTAAAATAATATAATTATTAATATTTTTAAAATTTCCTTCAACTCTCTCTATTATTCCACATTTACTTTTCCTTATAATAACATATCATTCTCCATTTTAGTACTCTCTCATATCCTTCCTTTCTATCTATAAATCTCTATTTTTTCATGCATTGGTTTTCTATGCTATAAATAGTTTCATTTTGTAAGAAGTTTTCATTAATTTTCAATGGAGGCTAAGGTTGATGCTAACCAAAATATTTCTCTTCATCATTTGTCTGATGATGTAACTAAAAACATCTATGATAAGTTAAGTTTTCCTTCTACCAAACATAACTAGGAGATTCCCAATCCATGAAGATTTATAGGGGAAAAAGATATCTCAATCATATACTTAGTGATTGAAAATTTGAATTTATTAGTAGTTATTAAATAATTGTAAGAATAATTATTAAGTTATTAATGAAATCTTACAAAATTATTAATATTTTAGTAAAAATTGTAATATAATATAGACACACACACACACACACACACACACACACACATAATGTCATTAAAACAAAATTTAATATTTGAATATTTGAATAAATTTAATTTAATTTATGTTTGTATAATTGTTAGTTATCTTCAAAATCATATATTAATATTTTGATGGCTTTTTTTTCTAAATTATATATAGTTTGAATCTCTTGTGTAAAATCAATTGTTTCTTACAATATAGTAAAAAGTTATTTAAAAAGAAAATGAATTGAATTGTGACTTCAATCAAGTTTTTATTAAACTTTTATTACAAGGACCTAAAATTTCATAAGTCTAACAAAATATATTTTAAAGTTCAAATTTCTAAAATGAAAATGTCTGTATACCTAAGTACAAGAAATAAATAGACAAGTAACATAAAGCATAAAGTAAAATAGAACACATAGATCAAAGCAACTAGACTAATTCTTCCACATTATCCTTCATTTCCTTTTGAATTCCTTTGATCTTTTCAATGACCTCTTTGATGTCTTATTTATCAATTTGGGAAAAGATCACCCTTCCTCCATTTCCTTCTATACAAGTCAAAAGATTCTTTTTCAAGATCCACATTACCCATCCGTTGGCTTCAAATTCAATCAAGTTAAAATACACTTTATATTTTATCTTAATTGTTTCGTGAAATATTGTTGGTAATTGTCATAATGAAAGATAAGTCTTTTTAGTTCCCATTGTAGAAAACATATTAAACATCACTTTTTAAACCAATCAAATTTTGTTAATATTTTTAATAATTTAGTATTTTATTATTTTATAAAGTTAGATGAAAATTATATAACATACATTAATAAGGTGATAAGGATGGATTTTTCAGAATTGTCCACCATGACTCGAAAGTTTAAATATCGAAAATAATTCAAATAAATTTGAAGCAAAGTTCCATTAAAAATATTTTAAACTAACAAAGTTTAGGGTTTAATGTTTTTAAATGTAAATGTTTGTAAGTGATTTTTAAATTTTTACCATAATGGAAATCAGGAACATAATAACATATTTAAATTATAAATTATAAATTTAAATTTAGGTTTTTAAAATATATTAATATTGATTAAGTTTTAATTTTTGACCACTTAAACTATATCTCTTTAGTATATACTTATTATTACATTTATTTTGATATTAAAATAGATTGAATATTAATAAATTCAATTTTTAAATTGCCTTTAATAATACACCAAACAAAATACATTAGTACATTCAAATTATATTATGAAATCTAAATTTTATTTATTTATTTTGTTAAATCAAAATCACATTTTTAAGTTCATCTATTATTTTAGAATATCAAAAAAAATCTATAAACTTAAACATACCTATCACAATTTGACAGGAACTTACTTTCTTTGCAACCTTGTTTAAATAGTTAATATATTAAAAAAAATTCTAATACAACATTTCACTATGTTTGCATTTTTAATTTTTAAAGATTTTAAAAAAATTGTTAGCTCTTTTGATCTAATAACAATAATACAAAGTACATGTTAAATACTTTGAAACATCCACTCTAGTAAAATAAACATCTTTCTTTATTATATTTTTTGATATAATAAAGAGTATCTCATGCTCTAAATGACTATTATTTTTTTAATATACATTATTTCTTTAAGTGTTTTTTTTAATCATTAGTAAGAAATTTAATTAATAGAAATTACATTTCTACTATCTAAAATGAAGTTTAAGATATTAGGCATCATCATCATCATTATCTTAAAAAAAGGGTAGTGGTGTCTGGTATAGTAATTAAAAATTAGAATTTAATCTTGAATGTCAACAATTAGTTGTGATTAGTATATCTCTCACCAAAATATCTTAATATTTAATAATTAGTTGGCATTTACACTTCCTTCAAATATGCTCTTTTAACTGAGTTGATATAGGACTAGATATATATAATATTTTTATAAATTAGAATTTTACCACTTATAATTAATCTTTTGAAAATGATTAAATTATAAGAAACATTTTTAATTTTTTCATGAATACTCAATAGGGAAATGTAAAGTTATGATAATTATATCTCTTGCCAAAATATCTTAAGCTTTATTGATTAAGTGGTATATAAAATTCTTTCGAAAATGTTTTCTTACTTTGGATTAATTTATATATTATGAGATTTTCAATTAAGGCCTAAAAAAAGATTTTTACATGGGACCAAAAACATTAATTTTTTTGAGCTAAGAAAATTTAAACATCAAAATGCAAAAAAAAAAAGTGTTCCTCAAAGACCTAGTGCATTCACATAAAAAACTGGAATAAAAACCTACAACTAGTATCCATAATAGAAATGAAACAATGTAAAAAAGAACATAGGGATAGGATAAACCAAACTTTATCCTAGACCAATGCCATTTCCTTCTCCTTCATCTCCTACTTTATCTCTTTAATTCTATCCATAACTTCCTTGATTGTGTTCGTGTCAGGCATAGGGCATTTCTTCTACTTCTACCATATGCTAAGATGCATTCATTTTCCAAGGTCATAAGATTTTCCTTCTAAATATGTATCCTCATGATTTATTACAAGCATTGAGACAATATCCTAGCCAACATTTCCCATTAGTCTTTTTAGGCTTTAAATAGTGGAAAATGGTCAAGACACATTTAATTATACTATCCATTCTTTCAATTTTTTGCTTTAGCTCCTCAACTAGAATGTCATTGTTACTCTTTACCTCATCCTTCTACTTCATAATTATTTCATCATTTCTACTATCATCCTCTAGAACTCATTTCCTCAAGGGCTCTCTATTTCTAATTGAGAGTCTTGAGTGAGTAAAATGACCATTTCTAAAGCTTGAAGTTGTACAATGTAACAAGTTGTTTGAGGCACCCCAAATAGTAGATCTATGCTAATATCCTTAACTATGAAAAGCTTCACAACAAATTCTACTTTGAAAACAAGAACCATAGTGAGTGTCAAGTTTCTTGGCACCTTAAGTAGCTGAGTGACATGTAATGCCAAGTTGCTCAACAAGAATGGGACCTAAGTGAATCGATCACCAAAAGAAAGATCCCAACAAAAATGTGTGTGGATAAGACTACACTGAGTGTACTTAGTTGACATAGGAATCGAGTGGTCTTGGTTAACTTAGCCAAGAAGGAACCGAGTGAGCTCAGTAAGAGTAGAAACTAATTAAACTTAGTAAGTATAGGGAAGGGATTCAATGGACTCAACTGTAACTCGATAGGCACAACTCAAACATATACTAACTGAGTTAGCATAAGGTGAGCTTAGTTAACAAAGGAAATGAGTGAGTTAATCATAGACTTTTTGTCTTGTCTTTTCCATGATTAAAACATAGAGATAATAATAGTGACTTGCACGAAAAAAATTCCTCTCTTTTTGAATTTGAAACACACCTACCAAGTTTAATGTGTCAAGTGGGTAGGTTGGTATTTGGTTCAAGGGGCAACCGATTGATTTCAACACTCCCCCTTTATCCCAAGACAAATAAAAAAGGATCACTCCTAATCCAAATCAGCTATGCCAAGACTTCTTCTTAGGTGTACATAAGTTTATGTACCCAAAAGGCTTAGTAAAATTATCTACTAGCTACAATTCAGACTTGTACAATTCCATATTTATTTCTCCATTCTCCACCAATTCTCTTATGAAGTGATATCAGATCTTAATGTGCTTTCCTTTTACATGGAAGACTAGATTCTTTGACAGTGCAATTGAGGAAATATTATCACAAATGATTGTGGTTCCATCCTCTTTCCTTTAATTCAAATCTACCAAGATTATCCTTAACCAAATAGCTTGACATGTTGTATTCAATACTATGTATTCATCTGCTATAGATTGAGAAACAATAGGTTTTTTCTTGGATTCCCATGAAATTGCACCCAAGCCCATATTAAACATGTATCCAAACATTCTCTCCCTATCATCTAGGCTTCTAGCCTAATCACCATCAGTATACCCAACCAACTTAAAATCATTATCAGTAGTGTACAAAATATTGAAACCCTTTGTACCATTCACATACCTTAGGATATTCTTTTTCACTTGCTAGTGGGAATCCTTTTGTTTTTCTATAAATCAAACTTCATGCATGCATCATGTGAGGCTGAGTTGCTATCAAATACATCAAGCTTCCAACCATACTCTTGTATGATATTGGATTCACACTTTTACTACAATATTCCTCACTTAATTTCAAACCTACTACTATTGGTGGTGGGGCTATCTTACTATTTTGCATTTTGAATCTCTCCAAGATCTAATTTGCATATTTTTCTTGAGAAATGAAGATACCATCATCTATTTATTTTACTTCTATGCCTAGAAAATACTTCAAGAGAACTAGGTCTTTCATCTCAAATTCATTCTTCATGGCCACTTTGAACTTGCCAATTAGGAAAGTATCATTTCTAGAGAAGATTAAGTCATCTACATACAAGACAATAATCAAAATCTTACCGACTTCTACCTTGATGTAGAGTATGGGCTCATCATCACTTTTTCTTAAAAGAGATTTCTCCTAAGGTATGAGTGAATCCTGCTATAACATGCTTGTGGAGCTTACTTGACCCCATAAAGAGTTCTTTTCAACCTATACACCTTTTGTTATTCACCTACAACTTCATAACTAGGTGGTTACTCCACACATATCTCTTCTTTCAATACACCATTCAAGAAGGAGGACTTCACATCCATTTGATATACCTTCCATTTTTGCTAGGCTACAATTGCTATGACAGTATGTACAATTTCTTTTCTTGCAACTAGGGCGTATGTCTTATAATAATCTCTTCCATACAAATGCTTCTACCCCTTGACCCTTTATCATGCCTTATGCCTATCTATTTTTCCTTCAGTGTTACATTTGATCTTGTAAAGCCATTTAACTCCAATTACTTGTTTCTTAGAAGGAAACTAATTATCTCCCATGTTTCATCTCTTTCAATAGCATCTATTTCCTCATCCATGGCATTACACCATTTCTCTTCTTTCATAGCTTCTTCAAATAGATTAGATCACTATGAGAAAAATAGTGTAAAATTAACACTTTCATCATAATTTTCACCATACCTTTCTTCTTGGTATATCTTTGTTAGACTCCTAGTCTTCCTTGGCAATAGGGAGGCAAAAGTGGGATTTGAATTGTTAGTACTAATGTTGCTATTATTTTGCATACCAACTTGGAGCTATCTTCAACTGCTAGGAGTTGAAACTCAACATATTTGAGGTTGCTTGCATTTTTTTCTTTGTCTATAGCTATCTATGTTTGTTGTTCTATCATCTTTTTTATCACCAATTTAATCTTCTTTATCTATAGTCAGCACTTTAGTTGAAGTGCTTGAAGATTCATCCATCGAGCTATCCCATGATTGATTTTCAGGAAACTCCACATCTCTTGAAATGATGATCTTCTTCATGATTGGATCATACAACCTATAAGCCTTTGATTTTGAGCTATTACTAGTGAAGATGTACTTCAAACCTTTGTTATCCAACTTTTTCCTTTGTTCCTTTGGAACATGTGCATATGCTATACATCTAAACACTCTCAAGTGCTCAACTTTCTATCTATTTCTTAACCATGCTTCAACAGGAATCTTGTCATAAACTACCTTTGTAGGACACCTATTTATCATGTATACTATTATTTCTATAGCCTCTCCCTAATATTTGGTTTGGAGCCCCTTTTCTTTCATCATTCTCCTCCCCATCTCAAAAATGGTTCTATTCTTCCTCTTAGCCACTCCATTTTTTTGCAAAGTATAACTTGTTGTAAGCTCCTTCTTGATGCCATTCTTCCTACAAAAATTTACAAACAAAGTGGAGCTATACTCCCCTTCTCTATCTAACTTAAGGAGTTTTACATAATGTCCAAATTATTTTTCAGCCAGGAATTTAAATTCAAAAAATTTATCAAATGCTTCATATTTTGTTTTCAAGAAATACACTCATATCCTAGAACTAAAATAATCTATGAATGTCATAAAATAAGTACTCCCCCCAATAGAAGTAATTTTCATAGGGACAACTAAATGAGAATGCACCAATTCTAACGGTGCTCTTTCCCTTATAAAATTACCAAAATTAAAGGGAAGCCTATGCTACTTACCTAAAATAGAAGCCTCACACTTGTCACATGAATCTACAATGCTTGGCAATCCATCTACCTTTTTTTTCTTGGATAAAAAATTTAAACTAGCAAAGCCAAGATGTCTATACCTAATTGTTAAAACATGCTCCTAAGAGATGATTGTTGATGTATTTTTGTACATGTATTGTTGGGATGTGTAGTAATGACTTGTAAGGAGAAGCATGTCTCTATCTTCAAGGGGAACATCTAGTTCTTTGAATTTTGGATTGCTACTAGTATCTTCTTACTCCCATCCTTCTCATGAATGAAACACTTCTCATTTTCCATTAGCACCTTGTAACTATTTTGAATGAGTTGTCCAAATATCATCAAATTGTGCTTCATACCCAGGGAAAAATAGACATTTTTTAATCTCTTTCTTCTCACCTTTCTTGGTGCTAACCATGATAGATCCTTTGCCAACAATGTGAATGGTTCCATTATTTTCGATCTTTATTTTAAACATAAAATTTCTATCAATGAAAGAAAATAAACTCTCATTACTACTCATGTGGTTGCTACAACCTCTATCAAAGTTCCATACCTTAGGGTTGCCTTCTTCACCAATGTTACACATGGTGAAGGCTATGGGATTGTTTGTATTTCTCATTTTCACATCATCCATATTTTCATTATTTCTTGATTGACCAGCTTGCTTCTTCCAACACTCACTTGCATAATGCCCAAGCTTATGATATTAGTTTAATTCTACATTTCTTTTGTGTGAGTTTTAATTCTTCTTACCTCCTCTAGAGTTATTCTAAGAGCCACTTGCTCCCTCTTGATTGTTTTCTCATCCTAAGCTTTTTGCACTAGCATTCCTTAGACAATTTCTTCCATGAACTCTACTTCTTTAACCTCTATTGAAACTATTTCTTCCTCTCCATCTTCCTCTTAATTTTTATTGTGCCTTGAATGATTGCTCTTGGGAAGATGTGGTTGACCTATTAATCCAGTGCTCATAGGTTTGAAGAGTTCCCATCAACTCATCTATTGTCAATGTAGTGAGGTCATTTTCTTACTCAATGGTTATCAAAAGATTGTCATATTTCTATGATAAACCCTTCAATATCTTGTCCACAATTATTTTCTCTTCATACTCTTCTCCATTTTATTTGAGCTAGTTTATCAATGTAGAGATTTTGCAATAGGTTCATTATGCTTCATTTTAAGGTTCTCAAGCTCCCTTCTGATCATATGTAGCTTTACTACTCTGACTTTATCATTCCCTTTGAAATTTGTCTCAAGAATATCCCATGCTTCCTTTGAATAGTTAGTTGTTGCTATCTTAATGAAGATTGTCTTTATCATGTCTACCTCAATTAAACTTAAGGCTTTTGTATGCTTTCTTCTTGACCACTTTAATTGACTCTTCTAAGGGTTGGTAACAATAGCATATTGTGTTGGGTAAGTGTTTCATTACACTGATCACAAAATTTGATAAATAATTAGAAACCATTATGGTTCTCATTTTCTTTTCCCAAGTATTATAGTTTTATCCATTAAAGGATAGTGGTTACTACCATGTCTTTCCTACATCTCTTGTCATGTAGAAATACCCAGGAAATAAATGCCCAAACTCATGAGAATGTTGGGCCTCAAAGATCTTATACCACATGAAAAATTCACAATCTCAGCAAACAAGAACCACTGTGAGTGTCAAGTTGCTTGGCACCCTAAATAGCCAAGTGATAAGAAATGCTAAATTTCTCAATAGTAATGGGACCCAAGTGACTAAATCACCAAAGGAAAGTGCTCAATGACAATTGGCTCAGATAAAACTATACTAAGAAAGCTCGATTAACACAAGAATTGAGTGAGCTCGATTAACTTGGCTAAGAAGGGACCAAGTGAGCTTGGTAAGAGTAGAAACTAAGTGAACTTAGAAAGCATAGGGAAAGGATTTGGCAGACTTAGTTGTAGCTCAATAGATGCAAAAAAAACACATACTAATTGAGTTAGCACAAGGTGAGCTTGATTAATAAAGGAATTGATTGAGTTAATCATAGACATGTTGTCTATTAAAACACAGTTAATAAGAGAGACTTGCACATAAAATTTTAGTCTCTTTTCAAATTCCAAACTCACTTACCAAGTTTGATGTGTTTGGTAGGTAGGTGGAAGTTTTCCTCAAGGGGAACCAACTAATTTCAACACTAATGTCCTCAAAAAAATTTACAGTGACTTCCTAAATGCACATTTCTCTATTCTTCTTGTTCGTAACCCCTTTCTGCTTCACCATCTCAAACTAACCAGAAACCTCCATCATCTTTTCAAATGAGTATAGGGGAAATAATTGGATATCATTGTCAAGCAATGCATCATAAGACACCAATCTAATAGCCTCCTCCAATTCTTCAACAATATCCTCCAAATTACCAATTTTCTTTACATTACTATGTGTAGTAGGCATAGGTACTTCTTTCTACATAGGGAAAATGGAATGGGGAGAAGGATAAACAACCTTTCCATAGATCCATATGAATTTTCACTTTTACCAACTTCATTCATGTCAATACTTTTATTCCCTATTCGCTCGAAATATTGTAACCTTCCTTGTACTCACTCTACCCTTCTAACTCCATAACAAGCTATGCATAGTGAACTAGCCATTTCTTCCTCTTTGTTGACTTAGGAGTGGATTCTTCAAGCTCTCTAATTATTATTTTCCGTTTTCCCATATTTTTTTTAAAACCCTTAATTTTACCCTTATTCTCCAAAATACTCAAATGGAATAGGGTCTAGGATATTCTTCTAGATATAACTACAAATCAACCTCAATAATCCTTCATGAATAATTAGCTTGTTATTTTTCTCTATGAAGGACTTAATTATTTGAGTGTGAAAAAAGAGAAGGTAGGAAGGGATAAAAATCTGCTTTTTATACTTTAAATTATATAGCAAGATAAAATGATAAGTATGATTCTGGTCATACTAACTGACAAGGTTCACTTAGTCCATTTTTGCAATCAAAACCTTTTTCCCAACACATTTAACTAAAAAATAAACATATACCTCACCGTTTTCCCTAACCAACTTCCTATCCTCCTTTTTAGGGAAAACACAATGACAAGATGAGATACTATTTTTATATCATGGGATAATTTCTTACCTATAGGGCTTAGACCCATATACACATTAAGCTACAAATTTCTTCCTTCCAAATTTATTACACCAACATCCCAAATTTTTAAAATTAATACCCTGATATTTATCTTAGCACATTTTATGCTTTCAATTTAAGGCATTAGCCCTCCATTTTCTAGTTTTATTCAAACCTCGCTCTCTTTTCTCCATTTATTGCACTTCCTATGCTCTCTTGTTTTTAAGTTTCCTCCCATTTTCTCAAGTGTAGAAGCAAATATGTTTTTCTTCATTTGATAACAAATATCAGCCACAATAAGAATGTAACAAGTGACTAGAAGCCACAAAATGTGTATAGTTCTCATTACATTATAGTTACAAATTATCAAAGTACTATAATCATGAACTTTAGTTTTCAAATTCTCTTCCATCACGAATGGAAAGATTTGAAAAATCCAAAACTTTACTTTTTTTCTTGTCATAACTAATTAATGAATATATGGTATTTCCTTGCCTCATTATTCCATTACACATTAGCAACATAGTTAGCTTCACAATACAAATGAGAAATAGAAATTTTTCCAAATTTTACCAAGGATACTACAGTAAAATAAATCTAAATTTTTATACGTAGCATGTAGAGTGCCTTGTAAAACCCTCTTAACTTTGGCCAAGGGATAGTTCTAGTTTGGATGATGACAGTGTTATGTGTATTTCATGTTTGACTAATATGTTTTATTTCATTTCTTCTGTAGTTAGGGGTATAGATCTCATACAAAAATTTATTATAGAGTTTCTAGAATATTTAAAATATATTCTTCCAATCAATAACTATGATTAGTTCCCTTTTTCTTAGCTATGCACTAAACAAACTTAATTAGTTTAATCCTACAATTATATTTTCAAAAATAATAAAGAGAATTAATATCACAATTCCAAATGAAATATAATTTCTATTACAATATATTGATATATCTATGCTTTATAATCCACTTCACAAGAATATAATAATATAAGAAATATAATTCAAAAACTTCACAAGAGGTCTAGATGAGAATGGAAGAAAGACAAATACAATCAGCAAAGTAACAAAGGGATCTATGCCATTGAAAACCTAATGCTAAAAGAATTTCCTCTAACCATGCATTTTGCATTTGTATTTGGAAATTTTTGTTCTAGATCCATAAATGAGTATAACATGCCACTTTATTGTCTACAAAATGTATAATAATTCTCAAACAAGAATCCTAGAACATGAGCTTTATGTCTTTTTTTTTAAGGGATTTATCTAATCTATATTTCTAACTTCAAATATGTAAAAAGTTTAAATAATTTGAAATAGTCAAGTTCTAAGCAAACGTGAAGGTTGTAGTTATTTAAAAAGGTTTCCTTGATCAAAGGGTTGAAGGAATTCTCAAATGGTCTAGTTATCCATTGTAGTGGTTCACTTTTCACAAGATACTTTCATTTAGCACAATTGAAACATATTTCATTTCAAATAGTCATTAAACTATATTATTTATCAATCAAATTTTAAAAAATTGAGTATTTAGCATCACTTGTTTCTTTAATTATTTAGACATTTGAGATTATATTAAGTGGCACTCAACAATTCAAATCAAACCATGCTAGATCGCTATAACATAAGTTTTCTAAATACATTAAAATGTGCATGGTCATAGAGATGAACTATAAAGCTAATTAGGTGACTAGATGTGAAAATTAAATAATTTTAAAATATGATTTGTTAAATCTAAAATCAATAAAATAATATAGAATTTCTATTTATTAATGTATCTATAATAGTTGGCAAAAATAAGAAAAAATATTAATAATTTATTGTAATCAAAAGAAATATTTTACTATGTCACATTGTACTTATTTATAATATAGTTCTTTTATTTTTAAAATTTTTTTTTTAGTATATAAATCTTATTTATTAATACTTTAAAAGTTTAGTTTACTTTTTTAAATATTTTTTTGATAAGTAAGAGGCCATGGTTATATATTGATCATAAAAATTTACATTCCAACTCAAGAGGCACTGAGAGGATGGAGTTGGGTGATAGCCCTTCAGTATAAGCCTTAATCAAATCATAAATCCATGAAAAATTATTTCTAGTTTACAATGGAGCCCATGTGTAATGCAACAAGATACCTAAAAGTCATATAAAACTAAACTAGGAAGCCATCTTATAGTTATTGTTAGTGGTTAGAAATATGAAGATCAAGATGCTTATATCATAATTATCTATCAATGAAACTCATAGGATCTATTATCTAGATAGCCACATAGATTAAAGAATACAAAAATACCATAAATATGTTGCAAAGGAGGAAAATCTACTCATTTTTTATTTAAACCCATTACTTCAACATAATCATTCACAATAAAACCTTCCAAACAAACAAATAGCTCCATTGACCCATCCCTACATAACTACTAGTGAAAAATATGACTACAAAAAATAGAGAACAACAAGATCAAGAAAATGCAAGATCATTATGATAGGGGAGATAGAAATGGAGTAAAGATTATTAATATTATGGGATGAAATGAGGAGAAGGGGGATTTTTTGCATCAAAAACTTCTTATTATTCATGTAGTAGGATTCCTAAGCACTCCATTCTAACTTCACTTTCATTCTCCCAAGATCTAATTATATCACTAGCTACATATTGATCAGACCAGTTACTTTCTCTAGTTCTCTTGACATGCAAAAAATAGAGGAGAAAGCAAACATTCCTCTACAAAATGGGGAATCACTCAGTCAACCCGACTCGATCACAATAAGTGATAATGGAGAAGAGAGGGACTATCTACCTTCCATGATAGCGTATGTTAGAAGTTTAACTCTTTTTTTAATGTATTAAAAAGTAGCCAAAAGGAAGGATAACCCTGAAGTAAAGCACACTGGAGAACAACTAGTAGTCAAACCCCTAAATTCTAACCTATGCCTTTTCTAGACATCAAAAACATCTTATTGACCAAGAATAGATCCCAATTATTCTTACTAATTGTATTAGCATAAGAAATCATATTACTATAAAGTCTAAACCAAAAATTATAGTGGTAACATAAAATATGGGTGCTGCTATGTGACCAAAAATGATCCAACTTCATCAAAATTACCTTACAAGGCACAAAGTTTACCATATGCCATTTCATAATAAAAACTAAAAGAAAAAAGAGTACAGGGGATAGCTCCCCTCTTTCTCACATAGGTCCTCCTTAGCTAGTTTGTCCTCCTCCTTCTTAATAGGCTTTTCCAATAGGGTCCTAAGCTAGTCTTCCACTATAAAGCTATAGAGGGAGTAGGTGGTTTCACTTCCTTTTACCACTTCTATCTCCTCCTTGTTTATCTATAGAAAATACAAAGTGGTGGCCACTGAATGCATGACCTTCATAGTAAACTCAACAAGGGTTCTAAATTTCCATTGCAGGAATCTTTATTTTCAGTCAGATTATGCATGGACTTCTCCAATCTATCCATCCTAGTTTTTCTCTAATTCTCTCCACAGTTGTGACTCCCCATTATCCCTCCATCCTTAGTAGCCTCCTTCATCGAGGAGGTGATATCCTCACCAAAGCTCTTGTCTAGAGATGGGTTACCTTCCATGGTATCATAAATATTTGATGGGTTGGGAATATCTTTTTTCTGAGAGACAATGTGGATTACTTCTATCTTCCTCTTCCTAACAGGTTTTGTTTCAGTTTCTATGGAATTTGAGCTCACCTCTATTTATTTTTTTTAGGGGGGGGGGGGGTGTGGGGGTCCTAAATTTCTCCATTTTGAGCCTCTTGCTAGATCTCCTAGAAACTTTATTGCTCCACCCAGTATCACTATCCAAGTCAATAAGGGTAATATCCTTTCCACTAGCAGGGGAGTTTTTGACAACTCTTTTCAAAGTTGACCTAGGGCTTGGGTTAGTGGATTCTTTGGGAGTCATAGTAGCAATGGGATTAACCATAAGAGGAGGGTTGAGGGCAAGTTGAAATTTGTAGATCTTGAACATGCAGGCTTGGTGTAGGGAATAAAAGGGTTTCCTTTCTTCCCTATTTTTTTTGGATATAAAAGGGAAAATTTAATTTATTTTTATTAGCATATGTTATTAAAAATTTAGTATTCAAATCCTAACTAAAAGAAAATAAGGTAAAAAAATATGAAATAATTATCACCTCATATTCATCCATATGTTTTTACCCTATTATATGTTTTTTAATCCTTTAATCATGATATGAGTGACCTATAAAATTGTTGTAATCAAGTTTTATTTTATTTTATTTCACCCATCATAAATTAGACATAATTGATAATTTTAATTCCAAATATTTTTAAAAACTATAATTGTTTTTGTAAAAGTATGTTATTAAATTTAATAGTAATGAGTGAGTATCATATTTTATATAGAGTAATTTATGTTTCAATCTTGAAATATCTATTATTTATAGAATTTAGATATAGATTTTTATTTTGATGACACTAATGTCATTGAATGAAAAAATAACTTATAATTCACCATCATGAAGAGGCTTTGCCACATAGAATAAGTCTTGGAAATTGTACAAGAAGAACCCAAAACCTTAGCCAACCACATCACTCATTCAAGCCATACTAGTGATAATTTATAATAGGATACATAAATAGTATTTTCATTTTATATTAAAATTTAATGTATAGAAATAAATAAATTTAATGCATTGGGGCTAGGTTTCTTATCAAATAATGATTTTATGGAACTACTTTAGGTGAACAGTTAGTGTTTTGAAAATAGTTTTTATATATTATATATGCTAGAATTTGTTAAAGTAATCATTTGTTTACACTTATTAATTAAATCACTTTGATTTAATTAAATAAGTTACCTATTACTCTAGTTTTCTTAAGCAATCTCTTAGATGCATATAATTAATACTTTATATTAATTATAATGTGCAACCTAGCTTTTTTAGGCTTTAGGTTACCCTTTTTTTGTTTCAATCTCCTTTTATAAGGATTGATCTCTTTGTAATCATTAATCCCTTGAATAATATTTTTTTTCATCTAAATTCAATTTTGCATGTCATTTAGATCAAACCCTTGCCTCTTCTTGTCTTTTTCTGACAGGTTTTGTATATGCAGGTACTCTCGGCCTTTGTGGATTTGAGTGGCATATTTGCTCAAATCCTACATGATATTAGTGTGAGATCTATTGTAGCTTGTTCAATAATTGGAGAAAAAAAGAATGAGGGTTTGTTAGATCAGATCTGGTGTTTTCTTTAGTTTTTTTTCTGAGAAAATATGAGGGTTACTGATTTGCAAAGCTTCTTGAGGCCAAATGGACATCATGGATGGATTCAAAAGGTGTCAAAACCCCTATTTCCATACAAAGTTTGTCCGATTTAGACAACGTTGATCTGTGAGGCAAAAATTTTTTTTGCCCAGTAGGGCCATAAACCCTCTGCATGCACTCCAAGCTACAAAAAATTAAATAAATTGCAAAAAAAGAATATTTTGCTAGTTTTTTTACCCACAGTGGTTAGCAAACTAAGTCAGAACCATTAGTAGTTAATGTTATGGTCATCACTAGCAATCCACCAGCAGCTCGCAGCAGCTCCTCCATGACCCTTGCCATGGCCCCACCATCGCTCTGCCCTACAGTGGCCCTCTGCCTTCTCACCACCTTGGATACCACTCCACCGGTGGTGTAGAGGTGGCTCATTTTTTTTAATTAAAAAAAATATTTTTTTGCATCTCTAGGGGCCCTATTGGTTTTTCCTTCGTAACCTCAGCATACAGACGTATTTTTTTATCCAAAAAATGTGTTAGAAAGTAGGTTCCAAGACAAAGACATTGGTGTAGGTGTTTTTTGGTTTTGATGTAGTTTGGTTGCTTGTTTTGGCAGTCAAAGCTAGATGTTCTATTTTGCACTCCGGGAGGCATATCTTGAGCATCCGATCTCTAATTTGGGACTTCTTTATATCATTGAAAATATGTTCTTGTGCTCTTTTCATTGATGCTAGTTGTTGTTCCAAATTCTTCTCTAGGCACATTCTATTCAATCTTTTGTGTTTTTGCATTCTGATGGATATCCTAGCTATTTTAGGTCTTGGGATTAATTTTGTTGCTTCCAATGCTTTGTTTTGGGTTGTACTTACTTTTGTATCAGCTTTTTTTTCTTTTCTGATCATTTTTTGATATCATTTGTAAGAATCTTTATGCAAACACATTGAGATAAAGTTCCATTCCATGTGTTTCAATATCCTTTAAATCATTGTGATTTGTTGTACTCGCACTATTTTATAAAGTGCCATGGGAGGAGGATAGTTGTTTGCCACTTTTGTGGCCTCTTCTTTTTTTGCCCCATGATGTGTTAGTAACACATGCCTTTATAGGTGTCTATACCTCACTATTGATGTGCCTAGTTCTTGTGTTGTAGGAGTTTTTTGGCCCACCTTTTCAGTTGCCTATCACCTCACCCTATCTGCATTAAGGGGGGGTTATTCTATTGTTTCTAATGCTTCCTTGGTTCGATGGTTTGATAGTGAGATCTATGCATTTAGTATTTGATCCTATATACTAGGTGATTGTAGTGGCTAGCTACCTATGCTTTTTTCTAAGATGGATCATCTACCATATAGAAACTCTTTGTTCGTGCCTTCTATTTTTGTTGATGTTCTATAGATTAGTAGTTTCTTTTTTATAGAGTTTGTGACTTCTTCATGCTTCAATGGTTCTCTTCGTAATCACACTTTGTTCCTATCTTCTAGAACATTCTTTACTATCTATTTTTAGAGTAGGGTTTTTCCCATGTGGTTTTCTCTATTTCTCCATTTCATAGAAATTTTGTTGTGATTGGTTACCTGATCAGGCCTTATTGCTAGGACCCATTTTCCTGCTTTCATAGTTGTGCTAGGTTAGCTTACCTCTTGAGCTCCACTTAAGGGGGGTATTAGAGTAATTATATGACTACACTTATTATTTAAATCACTTTGATTTAATTTAAATAAGTTACCTATTACTCTATTTTTCCTAAGCTATCTCTTAGGTGCATATAATTAATATTTTGTATCAATTATAATGTGCAACCTATCTTTTTTAGGCTTTAGGTTTCCCTTTTCATGTTTTAATATCCTTTTATAAGGATTGATCTCTTTGTAATTGTTAATCTATTGAATAATATTTTTTCTCATCTAAATACAATTTTGGATGTTATTCAGATCAAACCCTTGCCTCTTCTTGTCTTTCCCTTCTCTGTGACTAGTTTTGTACATGCAAGTACGCTTGGGCTTCATGGATTTGATTGGCATATTTTCTCAAATACTATAGAATTAATGTGTGAGACCAAGGAAATAACTGAGTATTAGATTGTTTAAAATCTATAAAAATCATAAAAATATAGCTTCCATGCAAGTTAATGATTTCCTCTCAAACAAACAATTTCTCTCAATACAACTAAAGGTATCCTGAAAGAAAAGAAATTGTATTGATGGCTTCAAACATATAAAAATACACAACATACCTTGTGTTATTCAATTCATGTTATCTCTATGAGATGTTTCATTTTTAAAAATTTCTTTGCTTATAAGAATGGAGTTATTCTTTGCAATATTAGGTTCCTATTCAAAATTTCAATTGCAATATTAGTAGGTGTCTTTCCTTCTTGTAGTGAAGATATTTTGATAAAGACAAACAAAGAAAGTGTGCTATCTTCCAAATCTTATACTTCATGAAGTCTCTCTTAAATATTTTAATTTAGTCACTCTGCTTTAATGTAAAGATTTGTCTTTTTTATCAAAATATAAAAAATTAATATTTTTCATGTAAATAACTAATATTTTATCTTATGAGGTAGAATACAATTTCTAATATTTCATTTTTAGTCACTATTAATAAAACCAATTAGAAAATCATAGTCTATGGATGCTCAAAGTCGATCTTTTTCTTCTAGATGTGAATGGAATTGATTTTAACTATAAGATTAGAAAAATCCTGTACATGCCAAAATATGTAAGGTATTATTTAGTGATTGTAGGAATGAAAGGTATGTGTCTCTTAATTTCAATTACATGCACATTATTTTATGTTGGTTGATGTTAATGGTTTTTTGTATGATACAGATAGGGGGGTATGTTCAGGATGATGGTCAACCAAATTATGCTCTTAACTGGCAATAAAAAATCAAAAAATCAGGGTTATGTCAACTTGACATGTAATTTTCTACTTGTTATTAACTTTATATCAAAAAGTTGAGAGAAAAGAATCTCTAGCAAATTGAATCTACTTTCTAAAATACTAGGATTTATCTCAAAAAAATAGAAATTGGTTGGTCAAAATTTTGAATTTTAATGCAATAGTAAAAAAATTGCATAACAAAAATAAGAAGTAGACGTATATCTGACCACCTTAATCAAAATTAAATGATATTATTTTTTAATAATATTCTAGATATAAGTAGTATACTTATGCCTAGATGTGACACATATTTTTGGGTAGTTTTATTGTAAATAAATAATTATTAATTAATTTTTAATTTTAGCATTGTTGGAATAAAAAAAATCTCGTGTCTGACTACCTTAACTAACTCAAAACTTTGCAAAATTTAAATTTTTATTTTTTTCCCCTTATAGTAGAAGAAACATAGAATGTGATGCATCTTTTGGATTTAAAAAATGTTGTACCATTTGAAAGTTATAATTTTTTTTCAACTAGTGTGTTAGTCAACACTTTATATATAACTCCATTAGAAAATAAATAATAATAACTTACTAAACTCATAATTTGAAAAACCTTACATTTATGGAAAGATAAGAACATTCTTAAGAAACCCTTTTCATTTCATCAAATTTTGATGGCAAAAAAGTCGTCAGCTACATGTTTTAAGAAAAAATCACATAAAAATAGGCCAAAACCACACTTTTAGGATGTTTTTAAAGTTGATCATATAGGTTTGGTATCAAAAGATATAATAGACCTTATAAAGATATTAATTGTTTTCATTTAGTATTAGGGTGTGTAGGAAAAATGTTGGAATAGATTTTGAAATGGTTTGAGATATTTCAGAATTACAAATTTTTTAGATCGCCACTTTTTTGGCACACCATGATCCTCCACATACCTAGGGTATTTAAGGTGTCAACTAGAGAAAGAAGTTTAAATGAAGGAAGTACATAAAAAATAGAGATATAGTTGCAATGTTTCTATGAGTGGAAATTCATTTGAAAACATAGTTTTCCTTATTCTATAAGAAAAAATAGTGTCTCTCTTTAAAAAGAGAGAAGTAGATAGTGAGAAATACTATCATGCTTCTTTGATGTTTGACATTCATTTTGTATGTGGACATCACTAAAAATTGCTCCTAACTTTTATAACATATTCTATGTTAAAAAGTATTTTTTAAAAATAAATTATAATGCATAAATTTTATGTTATTGAGGTTTGAGTGTTGAGAAAATCATGTATTCATTTCATTGAACATAAGTATCTATGCCATTCTTATTAATCATTCTTTTCTTTTTGCATCTAATTTATCATTTTAAAAATCCTTGAGAATATAACACTTACTTCAAAATACCTTAAAATATTTTACATTGGGTGACTATCCATACTATAGTATAAAAGGTGTTGAATGAGTACCTTTCTTGACATGCACATGGTTCAAGGTATAGATAGTTGTACTTACATCTTCTCTCTGGTATTTCAAAGCAACATTCTTCTTAATTATGAGTGTCCTAGCATAGTCCATTATAGATCTATTCCTCCTTTCAACAATTCAATATTGTGGAAGGGTTCTAGGGGAAAATGTTTGTCTTTTGATTCCTATGTCACTACAAAATATATCAAACTCATTTTATGTAAATTCTCCTTCTCTATCAAATCCAAAACATCTCAGACTTTTAACTATTTCCTTCTCAACTCTCTCTAAGTACCACTTAAATATCAAGAAAGCATCAATTTTTTGTTTTAGAAACATAATTGTCATGATTATAAAATAATCATCAACAAATAACATAATGTACTTATCTCCTTTGTAGCTTTGCACATCAACTGTTCCACACAATTTAGTATGAACAATCTCTAATATTCCTTTAGAGGTATGATTCTTACTCTTAAAACTTGACTTTGTCATTTTTCCTAACTGACATTGTTTGCAAATTATATTGCCAGGTTTCTTCAACTTAGGCAAACCTCTGACTCTTCTCATGTTACTAATATTAACCAAGTCATCAAAACTAACATGACATAATATCTTGTGTCATAGCCACACATCATAAAATTCTACAACTAAACAAGTAGCATACTCTATATCAATGTAGAATAGATTACCTCTAGTTTGATCACCATTTCCAATTAGTTTTCCATCAGTATCATATATAGATTAGCAATCGTGTTCTCAAACTCAACCTTACAACCTACACTATTCAGTTGTGACACACTCAAAAAATTATATTTAAGTCCTTCAACATAATAAGTATTGCCACATAAAAAAATTTCTATGAGTTTGATAGAACCTTTTTCTTTTATCAAATAGGGTCCATCATTGCCAAACCTCACACTATGTCCACCATAATAATTCAAGGTAATGAAATTACTTTGATCTCCTATCAATATCCATCTATCATTTTTGTTCACACAAGACACTAGTCTAGCCACCTCATCCTCATTAGATTCATCCTTTATTGCAACATATACCACTTTATCATCATGATCGTCATATCCATCTTTCATTTCGTCTTCAACAATTTAGCAAAACTTCTTGCCTTTGTCTTTGTAATCTTTGTTGGCTTCATCTCTTCTACTTTTGTACTTGTCTCCACCTCTATAATTCTTCTTCTCTAGACATCTAGCAGCAATATGACCAACCTAATTGCAACATGTGATAGGTAACTTACCTTTGAACTTGTCTTTACCTCTATGAAATCTCCTTGCTAGTAGTGCTTCAATTTGTTCTACATCCTCCTCATCTATATCACTACTAGTAGACACATATTTTACCTTTTTCTTCTTCTTGCTAAGTTCCTTCAATGACAATTTGACTTTGAAAGAAGATCCAACATTGTCAAATTTAAAATTATCAAAATTAGATTGCTCAAAACTAGTGAGCCTATCTACCAAACCTTCAAGAGTCAAATTAGAACCTAGTAGACATCTTAGTTCTTGTATTGCAGAAACTCTAATATCATAAATGGGTAGCAATGTTCTCAAAAAATTGCTTAGAATAGTTTTGTCATATATTTTACTAATAGATCCCCTTCTTTCATTAACAACATCCTTTATCCTAGAGCAATAGTGAGAAACATTCTCACCTTGTTGAATTCTCATATCATCAAACTTACATCTAAGACTTTTAGATTTGTCTCTCAAAATATTTGCATCACCTCTATAGATGGTGTGTAGAGAATTCAACATTTTTCTTGCACTATCACAATCCTTGATATCATCAAACTCAACATAACTTAGGACAAAAGAAATCTCCAACATTGTCTACTTGTGTTCTTTCTTCTTTCTTTAGATCTTCAGTAGCTAGGGCTCCAAGAGGATAAACATGCTCACTAACAATGGTAGATTGTGCATGATCTCTAAGACCTCCTAGGTTTTGCTTCATCAAAATTTTCAATGCATGGAAGTTATCTCTATTAAGCTTGGGTAGCTCTCTTTTTTACATCTTCAACTTTTGCTTCTAGCAGCTTCAAACTAGTCATCTTACGTAGATGGCTCCAATACCAATTGTTGGAATTCTTTAGAATAAAAAAGAGGGGGGAGGGGGGAGTGAATCAATTATCCAAGGTCCATATGTATAAATAATTTTTTTCACAATTTAGTGAACCCATATCTGCAAAACATTTTCATCCTACATGGATCCATTAAATCATACAATCACTGAAACTTGTAGGTTACTTATCATGTCATGCCCAAAATATAGAGGGAAAAAAAATGTAATAATTTTTTTTATTTTTTAAAGTTAATTCCACTAAGTTTGTTAAGTTTTTTTTGCAAGTGAAAGTATAGGTACATTGTAAGATGGAACGGGTTCTCCTATGGATAACTTGACATTCCATTTAAGTTTAAAGTGAAGGTGTAGGAGTAGCTTGATAAAATTTGAACATTTGTTATTAAATTGATTTTGACATTTGTTTTTTTATTACATCAATTTTAATCCTATATATATATATATATATATATATATATATATATATATATATAAATTACCCTAAACACATAATACTAAACAACTATCTAGGCCAATTTCATTATCTAACATCTATCATATTTAGCACAACATTGCCTACATTAAGCATACTAATTAAATCTAGTTGTCTATTTGACACTATGAGTTTAATCTAATAATCTAATAATTTTAAAATTAAATAAATAAACTAATCATAACTTAAACCTACATATTAAAACAAGTTGTAAATCTAACTTAACTTTATATCCACTACTAAACTCAAAATATTTTAAAACAAAATAACACTTAACTTATAATTTAAAACAATACAATTATTGACACTAAAATAAGCTAATTAGTTTATCTTTACTACTAACTTTAATTTATACTAAATAACTTTTACATAACACTAATTACATAAAATAAATAACATTGCTAAATAAATGTATTAACTATTATTTAAAAACATATTAATTAAACTACTACAAAATAAAACTAATATCTAACAAAACACATAAAATTAAATTACTTAACATAAAACTAACTAAATTCTATTAATTAAATTTACTAACATCCCACTTAAACCAATTTCTAAACTAACCTACCCACACTAACATCTTAATTAAATACTAACTCACATACCTGTTTAAACTAACCTATACTAACTACCTACTCCCCCTACCCACTAACATCCTAAAAATTCTCCCCATCCCATGTCAATTCCCCCTACCTCAAGTGCTTGAAACTTCCAACTTACCTCAAGTGGGCGTGTTGTCCCACCTATCACCTATTGACCTAGGGAGAAGTATTGGTGGGCACACCAAGTTTTTTTCCCCCCACAACTTGTGCTAAACATGAAGCACCTTCATTAAAATAGTCGCCCTCCCATTTAAAGCATACGCTTCCACAAATCAAATTGAAGTGTCAAGTCAGCAAGGGGGTATGTCAGCAAGGGAACAAGGTTTAAATCCATCAGAGGTCAGTGGGGTCATCAAAGGGGTCTGTGCCTAGTTGCTTGCAGGGGTAGTTAAAGACTTAGGAAATAAGGGGGGATAATGAGTGGAGTGTAGTTATTTCATAAAGTTTATTTGGTAGAGATAGGATATTTTTTTTAATATTTTTTTTTTGTTTTATTCTCTTTTATTTTGAATTAATTATTAAGTTTAAAGGATATTTATGCAATGTATATGATTTTTTATAGAGAATATTTGAGAGCATATTCTCTATTCCAAGGGGATTTTTGTTTTCCCTTATACAAAATCCAGAGGGTATTTTTTCTCTTTGGGGGTATTTTTTTTTTCTAAGTGTCGATTTCCTAAGAATTTTTTTTTTTAACGAGGTTTATATTTATCTTTTCTAGTTGAATTTACTAAATATCTAGTTAAACAAAGGGTTGAATAATTATTTTTAACAACAATGTACGATTATTTTGTCTCCTAATAATCATGAAAATGGATTGAAGTTCCAACCATAACATAAATTTTTTCTTAACATATTTGAACTTGAAATTTGCATAGTTGTATATCAGCATTTTATCTATTTTTCAATACACACATGCATATAACTAAATTACAAGAAGAACTCATATGAAGGAATACTATTCTTTTTTTTGTTGAACTACTTGATTCAAAGGCTCTACTGAGAAAGAACTAGGAAGAAAACCTAACATCATTTCCATTTGCACAATAAGTTAACAATAATATTTTACATAGGATTTCAATCTCGAGGAGAAATCTCCTAAAAAATTTCAAATCCAATACAATTCTAAATTTCCTTCTTGGCCCTTAACATGGGATCCATTATGAAGTCTACAATACCTCACAATGATCATGGAGAGAATGAAAATTGACTGGGAGACAACCAATCATAACATGAAGACAAAACCAAACATTCACTCTCATTCTGGGTTTGCACAATAGGTTTGACATTGAACAAGACTAGGGAGAAGGTGGAATTTTCCAATAGGAGACGTCAAACACAACACCATAATAGGTTCCCTTTTGGGGCTATACAATCAATAACTTTCGTTCTTCCATATCTTAATTTCTAAAACTTGTACACATGGTTTGTGCTAATGAGTAGGCATCCATAACACCCTACTCTCTCTCCCTCTTCTTGTCCTAAGAAGAGACTCTGTATTGTCAGATTCCAACTAAATACCTCCTTCCATACATGGCCACTTCTACCCTATCCGAGGGTGAGTAATGCCAATATAACCCATACAATCCCTTCAAAATTCAAAGAAAACATACAAAGGAAAAACATTTAAGAAAGCCTATTTCAAACCCTCCCAAACATACTCAACACACACATGAACATACATATGCAATAAAACTGAAACATGAAACACAACATGAACAAAATGAGATGAAGTATTCCTACCTTTCAAATAGGGTTATGGCAATTGAACAAATTTGAGATGAGCTTTCTTTCCTCTCCTTCTCCTTCAATCCTAAATTGCTCTCTAAAACTAGAGGTTGGGTGAACACTCAAACCCTCTCAATTTTCCTCTAAATAAGATCCTAAAATGAACCACTCCAAAAAGCAATAAATCGCCCACTTACCTAAAAGTTCTAGAGTCTTCTAACTCAACTAGACATAAGGCTAACCTCAAGGTGGAGTTAAATTTATCCAATTCATGATGAAAATATTCAATTTTTGCAATAAAGAAAAAATGGGGTTTTTGAGTGACCATAAACGTCAAAAAAAGGGGCTAGGGGATGGAAAATGCCTCCAACCCATACCCATACCCCTTAGGTACTTAGATTTCATGATTTTTGGCTTTTAGGATTAATTAGGGACCTATCAAAAGCTAGGAAATTTTAGGACTTCCTAATCCCCTTCAAAAATGTAGATGAAACACCAATTTGAATTAGGGGAAATTAATCTTGATTACTAACTAATTAGCAAAAAGGTCACTAACCTAGTCCAACTTAGATCTTTAGGTTACTTAGTTAACCCTAACTATCATGTTGGAATGCATACACAATTCACGAGTGTCAAACGACACTAAAAAATCACTGTTACAAAACATTAACACTTAAAGATTACAAAATGATACATTCATTCAATCCATGATACAAATAAAATACGAACAATGAGGTTTGCATCTCTTGTTAGACTAAACCCTAGTTTCCAAAAATAGTACATAGGGTTCAATTTCATTTCTCTATTAGATTATTGGCTAAAATATCTTGCACACTCATTGCACACATCAGTAGCTCAAGAAAATCACATGCATATATTCCTTGGATATTCAACAATAAGTAAAGCTTACAAGTGTTTAAATACTAACACTAACAAAGTTGTGGAAAGTGAAAATGTGAAATTTGATGAATATATAGAACCACATGAGGTTAAACCTATGAAGGAATGAGAGGAATACAAATCATTTGTGTAATTTTGTGAAGGTGTGCCTATTGATGAAGATGTTACATATCAAGTTGCAAATCAATAGCAAGGTTTATTGAATACAAAGTCACATACTATGAATGCCAAGTTGCATTCAAGAACTGAGCTACATTTAGGTGTTGTGGTAAAGAATGAAGTTGAGACACATTCTAATTGTGAGATTAGTGTACATGAAAGAAATGTTGAACTACCTAATAGATATGTACATAGTGATTTAGAAGTTGATAGACCAAATGAAGAAAATAAAGCAGAGCCAAGACTACCTAAGTATGTCAAGAGACATCACCGTACTGCACAAATCATTGAAGACAAAGATGCAAGACCAATGATAAGGAAAACGTTAAGAAATGATACATATGAGCTTAGCATGCAAGAATGTAAAATAGTGAAAGTTGCCTTAGAAGATGTGGATTTGAGTATAGCCATGAAAGAATAAATTGAACAATTTGAGATAAATAAGACATATACTCTAGTTTCTAGACGAAATGATTAAAATGTGATTGGCACCAAGTGGGTGTATAGAAATAAGTTAGATGAAAATGGTGAAGCTACAAGAAATTAGAAAAGATTAGTTTGTAAAGGATATGCACAAGAAGAAAGGATAGACTATGAGAAACATTCACTCGTATTGCAAGATTGGAAGGTAAGAACTTTGCTTTCTTACTTTAGATACAAAATTTTCAAAGTTTATCAAATGGATATTAAGTCTACATTTCTCAATGGTATATTTTAGGAAAAGGTTTATATAGAACAAATAGAAGGATTTGTTGATGCTAACAACAAAAACATAGTATGTAGACTACACAAAGTTTTATATGGTTTGAAGCAAGCACCAAGGGCATGGTATGAGAGGCTCTATAATTATCTTGTGAAGATTGGATTTGAGAGGACTGATGACAAAAGTAGTCTATACTTGAAGACAGGAAAAGGAAAAGGTATTTTAATTTTTGAAATTTTTGTTGATGATATCATAGTTGGAGGTCAAGATACTTTATGTAAGGATTTTTCAAATGAAATGAAGAAAGAATTTGAGATGTCTATGTTTGGAGAGATCAAGTTCTTTGTGGTTTTTCTAGTAAGAATACCTATGCTGATAAGACACAAATTGTCAAAGAATGATGATTCAACTAAGGTGAATCAAACATTGTACAAGTCTATGATTTGTAAATCAAAATATATAGAACCAAGAATATCTGATATTGCATTATCTGTTGAGATAGTTTCAAGACTCTCTGCTAATCCTAGGGATAATCATTTGATGGTTATTAAGAGAATAATGAGTTATATGAAAGGAACAAAAGACTATGATCTACACTATAAGAAAAATGATAAATTTGAATTAAGACCATACACTAATGCTGATTACGATGGAAATATTAATGATAGAAATAACACTAGTCGAGGAGCATTTTTCTTAGGTAAAAGGCTAGTTACATGGACTAGGAAGAAACAAAACTGAATATTTCAATCTACTACTAAAGTTGAATATGTTTCACTTGTAGTAAATTGTACAAACATTGTATGGATAAAATAACTACTCAAAGGTATGGAGGAGATTACTAAACCTATGATACTTTACTGTTATAATACAATTGCTATAGATATATCAAAGAATCCTTTGATGAATACCATTACTAGAGAGACTTAGTTCAAGATAAAGAGGTGAAAATAAAATATGTTAACACAAAATAGAAAATAGTTGATACTTCACAAAAGCATTACCTAAGGATGCTCATGAGTATCTAAGAGGTAAACTAAGGGTGATACCTCTATCATAGGCTATTTAAAAAGAATAAGAAGTTCCCTTAATCAAACAAGATGATTGACATATCTTACACATTGATACAATGGATCTTACTTTAGAAGCTGCCTAAAGTAATCAAAGAGTTGAAGCTACAAATTAGTCACAAGCTAGGTGAAAGAGGGAGAAACTAAAAATGTTCATATCTACACAGTAAGATGACAAGTCTTTAGAATTTTTGTCAAAGAGGGAGATAATATTGTCGAAATCAAATTAGGGAGAAATCCCAATAGATAAAAATAGAAATAAAGGGAGCAATCCATCAATCAAGAAAGGGAGAATGAAGATACAGAGGGAGCAATCCAACAATCTAGAAAGGGAGAAAGAAGATACAAAAGAAACATGAAATACCTAGTGAGAGTGAGATAATGTCAAAGGAGACTTATGAAGTGATCTAGAGGGAGTTATAAGGATGAATTGATTGATTGACTATTGACCAAAACATAATTTTGTAACCTATTCACAAGATAAAAGTTTTTGATAGAGGGAGAGATTTCAATACAAGGTTTTTTTTTTTTTTTGGTATTTTGTTGGTTGTACTAAGTAAATTTGGTTTTCCATCAATGCCAAAGAGGGAGATTGTTGAAAATAGATTCATACAGGTATGAATATGTGTTTTAATCATTGTTTTTCATTGATTTCAAACCTCCTACTTGTTGGTAAGACAATTACTTAGATTATTTTAGTATTATCATTTGTTTGAATGATGAAGAGGATTTGATCAAATATGGTAACAATAGCTAGCACCTAGATGAATGGTTGAGTTATGATATGGAAAAGGAGTACCAGGATTAGTTAAGATAGTGATATTATAGTGCATTGATAATATACATAGGGTTACAAAGGATGGATACATTTACTTAAGTTCAGAAAAACAAGTTAAATAAATTGTGTCTACCAAGCTTAACAATCTACATAGAAGGTGTCAGGAAAAGTTAGTCTAAGCAAAGAACAAAATTAGTTGGAGCCAAGAAAAGTCAAAATTCAATGTATGGTGAGTGATACAATATAAGCTAAGTAAATTTTAGTTGATGTCAAGCATTAGTAAAATTTAGTTTGTGCTAATTGTTTTGATAGTTGATGTTGAGCAATGCAGTATGTATCAAGCATCAAAAGCAAGTTATTACTGAGTGTCAAAATTATGAGAAAGATCATGAATTTGATGAATCTAAGTAAAAAAATTTGATTTCTTGGATTGTGTGAACAGTGTGGAAGATAAGCTTGATGAGCTAGCGGCACAAAATTTAAGATGATACATTTTGAGGTGAATTCAAATAGGGTTAAAGGAGAAGCTTCTAGAAGGGAATAAAAGGAAAATGTCAGTAGATTCATTAAATCCTACCTAATCTAACCTAACCCTAAAATGGATGATGGAGGTTGAACAAAAAAAGATCTCAATTTTCTATTTATAGAGATGGATGGTCAGAAGAAAAGGTTGTAATATGTGAGAACCTAAGGAAGACAAGGAGTCCAGAGTATTGCTTAATTTAGTGACCTAAGAGAAGAGACTACCATTGGCAAGAAAATAAAGAATTCTTAAGGGTATGAATGCTTGAAGGGTGAACAAGCTATTAGAGCTGAAGTGTTTTAAATCCAAGCATAATGGAGGACTCAAAAAAGATCTATAATCTACAAGTGTGTTGTAATTTGTTATCGAATCAAGCCTTACTGTTACTTTCTAATAATTATACTAGCCTAAGGTAAATCCTTTGAATTAAGATTTACCTAATAGTCATTTGTAAATCCTTTAACTAGGTGACATTTCAAGTGAATGATTTAAAGTCCTCTAACAAGGCTCACTCCTAACAGGGTGATTGAAATCCTTAAACCAAGTCACATTTAATAGTGTGCATTGTAACCTTTAACAAGGTCAACCTTTCATAGGGGATCACTTTAGAAGAGTGAGAATGAGTAGTATGTTACTAGTGGTTTTTCCCAAATTAGGTCTCCATGTTAAATCATTGTGTCAAATATATTATTGAATCTGTTATGTTTCATGTTTACATATTTCCAAAATCAATTTGACAACTAACCTAAAAGTCTAATTGATTGTATGATTTAATGGATACATGCATAATGAAAATGTTTTATGGATATAGGTTCACTAAGTTGTGAAAATTTGTATTTGTACATCTAGAACTTAGATAATTGATTCACCCCCCCTCTCTGTTATTCTAAAGAATTCCAACAATAAGGAAATCAAATTTACAAGTGTAATTTAAACAATAGATACATAAAAGGAATCATAGGTTTGATAAATGTAGACAGTTAGTTACAATTCCTCATTGCAAAACAAGAATTTATGATATAACTAGGATTGGACATGACAATTATCTTCCCATTCTTACCATTGAGTTATTCTGATAGGTCACAAGCATCCTAGAAATTTAGGGAAGTTGATGATAGATACCTACAATGTAAAACTTGCATAAAAGATGAGCATATACATGTGGATACATATATCTAAACTTAATAGGAAATGACAAAGAGTAGTACATCTTATATATTGTGACTAGCAAGTAACTATGAATCCCACCCTTAACCACATTGGAAACATTAAGAGAAAAAGGTAAAATAGATATGTGCACCATACACATGCAAGTATGGGGCAAGTTTTAATAAATCACAAATCAAATAATCAAATTCATATATATAACAATGCAACACTATAAAATGATTTATACATTTTCAGGTCACAACTTTTCCCTCTACAAGTTTTCTTGCCCTTTGTAACTTTTCCCACCCTCAAACCCTAGCTAGCTTCCATGACCTCTTAGTCTTGGGAGGGATGGAAACCCCCTTCACCCTTAACCACCCCATTCAATTTCAACCCCAATTTCTCATATTTTAGTATGGCTGCAAAATTCTTGAATAATTGCCTTCTGTAGTAGGAGGACATTGCTATACTGTTGAAACTTGGTGTCATGCTAAATGACTATGTATGTCTAGTCCCTAAACCCTTGGGTGGCCCAATGTTTGTAGCCCCATTATCAGTACAGCAGACTAGTTGGGGCCTATTTTTAGATTCAAAAGTCCTCTAGATTTTGGTGGTAAACCTACATTCTCCTCAAGACCCATAGGACCACAAATTGTTGTACCTATTTCTATGGTGGATTTGATCTCTTCAGGTTTTACCTTGTACCTTGTGGGAAAGTTTGTCTCTTTATAACCTATAGTGGACATTGTCAAAAAATTATGTTTGATAAAGTGAAAACTAATGGGTTTGATCTCCATCTCAGCAATGGTTATAGCCCTCTTTCTGTTTAGTTTCATAGCTAAGAAGGACTGGGATTCGATTATGGTTGGATCTTGGAATTTTGATAAACATCACTTGACGATGGAAAAATGGAAACTAAGAATTTAAATCAAAGAGTGACCTCTACAGATCCACTTTACTCTAGATATGCTTGCCTAGACTCACCCTAGAGTTCTAGGATGCTTGTATATTTAGATGGATTGATAACTCCTTTGAATAGTTCATAAAAATGGACTCAATGACAGGTTCAAAAGCTAAACTAGGTTTTTTGTAAATGTAGGAATGAATAAACCTCTTCCTACCATGGTGGACCTAATCTCCAAATGTAATACCTAGATGTAACTACTAATCTATGAGAATAATGCTCCTTTCTATTAGAAATGTAATATCTTTGGTCATCGCTTTGTGGAGCATTTAAAGGATGAGAAAATCAAGAGCAAGGTCTCTTCTCTAGGTGTTGAGGTGGTTGGAAGCTCAAATGTTGTTGAAAGGGTTGTTGAGGCTAACATAAAACCAACTAGTTGTAAGGGGGCTCCACAACCCGATGGAACCCCTTGCATTGGTGAGAGTACTAAAACCCCTTATGAAGTAAAGGATGTTGTGCAACATGTAGGGACCACAATTAAGCTCATAATGGATGCTACCACTTTTTAAGAGTGGGAGTTCCAAACCCTAGAAATATTGCACTCATGTGGTGTGCTAGACAAAGAAATAGCCATAGAAGGAATATATCTCCCATGCAACCCACCCTCAAATTTGCGAGTTGGCTCACCATTGACAAATGGAACAATGGTGGTTTCCCATCCAGGTATTGTTGAAGTTTTTTTACCCATTTTAGAGCACCCTAGCCTTGATTTTTTTAGTAATAATTTTGAATGGATGGTCCCAAAGAGGAATAACAAAGGTGGGATTAAGGAAAATATTAGTTTATCTATAATGGTTGGGGAACCACCAATAAGAAACATCCTTCAGAAAGAAATGGAAAAGGATATTGCATAGGGGAAACAAAAAACCCTGAAGGATACAGAGAATTGCAAAATATGAAGATCATATCCTATAATGTGAGGGGGCTAAATAGCCCCAAGAAGCAGTACAAATTCAAAAAATAGATCATTGAACTCAAAACTGATATGATTCTTTTGTAGGAAGTGAAAATAACTAAGAAGTGTTCTCAAGAGTGGCCAAGTATGTTTGGCCAGACACTAGATATACCTATAGTAATGCTAATGGTGCTGCTAGTGGCATTGCTATAATGTGGAATCCTAATAAGGTGGTGGAAGTTGATATCTCTATCAGTACCCATTTCATAGCCACAATTTCACTGACCAATCTGGTAGTAGGAATGTTTTTAATTTTTATGCCCTTAACACTCATAATGGTAGGCTTGATGTTTGGAAAAGGAAACCACTATGGTTGATTCCATGCAACAATGAAATATTTTATGTATGGGAGACTTTAACACCCCATTGTACCCCTTAGAAAAAATGGGAGGATTAGAGGATTTTTTGGATAGCATGTAAGACTTAGAGGATTTCTTGACAAAAAATGGCATAATTGATATTGATCTCTAGGGTTCTACTTTCACTTGGTCTAACAACAAGCTAGGAAAAACTTGATCCAAGTTAGGCTAGATAGGGCCCTTATCTCTGCTAGATGGGACATCCTCTAGCATATCTCCTTAAAGGGGTATTCGAGGACCATTTTGGATCACTCAATGCTACTTCTCTCTTGGGTACAACATCCTACCAAAAGAAGGTCTTTTAGTTACGAGATCATGTAACATTCACATAATTGTAAAGTTTAATGGATCTTAGTTGGTGGAGACATATCAATTATATTTCAGTTGATTTAATGATTTAGTAGACTTCTATATTCCTTATTGAGTTCTCAATTATATATATGTTCTTAATGCAATAATATTTGTTTTGATTAGAGATATGTATGCCACTTAGGTTGATATGATTTGTAGATACAAATGAGACTAATATATATACCTATTGAAACAAAACCAAGTAAGGTTATGACCCTATGTGATTATGTCTCAAACATATATACACATTAGTGTCTTTTCATAAAAACTATTATATTAAGAATGAGAATATATATGCAATAATTAATATGATATATATATATATATATATATATATATATATATATATATGTTATTTCTTTTATGCATGCATGTTAATCATTGTGAATGTTTGAGATTTATTAAAGATAATATACACTACATCTATTGAGTTACAATATTTTTCTATATAGCTACCTAGTGACAATAGTAACTAGTTTTATAAGACATCTAAGGGATCTGTGGATTTTATTTTTTTGTGTTAACTAATTCAGCCCCCCGTCTCAGCGACTCCATCTATATTTCCAACAAGTTGATGATCTTTCATATATTTTTAACATCACTATTGTAACTTGATGATCATATCAATAGTTGACAAACCTTCTAACACCAAAATATTGAAGGAAAGTGTTATCATTGTTCTTCAGGCCAGATTTTATCGAACACATTAATAACCATCATGGTTCTTCAGGCCAGATTTTGCTGGATACCATAATTATTAAAACATAGTTTAGTGGTACCTATATATGTTTATAAATAAATAAATAAATAAATATATATATATATATATATATATATATATGCTTCTTGCTAAAGAGGGAGTGTTAAGAATATTAGCAGTAAGTGTATTGAAACTTCTAATCATATCAATTACTAACTTCTAATCATAGATGTTTCAATACACTTACTGCTAATATTCTTAACACTCCCTCTTTAGCAAGAAGCATACAAATATATATATATATATATATATATATATATATATATATATATATATATATATATATATATATATATATATATATACCACTAAACTATGTTTTAATAATTATGGTATCCAGCAAAATCTGGCCTGAAGAACAATGATAACACTTTCCTTCAATATTTTGGTGTTAGAAGGTTTGTCAACTATTGATATGATCATCAAGTTACAATAGTGATGTTAAAAATATATGAAAGATCATCAACTTGTTGGAAATATAGATGGAGTAGCTGAGATGGGGGAGTGAATTAGTTAACACAAAAAAAAAAAATCCACAGATCCCTTAGATGTCTTATAAAACTAGTTACTACTGTCACTAGGTAGCTATATAGAAATTTTTTGTAACTCAACAGATGTAGTGTATATTATCTTTAAAAAATCTCAAACATTCACAGTGATTAACATGCATGCATAAAAGAAATAACATGAACACATGAGACACCAGATTTAACATGGAAACCCAATATGGGAAAAACCACCAAGTAACTAGCTACTTATTTTCACTCTTCTGAAGTGAGCCCTATTAGGAGTCAACCCTATTAAAGGTTACAAATCACACTATTAGGCATGACCTTATTAAAGGATTTAATCACTCTGTTAGGAGTGGCCTTGCTGGAGGACTTAAGAACAATTCAATAGAACTGTCACCTTGTTAGAGGATTTACAAAACAGTTGTTAAACCAACTACAATGGTGAGAAAGTAACAATGACTTGAACTAAATTAGATGCAACTGAATTGCTAATACAAATTTATTCTCTACTTCACTAGATCCTCTCTAATCGAATACAACTTTGCTGCTATACAAGAATATCTAATCCTTCTTCAAAATTTGCTTACACTTTCTTCTTCACACAATCAACACACTTGCATGCTTTCTCATTGCTATTTAGAATTCACAACTTGAACTTTTTATTTATACCTTTTAGATTATCTAGTTGGCTCATTTACAAGTTACAATTACCAAAAATTGTTACATCAATTGGCTACAATCATTACATGAAACATTTAAACTTTATTTCTCAAAACAATGAAATCGTTCATTGGCCGACTCTACTCGGTAAACCCTATTCTAGAACTAATTTCCAGTGTTAACCAACTAAATCTTGGTGAATAGTACGAACTCTACAAAATCCTTTGGAGACCGAGTGAACTCGGTAAACACTTAATTTCCTTTTCCAGCCTTATGAGTTCGGCTACCACTGACTTCTACCAAAAAATTCTTAAACGATTGAGTGAGCTTGGTAGACACAATTTCCATAGAGTATTTTTTAGAAATACTCAATAGACTCTGGAATTCACTTTACTAACCAATTGAGGTTGTTAGACTTTGTAATTTGCTTTGCTGACCAACTGAGCTTAGTAGACTCTGTTTGATAACTGATATGACATTTGTGTAACATCAAAGACAACACACAATTTAACAATTGTATTCAACAATCTCCCTCTTTGGCATTCATGGAAACAAAAAATTTCATAGCATAATGAAATTTGAAAACAAGTCTTTTCTAACAAAACATTTCTCCCTCTTAGATTTTATGCCACAATCTCCTCTAATGAAATAATCTCCCTCTGTGAAGGAATTACATAGCTTCTTTCCAAACAACAAACTCTCCACAAATAAATTCAAATTTAAGAAAGATATGACAGTAAACTCTCCCTCTTTGACAACACATGCCAAAGACAACACATACCAAATGAGTAACAATTTACCTTGAGTACTAATTCATATGCAATGTTTCAATGACTATGCTACATCAACTGAAATATCTTCAACTTGGTTCCTATTGATGCATCATTGAAACTTCATTTTAGAGAACTTTAGATAGGGGAATGACCCCTAACTTACCTCTTAGATATAAGAATGCATTCTTAAGTAATGTCTTGGTGAATATGTTAGCAATCTATTCCTTTGTATGGATATATTCCAATATGATCTCCTTATCCTACACCAATTCTGTAACAAAGTGATACTTTATTGCAATGTGCTTGGTTTTGGAATGCATTATTAGATTCTTTGATATGTTAATTGCACTTGTATTGTCATAAATATAACAATTGATTCTTTGATATTCACCTTCATGCCTTCCAAAAACTACTTAAACCAAACAATATTAGAATAGTTAACTACTACTACAACATACTTAGCTTTTGCTATAGATTGGGATGTACTATTTTTCTTTTTACTTGTCCAAGAAACCAACCTCTTTCCAAGAAAGAATGCTCCACCACTTGTACTCTTCCCATCGTCAATGTTTCCTACCCAATCAGCATTAGTAAACATTTTCAAGTCCAATTTTCCTCCAAATTTGTACCACAATCCACAATCTTTAGTGCCTTTCAAGTATCTCAAATCCTTTCAATTGCCATCATGTGATTTTCTCTAGGTTTTGTTGAAAATCTTGCTACAATACCAACCACAAGAGCAATATCAAGCCTTGTATGAACTACATACTATAGTTTTCCAATCACTGATCTATATAAGGTCTAATCTACCTCTTTTGATTCATCATCCTTGGTAAGCTTTAGTCCAGTACCCATGGGAGTCCCAACTAGTTTACAATATTTCATGCCAAACTTCTTGAGTATCTCCTTGATATACTTAGATTGAGTAATGTAGATACCATTCTTGCTCAGCTAAATTTGAAGACCAAAAAAGAATTTAATCTCAACAAATATAGACATCTCAAATTCCTTGTTCATTTTCTCTAAAAAATATTTTCATAGATCATCATTCCCTATAAATAAAGTATCATCCACAAATATTTTTACCAAAACAGTCTTGTTATCTAGTCCTTCCTTGATATACAAGCTCTTGTTATCATTCGTTCTCTAAAAACCAATCTAAATAAGATAATTATGCAATCTTTCATACCATGCTCTAGGGGATTGTTTTAGACCATACAATGATTTTTGTAATTTTTAGACCATGTCCTTCTTGTCTGGATCAAAAAAATCTTCAAGTTTCTCAATGTAGACTTCTTCATCCAAAATACCATTGAGAAATGTAGATTTGACATCCATCTGATATACCTTAAATCCTTTGTGTGTAACATATGTAAGTAAGGTCCTAACACCTTCCAATCTTGCAACAAAAACAAAGGTCTCTCCATAATCAATTCATTCTTCTTGAGAGTAGCCTTTACATACCAATCTAGTTTTGTTTCCTGATACCTTAGCATCCTCATTCAACTTATTTTTGAATACCCACTTTACTCCAATCACATTTTTATCTTTAGGCCTAGGTACAAGAGTCCATGTTTTGTTCTTCTCTATTTTCTCTATCTCTTTATTCATAGCCTCAATCCAACTTTCATTTTCTAATGCATCTTTGACATTTTTAGGTTCAAAATCAGCAAGTAAACAAGTGCCTTTTAGCTTACTTCTAATCATAGTACCTTTAGATTTGTCTCCAATAATCTAATCTAGTGCATGATGTCTGCTAACATACTTAGCCAATACATGTTCCTTGCCTTTTGAATGAATTGCATTGTCATCCTCTTGCACTTTAACTTTAGGTTATGGTTTTTTTGGCTTGGTAGCATCTGAATGTGACTCAAGTTCCTGCAACTCAGTTTAAACTTCTTGCAACTCAATAATTGTAAACTCGGGAGTAGAAGTCACTTGATTGACAAGTTTATCTAGCACTATATCAGGTTCAATGAAAAAAAATGTTCTATAATATTCTAGTTTCTTTTTACTTTTTTATTCAGTCCTTTCTACAAACTCATCAACTTTCACATGTGCACTTTCTATGATTTTGTGAGTAGACAAATTCAAACATCTACATGCCTTACTCTTGCAAGAATATCCCAAAAATATACCTTCATTACCCTTCACATAAAATTTTCCTTTTCTAGATTCTTTCAAAATATAACATTTTCTTCCAAACACTTTTAGGTAGCTTACATTAATATTGTAGCCATACTATAACTCATAGGGGGTTTTGAATGAGTCCTTCTTCAACTGTACTTAGTTCAAGGTATGAACTATAGTGTTGATAACTTTCTTCCAATATTTGATAGCAATGTTCTTTTTAAGAGTTCTTGCACAATCCATGATAGATTTGTTCCTCCTTTTAGCTATTCCATTCTACTTGGGAGTTCCAACAACTGATACCTATCTTTTGATTCCTCTTTCAACGCAAAAGTTATTGAGTTCATGAGAGATTAATTCACCACCTCTATCTGATCTCAAATATTTAAATCTTTTCCCTATTTCCTTTTCTACTCTAGCCAAATGCCATTTGAACTTCTTAAATGCTTATGACTTCTCTCTCAGATACATCATAGTTATCATTCTAGAGTAATCATCGAAAAAAAGAGTGAAGAACTTTTCTCCAGTGTAGCTCTCAATTCCAATAGTTCCACACAAATCAGTATGCACAATTTCCAAAATATCTTCAAACTAATAATTTTTACTTTTAAAGCTAGTCTTTCCCATCTTACCAATCTAAAAATTCTTGCATAGACCAACATCAAGTTTCTTTATACTAGGAATGCCTCTTACTTTCCTAAATTTTCTTATTTTCACCAGGTTATCAAAATTCACATGACATAGCCTTCTGTGCCATAACCAAATTTCTTCAACTTAAGAAATAAAACATGAACATTCACCAAGTTCAAGATAGAACAAGTTACCTTTTATCTGTATGGCTGATCCAATCAGCTTTCCTTTTTCATCTAGCAGTCTTGCCTTTCCATGCATGAATTCCACCTTGAATCGAATATTGACTAGTTATGCTAAACTCAATAGATTATGTTTTAGTCCTTCAACCCAATAGGAATTATCACATACAAGCTCTTTAGTTTGTGAGATTCTTCCTCTTCCTTTTATACAACAAGGTTCATTATTACCAAATCTCACACTGCCACCATCATAATCTTCAAAATTTTCAAATTTTGTTTTGTCACCAATCATATGTTGAGAACAACCATTTTCTAGGATCCATGTATCATTTTTTCTTACATGAGAGATAAGTGTCATCCTATCTTCCTCATCATTACCAAATTCATCTTTCACAACAATGTAAACAATTTCATCTTCACTATTATCAGAATCCTTAGAATCCTTAGCCATGAAACATGTTTTGTTACCTTTTTTCTTGAATGATTTGAAGTCTTTCTTGCCATTACACTTGTCACCTTTCTTCTCATCCTTATTTTGCTTGTTTGGGCACCTAGCAGTAATATGACCAATCTCCTCACATGAAAAATAGATTAGAGGAACTTTACCCTTTTAGTTTCCTTTGCCTCTAAAATATTTCCTTGCAAGTAGAGCTTCAACCATATCAAGATCACTATTAGAACTTTTTTCTAATTCTTCTTCACTTTCAGACTAAGAATCCCTTATCTTCTTGCCTTTTTTTTTTTTGAGAGAAATATTGGCTTCAAATTCTGATTCAATGTTCTTGGAAGTTAGAACGTAGTTGTCATAGTTATCTAGCTTAAATGTAGTCAATCTTCCTACTATGGCCTCTAAATTTATCTTATGATTTTCTTCACATCTTCTTTCATGAATTATAGAAACTCTAATTACATAAATGGGAAGCAATATTCTAAGAACTTTACTTACAACTATTTCCTCTTTCATATCTCCTCCAAAAGCATTGATTTCACTAACAATTACTTTGAATCTTTCAACATATTTAGCAATGTTATCATCCTCTCTCATCCTCATCTGATCAAATTGTCCTCTTCGACTCTCTGCTTTGGCTCTTCTCACATTTTCATCACCTCTATAGATATCCTTCAACTTGTTCCACATTTCAAAGGTAGTTTTGTAGTCCTTAATATCATCAAATTCTTCATAGCTTAGAGTTGATGGAATGTCTATCATCATGATGTTATGAGTCTTCTTATTAGCAATTTTATTAATAGAAAATGTACCAGAAGGAGTTGTATATTCTTCATCAAGATATTTCAATCCTATATCTCCAATGAAAGCCAGATGAAATCTCATCAGTCCCTGCCATGCTAAAAATTTATCCCTATTAAGCCTTGGAATTTCCCTCTTGTAAGACATCTTAATCTTTAGCTTAGATCCTTGAAATCCTTCTTTCAATCATCAAATGGTCTGATACCAATTGCTGGAAATATAGATGGAGTAACTAAGAGGAAGGGGGGGTGGGGGGTAGTAAATCAATTACCAAAAAAAAAAATCCATAGATCCCTTAGATTTCTTATAAAACTAGTTACTATTGTCACTCGATAGCAATACAAAAAAAATCTATAACTCGGTAGATGCAGTGTATATTATCTTTAACAAATCTTAAACATTCATAGTAATTAACATGCATGCATAAAAGAAATAACATGAACACATGAGACACCAAATTTAATGTGGAAACCCAATATGGGAAAAATTACCAAGTAACTAGCTACTAATTTTCACTCTTTTGAAGTGAGCCCTATTAGGAGCTAACCGTATTAAAGGTTACAGAACGCACTGTTAGGTGTGACCTTATTAAAGGATTTAATCACTCTGTTAGGAGTGGTCTTTCTAGAGGAATTTAGAACAATTCAATAGAACTGTCACCTTTTTAGAGGATTTACAAAATGGTTGTTAAACCAACTCTATTAAGAGATTTATACATCACTACTACAATGGTGAGAGAGTAATAATGACTTGACCTAAATGAGATAGAACTAAATTGCTAATACAGATTTTTGCTCTACCTCACTAGATCTTCTCTAATTGAATACAACTTTGCTTCTCCTCAAGGATATCTGATCCTTCTTCAAAATTTTCTCACACTTTCCTCTTCACACAATCAATACACTTGCATGCTCAATCATTGCTATTTATAATTCACAACTTGACCTTTTATTTATACCTTTTAGATTATCGAGTTGGCTCATTTACAAGTTACAATTACCAAAATCATTACATTAGTTAGCTACAATCATTACATGAAACAATTAAAGTTTATTTCCAAAAACAATGAAATCCTTCAATGGTTGACCCTACTCAGTAACCACTGTTCTAGAACTAATTTCAAGTTTTAACCAATTGAAGCTTGGTGAACACTAAAAACTCTGGAAAATCCTTTGGAGACCAAGTGAACTTGGCAAACACTGACTTTCCTTTACTAACCTTGTGAGCTCAATTAGCACTGACTTCTACCACAAAATCCTTCAATGCTCAAGTGAGCTCGATAGAAACTATTTCCATAGAGTATTTTCAGGGATTCTTGGCAGACTTTGGAATTTTCTTTGTTGACCAACTGAGCTCGGTAGACTCTTTAATTTTCTTTGCTGACCAACTGAGCTTGGTAGACTCTATCCAATAACTGATATGACATTTGTGTAATATCAAAGACAATACACAATTGTATCCAACACACCTTTCATTCTGCAAGTTTGCAAAAAATCTAATTTTCAATATTCATGAATATATATGTTTATATATATATATATAATTTACAAATTAAAATTTCAAATTTTTCATACCAAGTTTACATCTAAAGTACACTATTTTCACTATTGCAAGAGGCTTGGTAAAAATATCAGCATTTTTTCCATCAGTGCTTATTTAGATCAACTTGATGGCATTTCTATCAACTATGTCCCTAATATAGTGGTATGGAGTTTCAATTTGTTTTTATCGATTGTGGAAAATTAGATTAGCAGAGAGTTTGATGCAGGTCTAGTTATCACAATGGATCACTCAAGGATCTAATTTTCTTCCTAATAATTCAAATAGCATCTTTTGTAACCATAGTGCTTCATGTACTCTCATGGAGGCTTCCATTGATTTAGCTTCAATAGAGCTCAAAGTAACTATAGGTTGTTTTCTACTAAACTATGATATCATTGCTGATCCAAGAATGAAACAACATTTGGTTGTACTCTTATAGTTTAAGGAGCATCAAGCCCAATCATAATTAATAGAGCCTTCAAATTCAATCTCAACATTTATGTATGTTACTCCAAGACCAATAGTGCCACGTAGATATCTCAAGATGTGCTTCGCTTCCATTAAATGCATCTTCTTGGGCTCACACATAAAGTGACTTAATACATTTTTGGCATAGCATATATTAGGCCTAGTATTTACCAAATGCATGAGAGATCCAATAATTTGTCAGTAGAGTGTGGGATCAATAGATTCTGAATGCACTACTTCTTCTTTTAGTTTTTGTAGAGTAGTTTCCATTAGAGTTGAAAGTGGTTTGTTGACCATCATTCCAAAGCTAGTAAATATGTTATAAGTGTATTTAACCTAATTTAGAAATTTTACATACTTCTAAGCCCAAGAAATAATGTAGTACACCTAGATCCTTCATTTTGAATTCAGCTATAAGCTCTTTCTCACATATGTCAATTAGATGATCATTTCTTGTTATCAATAGATCATCAACATATAACACAAGTATTTACATATCATCATTAGAGATTTTGAAATATATATTAGGATCGGATTCATTCTTAGAGTATGCTAATTTGATGAGGTAGTTGTCTATTCTTTCATACCATGCTCGAGGTGATTGTTTAAGACCATAAAAAGCTTTCTTGAGTTTATACACATCTAGATTATTATTTTTTATAACAAAGCCTTCAAGTTTTCCAATATATACTTATTTTATTATGACACTATTTAAGAATGCAATCTTTACATCCATTTGATGTATCTTCCATCCTTTAGCTACTCCAATTGCAATAATTGTCCTAACCAAAGTGTAACAAGAAACTAAAGCAAAAGTTTCTTCATAATCAATACCTGCCTTTTGGGAAAACCTCAAGCAACAAATCTTAATTTATGTTTCTCAATGCTACCATTTGCTACATGTTTGATTTCATATATCTATTTTGAAAAAAAAATAATGATTTGTCTTTAGCTCTAGGTACAATATCCTAGACATCATTTTGTAGTATCAACTGATATTCTTTAGTCATAGCATATTGCCATGCTTGACAAGTAATGGCTTATTCAAAAATTGTTGGTTCAAATTTTGTAAGCTCAATTATTAGAGCATTTTAACATGATTTGTTTCTAGTTTTCTTCCGTTCCTTAGAAATTTCATGTGGCTCATCATTATTTTCTTCAATCATTTTTCTTTCCTATAATGGCATTTTCTTAATATTGGAGGTGTCTCTATCTCCTATATCTATAGATGGCTCATTTCCTTCTGATGTGTTCTCCCTCTGAATTTTAGTTAAAGGATTTTCATCTAAGTATATAATGGGCCCATCTTATGTATTTATGGTTGTTTTTAATGTGTAGTTTTCCTTAAATATGACTTTTCTGAAAGTATGCCCAAGTTTCTCAGATTTATAACATTTAACTTTAGAAAAATATTTTCTTTTCAAATTTTGATTTTCTTTCTTTTTTTCATAATTATTTCCTTTAAATTTCCTCTTTTTTCCTTTGTAATTTGAAATAGAAAAAATGCTTGATTTTCTCCCTTTTGATTTGAGATGATCCCTCTAGAAATTAGCTTGATTCTTTTGATATGCAATCATTCTTTAATTGATCAAAATGAGGTATATTAGGTCTATTGATTACTTGAATGAATGCTTCCGATGATAATGGAAATCCTCTATGTACTATTATCAATAGTTCTTGATCTTCTATTTTGCTTCCAATAGCATTTAAATGATTTTTAAGCTCAGAAATCTTCCCAAAATATGATGAGATTATTTGTTGTTTACTCATTTTACTATTCATTAGTTCATTTTTTAGTGTAATCAGTCTAACTGAGTTTTTGATTTCAAATATATCTTTAATTCTTTTGAATACTTCATATGTGTTCTTTAGATCTGATATAGATGGAAGGATATGATCTTTTATGGAATCCACAATGATTTTCTTAGCTTTATTATTTCATCTTTTCCAAGTAGACTTTTCTACCTGATCTTCACGAATTGAAATATTTGACTCAATAAAAGATTGAACTTCTAATTCTTCAAGAATTGTAGTAATTCAAATTTTCCAAGAAAAAAATTCACTGCTCCTTCAAGTCTATTGTTTACTCTTACAATATTTGTTCTAATTTGAGATTTGTATGCCACTTTGATTGATATGATCTATAGATACAAATGAGACTAATATACATACCTATTCAAACACAATCAAGTAAGGTTATGACCCTACATGATTATGTCCCTAACAAATGTACACATCAATGTTTTTCATAGCAACTATAATATTAAGAATGAGAATATATATATATATATATATATATATATATATATATATATATATATATATATATCCAATATTTATTGTGACAAAAATAAATATATATAATATCAATTGCTAACTTGTAATTGCAGATGTTTCAATATACTTACTCCTAATATTCTTAACAATAATGATTTTAGGGACTATATTGCACAATGGTGGAGGGATTTAGTGGAAGGAACGACTATGTTTCAGATTACTATAAATCTCAATAGAATCAAAAAAGAGGTGAGAGAATGGATTAAATCCTCTTTTAGATGTCTATCAAAAGAAAATAATGCTACTAAAAAAGCGTTGAAGCTCTCCAAACTTAACTTTTGTGAACTGATACTTCTGAGCATCACAAAGAGGAGAGGTTGTGTAGAGATAAATGGAAATACCTCCTAAGTAGGGAGGAAGTCTTCTAGAAATGAAGACCTAGGATACAATGGCTAGAGGAAGGGGACAAAAACATGACATTCTTCCACAAATCAACCTCAATATGGAAGAAGAGAAACACTATCAACATTTTTCTAGATGATAATGATTAGGAAATGACCAAAGTGGAACAGATAGAAGAAAAAGTCAACTCCTACTTCTAAGAAATGTACAACCCTCTAGTTAGCTAGGCTAAATATATTTTACAAAATTATTTACTAATATTATTTCAACCAGTGATTAAAAACCAAATAAAAGAGGAGATGACGAGAAAGGTCAATGAGGAGGAAGTTAGAATGACAGTTTTCAATATGAATCAATATAAAGCACCTGATCCTAATGGCTTCCCTCCTATCTCTTTCTAGGAATTCTAGGACATTGTTAAATATGATGTCATCCATGCTATAAGAAACTTTGTAAGAATGGGAAAGATGCCAAAGGAACTAAGCAAGACCTTCATTCTTCTCATCCCCAATATTGAGGACCCTCAGAGACTTGAAGACTTTAGACTCGTCAACCTTTGTAACACTATTCATAAGGTTCTAGCTAAGGTAACAGTGAGTCACATCAACTCCCTCCTTGAAATTTTTTTTGGCTCATACCAAAATGCCTTTGTTCCTAGGAGGAAAATTCTCAACATTGTTATAACCACCCATGAGATAATTCATTCCATGGAAAAGTCTAAGATCCTAGGTATGGCCCTTAACTTGGACATTTCCAAAGCCTATGATAAAGTCAGGCAAGATTTCCTCTTTTCTATACTTGCTAGACTTCACTTTAGTGAGAAGCTTAGTAGAATTATTAAAAGTGTTGTTACCTCTATTAAATTCTTGGTCTTGTTAATGGAATGCCTAGCAACTTCTCTTCCTCCTCATAGGGAATGTGTCAAGATGACTCCTTATCTCCCTACCTTTTTATTATTGTGGGGGAAGTTTTAAGTAGAACTTTAGTGTTTAACTAACTCTGGAAAAATTAAGGGCATTAAACCTACCTCATGGTGCCCCCAACAAGTTATCCAATAGTTTGTGGATGACACTTTCTTATTCGGCATCTCATCCATACATGGAGCTAGAGAATGGAAGAACATTCTAAACCACTATGCACTCATCTCCAGTCAATGCATCAATTATTAGAAAAGAAAATTCTATTTCTTCAACACCATTTCTTATTTGAGATAAAAGGTGAAAAATATTCTCGATTGCCAAGAGGCATCCCTCCCTAACACTTATCTTTGTCTACCACTTAGCATAAAGGAAGTCCCCAACAAATATTGGAATGGTTTGGTTGAATTCTTCCAATGAAACCTAGAGGGCTAGAAGGGAAAAAATATTTAGTAATATTGGGAAACTCTAGCTTCTCTCCATCTATCTGCAAGGTATCCCAATGTATTTTCTCTCCATTTTCAAAATCCTTGGTAGATTCAAATATATTATTGAGAAAATCTAATGGAATTTTTTATGGTCTAGTAATTAAGAGAAGAAGAAAATTAGCTTGGTGAGCTGGGAGAAAGTCTTTCATCTAAAAGCTCTTGGATGTTTGAACTTAAGAAGAGTTGGCCACTTGAATAGGGCTCTCCTAACCAAAATTAAATGGAATTTGGTGTAACATAATATTGGTTTAATATCTTTGAGGTTTGTCTTCACACCAATTCCCTTGGGCATAGACTCTCCCCTAGGGGTCCAAGATCTAGAACAATGTTGTTAATACCCATAAAATCCTAAGAAAAGGTTGTCACTAGATTTTAGGGAATGATAATTCTATTGACTTCTAGGATGAACAATGGATTTATGAAAACAAACTAATGAAAACTAAGCTTTTACAACTATAGGAGGGATATACTATATTGTATGGCCCTTGGACCCAAAACTTTATCACCCTAACAGCCATTGGATTAACTTCCAAAACCTATAGCCCATAGAGTTTGACCTTTCTCACGAGATGTAGGAGCTCCTATGCAACTACAGGAACCCTTTTTCCCTTGTGGAGGACTCATTAGTTTAGAAACTCACACCTTAGAGGGATTTCATAGTTAAGTCTACTTACCTCTGTGGCTTGGGGGAGAAGTGGCACACGATTATTGTGCAAAGCCTAGCACCCGTGGATCCTACATAAGATAAACTTCTTTTGGTGGATGACCTTGCATGGGTCGATTCTCACTATTGAAAACCTCTAGCATAGAGGGTGCCAACTTGCTAATTGCTACATTTTATGTCTTCATGAAGTTGAATCTATTACTCACTTAATTATTCACTGCCCCTTTGCAACAGAGGTCAAAAGGGAGGTTCTTTCTTTATGGGAAGTTTAGTGGGTTATGGTTAGAGATCTCAAATAATTTTTTCATTGAGATGGCTTGGCTGACCACGCATACCTCAAAAAATTATGGGTGATTCTCCCCCAATACATTTCTTGGAATATCTAGAAGGAGAGGAACAAGAGGATTTTTAGGGACCAAGCCACTACTAGCCAGGGGGCGGCCTAGCTTACTATTAGGCTTCCAAAAGAATGTAGTGGGTTTTGGTGATGGAACCCCCCCTCCCCCTCAAACCCACCAGGTGAGCTTGATATAAAGTGGGCTTGAACTCGAAATGTTGGTCTAGTAGTGGATTAATTTGCCAATTCCATTTTTTTGGCTAGAAAGAAGATGGTTTGGTTTGGCTATGATGGGTAACACTATCATGGGAGGTATCCATCACAATAGAATAAAAAATGTGGTTATTTCCTACATAGGTATTTGTGGAGGGGGGTCTAGTAATGAAGTTAAAGCACTAGCTCTACTTTGGGGGCTAAGAATTGTGAGAGCTCGGGATATCAATAAGATGGCTATTGAGGTAGACTCACTATTAATCATTAAAGTTTCTAAGGGTAAAGGAAAAAGAAATTGGTAGATTAAAGTTAAAATAAATGAAATTTTAAGGTTGAAAGAGGTCTTCCAAGAGATCCATGTTTCCCACATATATCATGAGGGAAATGACATGGCAGATGGGCTGGCTGAATTTGGCCACAATCCCACACACCTTGTTGAATGGGATGACATCATATGGTTTCCATCATAAACTCAAGTTGTGATGGAAACAAAGCATAGCTTCATAAACCTCATATGAATAATCAAAATAGGTGGTAGGCTTTCTTTTCTCCATGTATGCATAGGAATAGGGTATTTCATAAAAGGATTTTTCGTATGACTATTTACTAATTTGTATTGTGATTTTGATTGTCATGAACATTAATTATTTCCACAAAAAGGGTGTAGAAGGAGTATTTGGCAAGATGTAATGAACAATCTAGTAATGATCAAAATGATAGGTTAATAAATTCTTGCACAAGATACAATTGGCAATGACCATTTATGGATGGAAAGAGAATGCTCACACATGATGTAAAGAGTGTTTTTTTGTGTTTTGAGAAACATCACAGACTTATGATGGTCATGCAATGTCTTTTCATTTTATTTGTTGAGGTTCTTCAGTTTATATTTAGCAATGTCAGAACCTAGAATAAGGCTATCTCATTTGAAGAATTATTTGTTGATTTGGGTGACAATATGGGAAACACAAATCATATTGAACTAGTGGGTGTAGAGGATAACACTCATACCAACAAGGTGGTGATGGTGTACTTGTAGGAAGGTAGCCTTTTATAGTATATGGAGGGTACAATGAAGCATGATGAGGTTATATCGATGTAGTTCTTCAAAACTTGGAAGGATGGAAATATGACATTTTATGACATGAGTTTTGATATTTTAGAGGAAACCATTATGAGGGCAAGTGAATTTTCTATGGAAGGAAAGAATTGGCAAAGGAAGGCCAAGGTCAATGACGAAGCTAGCCTATAAAAATTCTTCGAACGAAAGGAGGAACTAGAGACAATGCATGGTGGGTTTTGTTAGGCCGCCCTTCCAAAGCCCTAGGATGTCATCTACTATGCTATAATGTGGTACATCATGTTGGAGGACCATTTCCATGTACTATACTCCTACCACTTCCCCATCCTAAATTATTTTAGGAATCTAGATCACATCTCCTCCTCATTTCTATTATTTCGTTCACTAGAGGATTGTATCCTTAAGGCTAGGAGGAAACATGAGGAGGGGAAAACTGTCTAATTCATCCACTAGGAGCAAATGCATAAACTTTATATCTAACATCTTTCCCTGAATCCGCTACTCTTGGTTAACCATCTTTCCTTTATCAACCCCCAAGCCTCCCTTGACCCTAGCCCTGGGCCTAGCTACATGAAGTTCAAGAAAACCCATGTCCCAAATGTCAAAATTAACCCTAAGGTTAATGTAAGCCTAATTGAGTTGGATTAAAACACTAGGAAGAGTAGGAAAAGTGTTAGGAGGTCTAATAAATGTCTCTAGATGGAAAAATTTAAGTCCCCCCATGCATGATTCTAGCTCTAACTCCTTCGAAAGTGATGTCAAACTTGCTAAAAAAAGAGAATGTCTTAGGACAAAAAAACCCACCCCAAGCCCTATAAGTCCCTCTTATGTCTCTAACACCCCTAAGGCCACCCTAGGTAGGAGTGGGGAGGGGAGATATTACATCCCCAAGAAAGGAAACCCCCAAAGGTGATTGGAAGAAGGGAAAGCATATCCATAGCAAGGTGAGACTGGAAAGGCTAGAAAATTCCACGAGGGACTTGGCTAACAACCATACTACTATTTGCTAGAGGTTCAAAAACATGGCTGAGCTCTCCACTAAGGTCATCCACTCTCCAACCACCAACCTATATTTTCTACAAGTGAATAAAGAGGAGGATCTAAGAAAAGTCACTGAGACCACTCGATTTATCTATGTGTTCCTAGAAGATGATTGGTTAAAGGCCATCTTAGAAAAACTAATTAAAGTGAAAGAAGAAGATAGGGAAATGCTCCTAAGAATAATGATAGCCATGAGCTCAAAAAGGGTAGCTACCCCTGTGTCTTTTGCTTAATTTCATTGTTCTTATGATTACGCCTATGAACTTGTTACCCCACAAGGTTGTTATGTTTATGTCAATTAAGGGGACTTATAGTAGAATTTTTTTAATTGTTTCTATCTAATTTTATAGTCTATTATGCATATTAGTTTAAGAATTGCTAGTACTATTAAGTTGGTTGTGGACATATATTGTTTTTTGAAGTTTAAAGCTGGTATTGGTTAGTTGATAGGGAGGATACCTTCAACTATTTATTCAACCTTTTTGTACTTTAGGTTCATCCTCCCATCTTATTGGCTACTGTCAATTACTTCAAAAAGAAAAAAATGCATCACTATGAATGTAAAATATTCATCATTAATGACATATCATATGACATCATCATGAAGGCAATCCCATTTTCTAACTCAGAATCATTAAAAACCATTAACAACTAGGTAATCATAGTCATTGAATAAGAAGTGAAATATACTCAACTAAGTAATCATCACTCATATATCTATAAACCAACTTATGAAACAATATCATATAGTTCTAAATGAAATATCCCCAAATCTAACAAATGGATGAAATAAGCATAAAAGATTTTGGCAATTAGAACAAAAAAGTAAACTATAGGTGGGCATTACATCCAAACCCCCTAAAATCATGCTTACTCCTAGAATCCAACTACAAATATACAAAACTCCAAACTAAGACCAAATATGTGGGTCCTCTTGCACCCTTCTCCCCTATAGGAGGTTGAGACCCCATTGCAAACACTCTTTTCAATCTACCTACATCCCCAATTGTAGGTTTTGAAGTTACACTCCAGAACTGAGGTGCATATTTGGGATAATTGGTTACTTTATGATTGCATTGTTTGAAAGAGTAATGATATCTACTAATACCTCCCTAATCTCTACATTTACAAGACTATGAAAACTACTGACACTACCATCATGACTATGACCCGAAGAAACTTGAGCTAGTCTATGGTGTATACTACGCTACTAGTTGTGATAGTTCCCCGATTGTGAACCACTGCTGCTACAATGGTAAAACTTTCCACCATGTTTTTCCTTATTAACTATAACGAAGTTATGGAATTAGTAGAGATTTCATTTCAGTAAGACTAGTTTCCCTTAGGCTTTAATGAATAAGAATATTATCTAGCTTGAACACCTAGTAGACCACCCTAACTCAAAGTAATACCCACCTTAACAAAAGTAGCTCACAAAATTGTATCCTTAAGTTTTTTTGGTTGAAAAACCTTACCACCCCATTGATGCTATCATTAAATCCTCTAATGAAATTTTGAACCATCAAGAGTGAGCTATCACTGATTCTTGCATAAGGCATAAGCTAGAGTAACTTTTTCTCATGCTTCACCATGTTCATTGTACCCTATTTGAAGTTATGAAACTCATCAGTCATCTATTGTTGCCTCTGCTATGATAGGAATCACTCATGCAAGTGTTTAAGGATTAATTCCCACAAGAAAATCTACATATTTACCCAAATTTTGTTCTCCTCTATCTTCCACCAAATGGGTATAAAGACCTATAAGTGGGTGATGGCATATCTTCCTTTGACATTGGAGTCAAGGAATTGCATTGAAAAAAAAATCTAGTGCAATAAACTAGTTTTAAGGTTTAAGTTTGACACATAGTAGGTCCTTTATCTAGTTTGACTAAATTGACTCCCTTCTTCCTTTTAACTTCCTTCTTCTATGACTAGTAGACCTATCTATCTCCCCATGCTCTAAATGATGCAACACCCAATGATGAACTCTATCCTACAAAGCTAACCATTCTAGGATCTATTTAAACAAATCTCCACTGAGAGGTCCTTCTAATTCAATGTGATTCTCAACATTATTGCCCCCTCTAGCCTCTTCCTATTAAAAGGGTTCTTTGAATTAAACAGGTGAGGGCTACCATGACTACCTTTCTTGTAACCTTTTCCACATCCTAAGCTATGACCCCTAGTAGTGTATCTAGAACTCAATGTCATCTCTCCTACTACACCTAGATAGAAAAATGACATCTTAGAATCCATAAAAAATCTCCAAGGAAAAACTCACAGACATAAAGAAAGAATCTAGAAAGTGTTATACGATTTCTAGTATCATTATCATAAATTTTATTGTTTCAAAATTTGTTTCTCTATTGTTTGGTTTCAAGTTTGATGTCAATTCATGTTTTTTTAATCATGTTGTAATTTTACTAATTACTCAAGTGATGATGTACAATATGAACAAAGTTCCTATTGTCGAAACCCTGGCTTTGATACCTAATGTAATGTTCCACTTGGGTATGTTCAGGATCATGGTCAACCAAACTATGCCCTTAAGTGGCAATAAAAAAATTAGAACATCAGGGTTATGTCAACTTGACATGCAATTTTCTACTTTTTATTAACTTTCTATCAAATGTCATGCCCAAAATATGGGCAAAAACACTTTTTATTTTATTTTAAAATCAATAACTTGATTCTCCATTAAGGTTTGAAATCAAAGTGTAAGAATCAATTGTTAAATTAAAATTTTGTTAACAAATCAATTATTGGAATTTTTAAAAGCAATTACTTTAAAAGTCTAAACATTAACATATATTTTTAAAATGACTCGTATGCAAATTTACAACTCACTTATGAAAATAATTTACAACTAATTTAAAACATATTACATTAGCCATTTAAATATTAAGAAGAAGAAATTATTAATGAACAATATATTGAAATTATTCAAATAACAATCTAAAAGAGCACAAGTTCAATTATTTCACCGCATAAGAATGAAAGAACTAATTACTATTATATCATGTACTATAACCAAACTTTATTTTAAACCTTATTCTAACTAATTACATTAAAATCTACAATCTATCCTAAATAAAATATTTCTAATAGTAAATAAATTATTAATCCTTCTAACTTCCATAACAATTTGTAATCCCACAAAATACTAACATTAAAATATACTAGAATTTTAAAAACATATCAAATATAATGGTCAACAAAAAAAAAGAAACTAATTAACCAACGTTTCACAACAAACATGTAAATTGAGTTACTAACGATTTAGACTATGGATCAATGAGTTTGACTCAAAAATCACATAGTTAAATCTTGATAGCAATATCACAATTTAAACTAATTAATATTGAAATGCATATTACTTATAAATAACTTAAACTAAACTGAATTATAAAATAACAACTTTACTATTACTAAAATCCTAAACTAACACTTTATGCATATTAATACACAAACTCAATTACTAAAAGAAACTACTAATCATTATCAACTTAACATAACATCTAACTATAATTACTAATATTATCTAACACATAAATTTTCAACTAACTAAACTTACACTTCTAATCAATAATAAATAAATGAAATACTAATATCTTAACTTGCTAACCTATTTTCCTAACCCGACTAATTACTAATTGAAATATACTCTTAACTTAATCTGCCCCATCAACAATGTAATTTAATATAAGCCCATGTACCCATCCTAACCCTACACACCACCTCCCTTAAACATCCCCCCCTTACACACCTATCCCATCCACCCAAATCTTTTACCCATTCTGTCCTTTCCCTTAAGCACTACCAAACAAGACTGTCCCCTCCACATCCATGAGCAGGTCTCCAAGGTTAGGTGGTACCAAAATAGTTTAATGAAAAAGTTTTGTCTTTAAAAAAAGACCATTAGACATGGCTTAAAGCCCACTTGCAACTAACGCCTGACAAGGTGCAGAGAAATGTGTCAAGGGTAATAGTAACACGTCTGCCAAGGGTGAATGTATGCCAAGCATGGATGGAGGAGCAAGTTGGGAGGAAGTCAACTAAGTTTTTTTTTTAAAAATTGAATGTGATGCCCTCCCTTCGTTCAATATGCCCCCACACCCCCCCACTTCTCCCAAAGAAGCATTTCGCACATTGCATCACACTCTCCAATGCAAAATTTAGAGGGTACAGTGGTAAGGAAATGTACAGGTCTACAAGTAATTAGGCTTCCCCACCACCCCCCACCAATTGAATGTAAAAGTGGAAGGTAAGGGAAGAGGTCTAAAGTAAAACATTGATTGCTTAGTATCCTCTTCACTTAAAGTTTATTTAATTAATCTTTTTTTATGATGACTTGATTGCCATTCCAAAAGCTTGCGCCATTTTTGAAACAAGGATTGATTTTCCATTTAATGAGGTAAGGACATAAATTTGTTAGGTGGTATGCATGGGATAGACTTAGGATAGATATTTTATTTTATGTAATTTTTAAATTGTTTTTTCATTATTTATTTAAATATTAAACAAGGAATACTAGAGGAATCTTCATATTCTCTGTTGCAAGGGAGTGATTTAATTTAATTTTTCTCCATACAAAATCCAGTGAGCTTTTTGCTCCTAGAAGTGTATTTTTTTCTTTTTCAAAACCATATTTTTCTAAGTGTTAATTTTTTTGAGAGCAATTATTTCTTCTTTTTTTTTTAATTTTATTTTGGACAAGGGGGGTGGGGGTGTTCAATTATATTCTAATTGGGTTTAAGCCAACCATATCAAATAAATAAAAGCAATATTATTAATTTTCTTTCTAATGCTGATACATGATAATACCAATGAAGTTCCAATTCAATATGAATTTTCTTTAACATAGTTTTGAACTTATAATTGCAAGATTTTATTTCATCATATTGCCAAATTTAATCTAAATCATATGAATGCAATTACAAACATGAGAATGTCACAGAAAGGTAAAAATGTCATCACATTTATTACCCAGAAACATAAGCAAAACTGAAATAATGAACATCTCATATGCAAGAAACATTACTCAATCTTTTTTTTTTCTTTTCTATTAATCGACCTAGTTTAATGCTCCATCGAGAAAGAGCCAGTAAGAAAACCCAACATCCTTGCCACTACATCAAAATTGAAATACATTTTTTACATAATGTTACAATTCAAATGCATTCTCTTCTATGTCCTGCACAAGAGATACTTTACCATTTCTTCAATGCATCAAGGGGATCATGGGGAAGATGAGAATTGACCCGGAGGTAAAACAACATAATATGAAGAACAATTCAAGCATGCATCCCCATCCTGATTTTGCAAAATAGGTTCAACATTGAACCAAACTAAGGGGGAGGTGGATTTTTCCAATAGGAGACGTCGATCACCATACCATAACATAGCACTTTCGAGGCTAAAACTCAAGAACTTCTGTTCTTCCACAAATGCCATTTCGAGGCCAATACAACAAGGATTTTTATTCCTTCTCTTCTTCAAGAATTCAAATTTTCAAAACATAGTAGGTGATGACAAGTAGGAGCCCATAACACCCTACCCTCTTTTCCTCTTCTTATCATGAGAAGAGACTCTACACTATTGATGTCCAACTAAGACCCTTTCCCCATACATGGCCAATTCTTCCCTATCCAAGGGTGAGTAATGCCAAAACAACCCCATACAATCCCCTCAAAATTCAAATCAAAACATAAGAAAGACATCCAAGAAACAAGTTTAGATCCCTCCGAAGCAACCTAAACACACATACAAGCAATACAATGAACAACACAATGCCTTATGCATAAATCAAATTATGAACAATATGAAGAACATGAACAAAAGAGTGCAAAACTACTACCTTCACAATAAGGTTATGGTAAAATGAACAAGTTGAGAAGAGGTTTTCCTTCCTTTCCTTCAATCTTGAAAACTTCTCTCTAAAACTAGAGATTGGATAACAACCAAAACTTTTCCAAGGTGCCTCTAAATATGATCCTAACTCAACTAGACATTAGGTAAACCTCAAGGTGGAGCCAAGGTCACCAACTCAAGAAGGAAGCAATCAATTTTCGCACTCAAGCAAAAATGGACTTTTTGAGTAACCATAAAAGTGAACTAAAGGGGCTAAGGGGGTGAAAAATGTCCCCAACTCATACCCATACCCCTTAGGTACTTAGATTTAATAATTTTAGGCTTTTAGGATTAATTAGAGACCTATCAAAAGCTAGGAATGTTTTAGGAGTTATTAACAACCCTTAAAATGCAAATTAAACCATAATCTGTATTAGGGGTAATTAATCTTAATTATAAACTGATTAGCAAAAATGTAACTAACCTAGTCTAACTTGGATCTTTTGTTTACTCGGTTAACCCTAACTATCATGTTGGAATACATATACAATTCACGAGTGTCAAGCAACACCATAAAAACACTATTATGAACATAATGTTTAAAGATTACAAAATGATACATTCATTCAATACATGATACAAATACAACACAAACAATCGGGTTTGCATTTTTTGTTAGATTCAACCCTAGTTTCCAAAATCAGCACATAGGGTTCAGTTTCATTTTTTCATTACACTTTCTCACTAAAGTATCCTACATACTCATCACACACATTAGTAGCTTGAGAAAAATCACATGCATATATATATATATATATATATATATATATATATATATATATATATATATATATATATATGTATATATATACATATATATATATATACATACATATATATATATATACATATATATATATACATATATATATATATGTATATATATATACATATATATATACATATATGTATATATATGTATATATATATGTGTAGATATATATGTGTATATATACATATATGTATATATATATATGTATGTATATATATGTATATATATATCTATATGTATATATATATACATATATATATATACATATATATATATACATATATATATATATACATACATATATATATGTATGTATATATATATGTATATATATATGTATATATATATGTACATATATATATATACATATATATATATACATATATATACACACACACCCACACACACACACACACACACACACACACACACACACACACACACACACACACACACACACACACACACACATAGTATCAGGGAAGTCATGTAATTTAAGAACATCCATCTTTCAATTAATTAACTATTTATCTCATTTCTATTCATATCTTAATCATTAAAATTGCATAATCAAAGTGTAAATTCTGCATTTGCTTACTTCATCAGTATATATGTTCATAAAGCATTAAATGACGAAATCAAAAATTTGAAAGTAAAACATCACACAATCATGAAATAACATAATATGTTCAATGTCTCCAATAGTGTCTTGACATATAGAATCTTGTATATCAAAATAATAATTTATCGACTATGCTATGATGGGTCAGGGCAAGGCCTCAGATTTAATCATCAAAAATCACAAAATCAATATAACATAACTTATTCATTAATTTAGATTAAGATACTAGAATAATAATCATTAGGCATGCATATACCTAATCATCATAACAACACCAATTAAAGAATACTGAACTATCTGAAGCATAAAACTTAATCATCAAAATACCAAAATCAACACCCTTATCATTAAGTGAAAATGCCTCATATCATCATTAGTGAAATTTCAATGTTTAAATAGTTGAGATAATGTAGACGTTCTCAAATCACTGAGTATTTAAAACATGGATGTATCAACTTCTCTTAATTTCATTAGGACCCTCACCACATAAAACATTACTTCATATTCGTTCCAATCTCCTACAATAGACTTAATCGATAAAAACATATTTTTAAAAAGTGTGTGCTAAGAGGGACCTTACATCCTCCCCCACTAGCCTTTGACTTCCTCCTAGAAGTTTCACAACTAAAATGAACATCTTATGCTAGACCTTGTCCAGACTCATTCCAAGATTTATTCTTATTTAAAAAATTATTAATAATTTACATACATACATAGGAATGATAGCCTATTGTTCGATTACCATTGTTAAAAGAAAAGTTCAATCCAAAATTATGATGTGGTCACATTTTCTAGAGTCAATTAATCCTTAAAGCATATTGGTCACACAAAAACAACATTCAAATCTAGTATAACATACTTATAAGGTCTCTAATAATAACAATATCATAAGATATTTTGAAGTCCACATACCTACTCATCGGGGTAACAACTATACAAGCCTCCCTTAAATGAGGTTTCATATTAAGAAACTTGTCCCTTATTCAACATTAAATACTTTCCCTTAAGAGTTTCCATGACACATTGATTCTAGATAGGGTACTCAATTAGTCCAACACTACACATGCACCTTTCTATCTAGAAGTCTTTTTGATTAACCTGTAACCTTAACCAATTGTGCAATTTTTATTACTCATAATAGTCAATGGATAACACTAGACCTATTCTCAAGGTCCTAGGAGAGAAAGGGGCACGAATACTCTCACTAATAACCCCAAACCCTAATGTTAAACATCCACTTAATCGTCAGGAAAATCCTTTTTTGGTAGGCCCATCATATATCACTTTGCCAAAAAAATTTAAAAGAAAGTGCCTTACAATTTAAATTTGACCTCAAGGATGAAACATCCAACGCAAAAGTCAGAAATCAAAGAAATAAAGAGTGGTCACAATAGTAAAATTTTAATCAAGAAATAAAGACATAATCAAGAGGCAAAATAGAATAATCAATAATACAGTTGGCTAAATAGCCCCACATCACACTGCCAGGAAAAAAGGAAAGAACATCAAAATACCAATATTTGAAATCAAACAACTAAGAAAAATAACTCCAGTTACTCACAAAATTTAAATTACTGACATAATGTGGCCATACCAGGGTCACTAAGGAAACTAAGAGATCTTAGACTTTCAAATACATTGTAGGGATCCTGAATTGATTTTAGATGGTGGTCTAATGACCATGTCACTCAAACTCTGATTGATATCACATACTAACTACATACTTATCTTCATTGACATCACCCTACAATTAGGGTTTACTATACTAAAGGGTTTGTCTTGATCAAAATTTTCTCCAAAATGAAAATGCAAGGATACAATTATAAGTCCCCTTCAATCCTCTTGTTGTTACATTGGTTTCCTTTTGAAGAATCTAAACATGTGGGGGACCTTAGTGTCAATAGGGTTTATACTCTGAGCTGTAATTACAAAACCCAATCTCATGTCCTCCATTCACTATAAAAACATATTAGAGCATCCCCCCATAAATTTTTCTTAAATCAATTTCACCATCTCTACACTATTGAATTTGTGCTATCAATCTCACCAAAACGACATGATCCTCTTTACATACATATATTCATACCACTACCTATGTCATTTCAATGCTACACAAGTTCCAATTATCATCCGAGAATGTACTGAATGCCATTGTTCTTAACAATAATCCCTATCTCACATTTTCCTAGTCATAAGTGAGTTATGAATACATCCTTAGGTTGTAGGTTTACAACTACTTAGGTATAAAACCATTACTAGGATTTTGTCAATTTTTACTTATCCAATGCTAATCTCCACTTATTCACTCTTACAACTATCTCCTTGCTGTAGATATAGCTCATTACCATCATTCTTAACATGCCTTGTGGCTTATCATCCACTTAATACTTAACTTTGATACCTAAACCTTTAGTTCGTATTAGGTTGATGACCTCATCATGACTTTACTTTCTCTAAATAGTAGGGTTATAATTGATCCAATAATTTCAATCCTAGAGCCTATGAGCATTCATTAGATAGTTAAAATTTAATGTTGCTCTTGCTTATACAATAGACCTGCTAACATAATTAGACTCGCATAACCCTTAACTCAAAGGTTTGCATCCTTCCATCTTACTAATTCAATACTATATGCTACATACTTATCACCATTTAATTCTATTTCTTAGCACCATATTGAGATAGATTCATTCCCCAATTAGGGTTCTATTCCTCATAGTGTGTTGAGATACTCTCTTTCTTTGTACTTTCCTTACTAACTCTTTCTTGTTGAAGAACTTCTTGCATTAGTAATCCTATCAGTCGAGGTTCCCAATTGTTACTTGCAGATTCCAAATTAGCTCATGTTTTCTTTTCAAGGATTACTAGCACAATATATATTAAACCCTTAATAGGTTAGAGGTAACCCAATAACTTGGTAATGTAATATACTCTTCAAGCATTACCTTCCTATTCACTCACCATACATTTTGTCTATTCATTATTTTAATCCAAAGGTAAAAGATTAGGTTATGAAGATTGTAGGTTTCCTTTTACTCATGTTTGAAAACTTTAAAACAATACTAGTTTACCAGATCACTCTCGTACTTGATATAACTACAATGCTTTTATCAGTGCCTAGGTAAGACAAAATTCGACTTCTGTTATGATGTTGAGAAACACTTTCTCTTTGACTTTCAGGTTATATGATCATTTCCACTTTCATGATTCAAAGTTGTTTTAGGGTTCTTAATTTAGTCTTCCCTCAAGGTGGTCGTGTTAAATATAATTTTATTTCTCAATGAGATCATAATATACTTTAATATAACATTCTTGTATCTAACCATTCATTTTTTTATTTTTTTTGTCATTAGGATCAGATTATTTGATATGATTAACCATTTACATTCATTATTACTTGTTCAAGATTTCACTAGGTTCAATTATCAGTGCTACAGTTTAGAAGGAATACATTTACTTATACAATTTCTGCAAAGGGAAATCCCTTACTTCATATAGTAAAATTTACATGTGCATACTTTACATGGACCCATTATTTCCCGAGTGTCATGAAACTGGGCTCTGATAGTAAAATGTTATGCCCAAAATACGAGAAAAAAAACTTTTTTTAAAAAAAATCAAAAAAATCAATAACTTGATTCTCCATTTAGGTTTGAAATCAAAGTATAAGAATTGATTGTTAAATTAAAATTTTGTTAACAAATCAATTATTGGAATTTTTAAAAGTAATTACTTTAAAATTCTAAACATTAACATATATTGTTAAACTGACTCGTATGCAAATTTACAACTAATTTAAAACATATTACTTTAGCCATTTAAATATTAATAAGCAAATATTCTTAATGAACAATATATTGGAATTATTCAAATAATGATCTAAAAGAGCACAAGTTCAATTATTTCACCACATAAGAATGAAAGAACTAATTACTATTATATCATGTACTATAACCAAACTTTATTTTAAACCTTATTCTAACTAATTACATTAAAATCTACAATCTATCCTAAATAAAATATTTCTAATAATAATAATAACATAACTAAAAATTAAATAAAAACTAAATAAGTAAATAAAATATTAATCCTTCTAACTTCCATAACAATTTGCAAACCCACAAAATACTAACATTAAAATATACTAAAATTTTAAAAACATGTCAAATATAATGGTCAAGAAAAAAAAGAAACTAATTAACCAGCGTTTCACAACAAACATGTAAACTGAGTTACTAATGATTTAAACTATGGGTCAATGAATTTGACTTGAAAATCACACAGTTAAATCCTAACAACAATATCACAATTTAAACTAATTAATTTGAAATGTATATTACTTATAAGTAACTTAAACTAAACTGAATTATAAAATAAAAACTTTACTATTACTAAAATCCTAAACTAACACTTTATGTATATTAATGCACAAACTCAATTACTAAAAAAAAAATAGTAATCATTATCAACTTAACATAACATCTAACTCTAATTACTAATATTATCTAACACATAAATTTACAACTAACTAAACTTACACTTCTAATCAATAATAAATAAATGAAATACTAATATCTTAACTTACTAACCTATTTTCCTAACCTCACTAATTACTAATTGAAATATACTCTTAACTTAATCTGCCCCATCAACAATGTAATTTAATATAAGCCCATGTACCCATCCTAACCCTACACACCACCTCCCTTAAACATCCCCCCTTACACACTTATCCCATCCACCCAAATCTTTTACCCACTCCGTCATTTCCCTTAAGCACTACCAAACAAGACTGTCCCCTCCACACACATGAGCAAGTCTTCAAGGTTAGGTGGTACCAAAATAGTTTAATGACAAAGTTTTGTGTTGATAACAAGACCATTAGACATGGCTTAAAGCCCAGTTGCAACTGATACCTGACAAGGTGCAGAGAAGGATTATGACTAGAAATGTGTCAAGGGTAATAGTAACACGTCTGCCAAGGATGAATGTATGCCAAGCATGGATAGAGGAGCAAGGTGGGAGGAAGTCAACTAAGTTATTTTTTTTTAAAAATTGAATGTGGTTCCCTCCCTTCATTCAATATGCCCCCCCAACTTCTCCCAAAGAAGCACTTCCCACATCGCATCACACTATCCAATAAAAAATTTAGAGGGTACGGTGGTAAGGAAATGTACAGGTTTGCAAGTCATTGAGCTTCCCCCCCCAACCAATTGAATGTTAAAGTGGGAGGTAAGGGAAGAGGTCTAGAGTAAAACATTTGATTGCTTAGTATCCTCTTCACTTAAGTTTATTGAATTAATATTTTTTTATGATGTCTTGCTTGCCATTCCAAAAGCTTGCACCAATTTTGAAACAAGGATTGCTTTTCCATTTAATGAGGTAAGGACATAAAGTTTGTTAGGTGGTTTGCATGGGATAGACTTAGGATAGATATTTTATTTTATGCAAATTTCTTTTTTCTTTTTTAAAAATTATTTATTTAAATATCAAACAAGGAATACTAGAGGAATCTTTATATTCTCTATTGCAAGGGAGTGATTTAATTTATTTTTTCTCCATACAAAATCCAGTGAGCTTTTTGCTCCTAGAAGTGTCTTTTTTTTTTTTTTTTTTCAAAACCATATTTTTCTAAGAGTTAATTTTTTTGAGAGAAACTATTTCTTCTTTTTTTTTTTTTATTGACGAAGCAACTATTTCTTTCTAATGATGATACATGATAATACCAGTGAAGATCCAATTCAATACGAAGTTTCTTTAACATAGTTTTGAACTTATAATTGCAAGATTTTATTTCATCGTATTGTCAAATTTAATCTAAATCATATGAATACAATTACAAACATGAGAATGTCATAGAAAGGTAAAAATGTCATCACATATATTATCAAGAAATATAAGCAAAACTGAAATAACAAACATATCATATGCAAGAAACATTACTCAATCTTGTTTTTTCTCTTCTATTAATCAACCTGCTTCAAGGCTCCATCGGGAAACAACCAATAAGAAAACCTGACATCCTTGCCACTACATCAAAATTGAAATACATTTCTTACATAATATTACAATTCAAATGAATTCTCTTCTAGGTCCTTCACAAGAGATCCTTTCCCATATCTTTAATGCATCAAGGGAATCATGGAGAATATGAGAACTAACCCAAAGGTAAAACAACATAATATGAAGAACAATTCAAGCATGTATCCCCATCCTAGTTTTGCACAATAGGTTCAACATTGAACCAGACTAGGGGGGCAGGTAGATTTTCCCAATAGGAGACATCGATCACCATACCATAACATAGCCCTTTCGAGGCTAAAACTCAAGAACTTCCATTCTTCCACAAATGCCCTTTTGAGGCCAATACAACAAGGATATTCATTCCTTCTCTTCTTCAAGAATTCAAATTTTCAAAACATGGTAGGTGATGACAAGTAGGAGCCCATAACACCCTACCCTCTTTCTCTCTTCTCATCATGAGAAGAAACTCTACACTATTGAGGTCCAATTAAGGCCATTTCTTCATACATGGCCAATTCTTCCCTATTCATGGGTGAGTAATGCCAAAACAACCCCATACAATCCCCTCAAAATTCAAAGCAAATATAAGAAAGACATCCAAGAAACAAGTTTAGATCCCTCCCAAGCAACCTCAACACACATACAAGCAATACAATGAACAACACAATGCCTTATGCATGAATCAAAGCATGAAGAATATGAAGAATATGAAAAAAAGTGTGTAGAACTCCTACCTTCACAATAAGCTTATGGTAAAATGAACAAGTTGAGAAGAGCTTTTCCTTCCTTTCCTTCAATCTTGAAAACTTCTCTCTAAAACTAGAGATTGGGTAGCAACCAAAACTTCTCCAAGGTGCCTCTAAATATGATCCTAACTTAACTAGACATTAGGTAAACCTCAAGGTGGAGTCAAGGTTACCAACTCAAGAAGGAAGCAATCAATTTTTGCACTCAAGAAAAAATGGACTTTTTGAGTGACCATAAAAGTCAACCAAAGGGGCTAAGGGGGTGAAAAATGTCCCCAACCCATACCCATACCCCTTAGGTACCTAGATTTAATAATTTTAGGCTTTTAGGATTAATTGGAGACCTATCAAAAGCTAGGAATATTTTAGGACTTATTAACAACCCTTAAAATGCAAATTAAACACCAATTTGGATTAGGGGTAATTAATATCAATTATAAACTAATTAGCAAAAAGGTAACTAACTTAGTCTAACTTGGAGGTTTTGGTTACTTGGTTAACCCTAACTATCATGTTGGAATACATATACAATACATGAGTGTCAAGCGACACCATAAAAACATTGTTATGAACATAACATTTAAAGATTACAAAATGATACATTCATTCAATACATAATACAAATACAACACAAACAATGGGGTTTGCATCTTTTGTTAGATTCAACCCTAGTTTTCAAAATCGGCACATAGGGTTCAATTTCGTTTCTCTATTAGTTTTTTTGGCTAAAATATCATGCACACTCATCGCACACATCAGTGGCTTTACAAAAATCACACACACACACACACACACACACACACACACACACACACACACACACACACACACACACACACACACACACACACACACACACACACACACACACACACACACACACACACACACACACACACAGTATCAGGGAAGTCACATAATTTAAAAACATCCATCTTTCAATTAATTAACTATTTATCTCATTTCTATTCATATTCTTAATCATTAAAATTGCATAATCAAAGTGCAAATTCTGCATTTGCTTACTTCATCAGTATATATGTTCATAAAGCATTAAATGAAGAAATAAAAAAATTGAAAGTAAAATATCACACAATTATGAAATAACATAATATGTTCAATTTCTCCAATAGTGTCTTGACATATAGAATCATGTATATCAAAATAATAATTTATCGACTATGCTACATGGGTCAGGGCGAGGCCTCAAATTTAATCATCAAAAATCAGAAAATCAATATAACATAACTTATCCAGTAATTTAGATTAAGATACTAGAATAATCATCGTTAGGCATGCATATACCTAATCATCATAACAACTCCAATTAAAGATTACTAAACTATCTGAAGCATAAAACTTAACCATCAGAATACCGAAATTAACACCCTTATCATAAAACATAAAATATTACTTCATATTCATTCCAATCTCCTACAACAGACTTAATAGAGAAAAACATATTAAAAAAAGTACGTGCAAAGAGTGACCTTACATCAAAAAGTTGAGAGAAAAGAATCTCTAGCAAATTGAATCTAGTTTCTAAACTACTAGGACTTATCTTAAAAAAATAAAAATTGATTCGTCAACATTTTGAATTTTAATGCAATATTACAAAAATTTTAAGAAAAAATAAGAAGTAGACCTATGTCTGACCACCTTAATCAAAATCAAATAATAGTATTTTTAAAAAATATTCTAGATATAAGTAGTAAACTCATGCCTAGATGTGACACATATTTTTTTATATTTTTATTATAAATAAGTAATAATAAAATATTTTTTAACTTTAGTATTTTTGTAATAAAAAAACTCTCGTGTCTGACCACCTTAACTAATTCAAAACTCTATAAAATTCAATTTTTCATTTTTTTTCCTTATAGTAGAAGAAACATAGAATGTGATGCATCTTTTGGGTTTAAAAAATGTTGTACCATTTGAAAGTTATAGTTGTTTGTCAAGTAGTGTGTCAGTCAAACTTTATACATAACTCCATTAGAAAATAAGTAATAATTATTCACTAAAATCATAATTTGACAAGCCTTACATTTATGGAAAGATAAGAACTTTCTTAAGAAACCCTATTCATTTCATCAAATTTGGTGAATAAAAACTTGTCAGCTACATGTTTGAAGTAAAAATCACATAAAAATTGGCCAAAAGCACATTTTTAGGATGTTTTTAAAGTTGACCATATAGGTTTAGTATCAAAAAAATAGTAGACCTTATAAATATATTAATTATTTTTATTTAGTATCAAGGTGGCTAGGAAAAAAGTTGCAATAGATTTTGAAATGGTTTGAGATATTTCAGAACTATAGATTTTTTAGATCGCCACTTTTTGGCACGCATGATCCTACACATACCCACTTGAGAACCCAAGAGAAATAAACCTAACATATTAAAAATTTATGGAACTATTTTTTAAAAGTTTAAACAATGCAAGATAACATTTCAGAAGAAATACATACATACACATCAATTATACATATGCAATTCCAACATAGTTTTCATTCCTCAAGGGTTCCTTCACATTGAGTTATGTTAAGATGTTATATTAATTACTTTATGTCTCTTGATCATAAAGAAATAACATATACATTATCTTCTAATAAAATGAATATGCAACTAATACAATGAAAATGCATCCAATTAATAACATCCACTACACATATTGCACTAGATACAATTACATAAGAATAAAAAATACATAATTGCATATATACATCAACTAAAAATAGGTCTCCAATATAGAGAGAATAATAATAATGTGTACTCCCATTGCAATGAACATCCAACATTTGTTAGTCTAAGGGGGACTTAAATAGGAAGAATACACTACCTCTCGACTACGTACTCACCCAATCAGACTTCTACTCCCACCATGAAGGAAAGATGATGAATGATCGACATATTGATACCAAACCACAAAATATTGCTAGGAAATAATTCCTAATAGCTAAAACTACGTAGAGGGTAACACAAAGTACTGAGGTAGAAGAGATAATCATAATTAAAATGACACTTATTTCAATGCCAACATCACACTCCAAGTCAACATCCAGATACCAAATTCAATACAATATCAAATCAAGATAAAGTCAATGATATATAGACACCTTATGTCAAGAAACATATGTTAAGAGGGCATGTGCACGATCAAGATAGGCCAAAATGTGGTGATATGAAAAAATTCACTTTTCATCTAAATATGATGAAATGAAAAGGGTTTCTTAATGAAATTATCACATTTCCATTGATATAATTGGTATCAGATTATCAGTTTGGTAGTAATTCATAATTATTTCTAATAGAATTACTTATAAAGTGGTTATTTACATACTAATTGAAAAGATGTGTCATATTTTATTTTGCATAGTTTTGAATGAGTTAGGGTGGTCAAACACGACACCTTTTGTTCCAAAAAATATTGTAGAAAAAAAATCAAAATGAATTATTTCCTTGGAATAAAATTACAAAAAAATTATGCATCACATCTAGGTATGAATCTACTTATTATATTACAATATTTAGAAAAAAATATTATTTGACTATGATTAAGATGGTCAGACATACACCTACTTCTTATTTATTCCTTAATTTTTTAGTACTTTTACATTGAAATTCCATACTTTGATCAATTAAATTATTTTTTAATAGAAAAGGGCTTGTATTTAAGAGACTACATTCAGTTTACTATTTTCTCTTTTTACAATTTTTTAATTTAAGTTTCATAACTAATTCAAGATTCACATCAAGTTGACTAAACATTGATCTCCTGAATTTTCATTTTCAGTTAAGGTCATAGTTTGGCCCACCATGATCTCACACATACCCAAGAACAATAACTAACATATAAAAATTGACATTAATAAAAGTAAATAACCAACAATAAGTACACCACTAGAGGAAAATACAAAATCTATAGAGAAGACTTGGGCTACATTATAGGGAGTGGCGTCACATGGTGAACCACTTGGTTTACCCTATATTGGTCTCCCATTAGACCCTAGACCATCAAGCATTAGGTTTCTAGGATTTTCACTATTGATGCTAAATGTACTTGTAATCTCATCTTGGCTTAGTGTCTTACCTCTAGTATTCTTGTTAAGATAAATATCCTTTTAGTTTTCTCTGTTGTTCTTCAAGGAGTTAACATTAAGCTTTAGATGGTTTTCTCAGGTAGCTCCTTTCATGTTGGTGTTCATGTCTCCTTTCCTTGTTGTGATTCTTTTTCTTTTGGTATTTTGATAGAGTTTATTATAGAGGTGAGTTGCTATCTCTCTACCCTCCCTTGCTTGACTCCTTTTGAGATGCAGTTTTCCCCTATGGAGATGAGGATTTCCATGTTCTTTTTAGTTGGAGAACCTTGTCTTTGGAAATCTCTTGATTACTTTTTATTTTTATATTAAGGTGCAAAATCATCTTTTGAGTTGGATATTTTCTATATAGAAGAGGTTGAGGTTATTTTTTCTCCTCCTTGGCTATTGTAGGAAGTGAAGATTAGGAGATTTCCTTCTGTAGAATGGTGCCTTTGTTCTCTCCATAAATGGTTTGGGATATTTTCTTCCTATTGAGTTGTTCTTGGGACCCTCGTCTCCCCTATTGAGGTTCAGGGATATTTATCTAAGAATATTTCTTCCTAAGTTCAAGGTGGTTTGGATCTATACTAAGGAGAGATCTCATTTCTTGGATCAACATGCAATAGCTGATGGCATCTTTCACCAATTTTCTTATATAGGTGGTTTTCTATGGAGGTGAAATTTCCTATTAAGGAAGAGGTTAATCTTTATAAAGAGGCTTTGCATTGTTCTTTTTAAGTTTTGTATGGGTGTTTGTGGCCTTATATTCCTTTAGGCCTCTTGGTGTCTTGGTGGATCTTGGTTAGAAGCTACTTATCTTTGGCTACCACAATTAAGGTGGTTATTGTGTTGGAAATAATTTCCTTAGTTGTTGAAGGTTTCTATAGGTATGTGTTATTGATTTGGTCATTGATCTTAAGGCATAGGGCTCTTTCCTTTTCAACAGGGCTAGTGTAATGTTGGTGTGGAGCCTTCTATTATGTATGTTGGTTAGAAGGATGTTTATTTTGTAATGTTGTTTTGGATTCTTCTATTATGTATGTTGGTTAGAACAAGGTTTATTACTCTCAATGTCCCCTCCAAAAGGTTGGATGTTTGTGGTTTTAATTGTAGGAAACCTAGATTTTTTTGGATCTTTGTCTTTGATGGAGAAAGAGGGGCAGACCTTTTGAAGCCTAGTTTGGGTATTGTATCTTATCAGGATGAATATGTCTCACCCTCTTTGGTTATTTTCTTCAAAACTTCATGTGATTGATTTTATTTTTAAAGGGCTCACGCGGGTCATTTGTTATTTACTTTGGTCAAAGCAAACAACCTTTATCTAGGCATGTCCCATAGTGATCTTTGACAACAAAGACTATGGTTGGTGGTTGAGTCAAATTCAAATCTTTATTTTTGGTAGAGGTAGGAATTAGATGTTCTATTTACTTCATATTGGGCACTAGGTGTCATAAATATGTTTAATTGGTATCTGAAATCAATGACTGGGGCTAAAAGGTCTATTTAATTTTTTTATAATTTCTCCTACATGCTGATTTATTAGCCGTAGAAGTTAAAGAGGAGTGTTGGACGATAATTAATCCACATGTCTAGTTTGTTAGACCCAAACTAGTTTCAACAAGAAACTGAAAAAAAAAATAGAGCAACACATGAAACACAAAGAGAACATAGGATTTTATCAATACTTTACACACAAACCATGAATCTTTTACTCATTTTCAGAATCCATTGCATATTGAATCATTTACATTCTTGCAAATTTTCACACTATTGTGCAGCATGTTGATTACATAAATATTCTTCTTCTTTTGTAGACTTCTTCATACTTTCAGATTAATCTTCAAAATAAACCAAATAAATAGAAACTAAACTCCCTAAACTATAGAGTACACATGATGAAATTATTTAGCATTGGTTATTCAAGAAATTTTATAGCTCTATGTTGATAATCATGCAAACTACAAGAAAAGCCTACAAATTATACATGAGACTAGCCATTACATATATTATATTTAAATTTGCAAATCCTCATTTAGTGTTCAACATTCAAAAATTGATAGTCTAAGTGTTGAATGAAAAAAAAAATGGTGCATGTAAACCAATGAAGAACTCTAGTAAAGGTGGTGAAACTGTGACTCAAGTACCAATTCCTACAAATAGTATAGCTCATCCACATTTCCATACTTCTGCATATAGTTGAAGACTCTCTCTCAAATGTATCAATAACAACAATTAATCTTTCCTCTACACTTTGAATTCATTTCAACATATTAGATTATGTATTTGACTTGGTGCCTTTATAAATTAATGAAATGGTTATGTGACTCTAAGCATGACTTTCATAAAACAATAAGTTTTTGTCATATCCCCCTATCATTTATCTCCATTTTCTACCTACAAAATCCTGTGGCTATAGTATATAATGACTCACTATGGAATAGGATGAAAATATCCCAAAAGAATTTTCTTTAAAGAAATTTTGCATTGGGTGGATACTTACAAACATTTCTACAATAAACTTATTATGCATCTGAGGTAGTTGGATGGATTGGATGCACAGTGATAATTATTCATAAAATACACACTATAGGCACTTATCAAAATTATAAAATCATTTCATTGCATGATGATAGAAAACATTACATTGTTCCTCTCTTTTATAAAGGTCACCAATTTTTTTCAAAAACATCTAAATTAACCAACATAGAAAAAATAGACTTTTCTAGAATTATCTAAACATAAATGTCTTCTATAACTTAACCCTATTCGTTAATTGGATTGTGTATGTAACTTCAAATGTTGTTACATACACAATCCAATGTGCCATGATTATTTTTTTCTTTTGCCTATTTCTCATGTCCAAATCCAAGACTGTAGTCTTTGAAACCTTTGATCATAATGTTTAGGCTTTCAAATTCCCTTTTCTCTTGCCTATTGTTTTCCCTTTTCTTATCATTATCAAAAATATTCAGATCCTTTCTTTTGCCTAATGTCAAAATTCCATTTTTTGATAATTTTCATATCTATTAATACACGAATAGTTTCTTCCAAGGCTACTACCTTTAATTTCTACAAATATTTTGTCAGCAATTGGTTGTCAATGATCTCCTCTTTTCATAGGACCTACTAACAATTTTCTCTCATTTCTCACAAATTCCATTGATAGGGTTTGCTAATAACATTTTTCCTCTTTAATGCCTTGCTCTAATATGTTTCCCAATGTTGTTGCATTCCTTCTTACACTAGAACATTTGTACCTGAATAAACCTCTAATCATTCCTAAAATTCTTTGCCAATTCGATCCATAGCTCCATCCATAATCTATTTTTATACAACCTATCATAAAATCTTTATTGCACTCTCTATTCCAACATGTCTTATCACAATGATTTTTCAAACCATAAATATTACAAGGATGTATGTCCCAACATCTATCCTTTGTATGCCCTTTTCTATTACAGTGTGAACATTGCACAATCTTTATGCTTTCAATTGATTATCTTGAACCTTTATTCATCTTTCCACTGCCTGCATCATATCCAAGACCTACATATTTTGGCTTGACTATAGTCTCAATATGATTCCTCAATCCTTGTTCATCCTTTCCTCGACCTTTTCCTTTGAAATTCATTCTTTTCATAACCTTGAAATCAATATAGTCATTATAATATCTAGAAGTATAAATACAATTTTCATGTTCATCATAACACTCCTTTCTACAAAAAACTTCAAAAAAATCATATTTCTCAATCCTATAATCACCCAAATCATTTGTGTGACAAGATACATCACATACAAATGGTTTCACATTCCAACATTCTTTCTCTTGTTTTAGAGTAGACAATTCCTTCTTTAACATATTATTTTCCTCTTCCAATATCTTCACATTATCTTCTAAGACTTTGTTCTTTTTCTCAATATCATCAAAAAATTTACTTTTATTCTAATTCTTTATGTTTCTCTCTATGTTTTCATGTTTCCTTCACCTACCAATTATGTACTTCTTCCACAAATTTTAACCTATTTTCTAGCTCTTTAATTTCCTCTATGTTGACATTAATTTCATTTAACAATTTAGACTTCTCTTCTCCCATTTCATTTCCTGCTTTTTCCAATTCCTTTTGCAAAATATCTTTTTCACACAATAATCTTGCATTTTCTTTCTTCATCATCACTAATTCTTATTCTAACTTATTTGTCTTCTCTTTCTAAACTCTACCAACTTTTCCCATTGAAATCAACAATTTAACACACCTTGCTCTTTGTTTTTGATAATTCTAAATATCTTTTTACTTTCAGATTTTTAATTAAATCTTTAAAAAAATTGAAACAAACCCTACATAGATATCAAACTTGACTCCATATCATTTCCTTTTTATTTATTTTAATGGAAATAGGAGAATTTCTCAAGTGACCATATCTTTTGTTCTTTCCTCTATCCTTTCTTCCATGCTTTACAAACACTTTGGTTCCTTCATAATCTTCATCAAAAGTCTTCTTTCCATTTATTTTGTTATTCTCAATAATATGCCTTCTTTTTGACTTTCCCTCTTTCCTTTTTCTCATAGTTGCTCAACACCTTCTATGTAGTTTTCCTCAAAATAATTGTCTTTTCGATAACACAAATCAACCCTCCATATTTTATCACCAAAACATTGCTTCCTCTTTAATCAACAATTTTGTCCTTCTAGCTCTAATGCCAAACTAAAGGAGGTGGATGGATTGGATCCCCAATAATAATTAAACATAGAATACACACTACACACACTTATAGAAATTATAAAATCATTTCATTGCCTGATGATAGAAAATAGTACATTGTGCCTCTCTTTTATAGAGGTCTTTGATTATTTCTAGAAACATCTAAATTAACCAACATAGAACAATTAGACTTTTATAGAATTATCTAAACATAAATTCCTTCTAGAACCTAACCATATTTTGTAATCCAACAATTTCTAGAATCCTCTATTACTCCTTTACATTTCATTTGAAGGGGAAATTACATTGCAATAGCATCCTCAATAGGGTGGTTGTTCTATGAAGTTTGAATGTATCCTCAAAAATATTTTGTATAATTTTCTCAAGTGTTATATTTTTTAAGAGGAATCTAGTCTCTTGGTTAGGTGAATTAATCTATCTATAGAGCACAACACATAACCATTATAGTGATTTTAGCTTTCCCTACCAATATGCTCTAAATCATGTCCAAAGGTTCCATTTTGGTGCAGATCAAGAGTATATCGAAAAAGAATTTGACTTTTCTTGAAATATTGAGAGCCTTTCAACAAATCTATGTGTTTTACACTCTGTAATCATGGAAACCCTAAGACCACATTTCACAAGAGAAATAAAATAATGTTCATTTTATTATATTTAATTTTAATTATATGTTGTCTATTAATTATAGCTTTTGACTATTGAGTTAAATTGGTACATTCTTTTATACTTCTCTATTTCAAATGATAGACTATTTTTTATAGATTTATTCAAAGGTTATTTGTAAGAGCTTCCCCCCCCCCCACCCCCCAAAACAAATATGGACAAAAAATTATCAACTAGTTGAAGTAATTTTTTTCTCTCATAAATAAACATCTCCCATGAATAGTCAATGACTTTCTAGACACAATACAATGAAAATAACCCCAAGGAATGTCGTAGAACAAGGAAAATGAATCAAAGATTTAAAATAGTAAAAGGACTAGTGTTTTTGTAGACCAATTTATTCAAAAAAAATAACTTTTAAAAAAATATTAGAGAGTAGAAAAGTAGGGAAATTTTTTTGAATATTAAATGAAGTTTGTTTTTCTATGACCCTCTAGATCACCTACCCCTCAGAAGACACTGGCTCCAATAGTCATAGACATTAAATATGTTAGGTCAGTTTGAATTCAAAAATGAGAGGAAAATTGTGTGTGGACATCAAGAGACAAAAGGGAGAGAGGTTTTAATACATATCCTAGATATTCTAAGCATAGAGAAGTGTTCAACAAAGTAGTAGCAGTAGAAAGTTTCATCAGAGTGAGCATAAGTTTGTCATGTATGAGTAGGGATTGCTCCAAGCTTATTGTATGCAGCTATACATTGTAGTAAGTTTGTTTTACATATTTAGATATTTCTATTCTTCTAGGGTTCCTAGTTCATTCTCTAGATTTGTATCCATTTGATTCAGTCAATAGAAAGCAAGCATGCAAACTTTTCATTCTTCATTCTATTATGTTTATGATCTTGTCTCCATTGACACATTTTGTTGTGCATGTTAGTAGTTTTGACAAAATGAAGGAGAAATCATTAACACTATCAACACATTTTCTAAAGTGTTATTATTTCTCCTCACATAACTTGGATTGCATTTTAATTGAGTAAATCAGCTCCTATTGACCAAGAAACTCGATCCTTGAGTTCCTTGTTTGAGAAACTCGCTCCCTATTATTGTTGAGCTCCTTATGTGGACCAAGAAACTTCTTGCTTGGTCTCTATTATTGCTAAGCAACTCGACACTATTTTGTCTTGGCTCCTACATGTAACTTGTTCATTTATTAAATTTCTTTACATAATTGACATCATTTGACTCATGAAAAAGGAACATCTAGGAAATTGGAAAATAATTTTTAGTTTCAATGTAGAATAATCAATGATGATAAAGGGGCCTCCATTTGATTATATTGGCAATGAATTTATGGCTAGATCTAGGTTGTGATGCATCTTTGCTTTATGCCTTATTTATTTCTCCCTAGATATTTCTCACAATTGAATCTGTCCTTTTCAATACTCCATATTGATCATAAATTCTAGCAAGTTTTGTTGAGGGTGAAGCACTTCTTTATTTAGATTATTTCAGATCCCAAAACCTAAGATGCCTTAATCAGTGATTTTACTTTGGTGCTATTTCCTTTTATAGATAATTCCATTTTGATTGACATGTGCAATAATGAACATTAAAGTTTTAATGTTTTGAATTTGTTTGCAAGTCTAAGAGTGTTTATCTTTCACATTGTAAGACAATTTTTGTCTATGTTTTTATTTATTTGTCTCTCCCTCCAACATCTAACCTTAGTTTTTCACACTTTCATATTTTAAAGTTCATAATTTCCTAATTGTTTTAGTAAAAAATAAAGACACAATGTCACAACCCACTTTTCCATAAAATTGAAATAATCAGTACTCTTTTGCCATTTCGATATATTTAGTTCCAAGTTTAAAATGGGAATTCAAAAACTTATCAATTATAATTCCTACTGATGGAGATTAAAGAATCAAATACATTATCTACTAGAGTGAGAATTGAAATTGCTTCAAAGGCAGATGACCAATTAAGAGATTTGGAATTCTTGAAAAATTTAGAGAATTATTGCAGGGAAATATTGTAGAAACTTTGATGAAGTCAGCAAAATTTTTAGAAAGGAGATTGACAACCAGTAGTGCAATCACAAGTTCCTCTATTTAATTTGTCACATTAAATTGATATCCATTTCTATACTGTCTAAAGTTCTTGTCTTCTGTAGGCATTTTAAATCTAGAAATCTTTCTTTTAGCAATTGTTCTGGAAATATTGTGGGCATAGTATCATTTTTGAGTTTATTTTATTTTATTTTTCTCCCAAATCATATGCACATGGGTTGATAGTAGAAACACCTAGATAGAATTATGTTTGTAATTACTTATTTGTTATCTCTAGTTATTTTAATCCCTCATCATTGTACTACATCTACCATTGTATATTATATTTAATGTAGGATAATTTAATCTATGACGTTGATGTCTTCTAGGTCACTATAGGTACCAAATGATTTTTATAAACCATGTAATATTTTGTTAAGCCTTGCTCTCCTTGTGCGCTATGTTTAAGGTGTGCCTTACTGTGAGATGGATATGTTGGTGGAAACATATGTGTTCATTCGCTTTTATTTTCCTACCACAACTTGTAGCTACAATAATTAAAAACATTAAATGTGGTAGGTTACTTTGAATTTGAAAATGAGAGGGATACTTTGTATGGAAGCAAGACACAAAAAGGGACAATATTTAACTCATTAAATACAAATCCCAAAAATTCTAAGAGTGCGATGAACTCAGCAAGGCAAGAAGAACAATTTTTTTTATCAGAGTGCAGTAACAATATAGGTGATTGACTTTTCTGAGTTTTTTGAAGGTGAAGGTTTGTCCTATATGATAAGTGATTGTTCCAAGATAATTGTATACATCCATACATTGTTGTAAGTTTTTTTTAAAGTATTTAGATACTTTTAGTTCTTCTAGTGTTTATAGTTCTTTCTCTAGATTTGTATCTATTTGATTCAGTTAATAGAAAGAAAGAAAGCATACTTGTTAATGTCTAATCTATTTTTTTTTGATCTTATCTCAATTGACATGTTCTACTATGCATGTTAGTAGTTTTTGAGAAATAAGAGAGAAATCATCAACTCTATTTATGCATTTTTTAGAACATTGTTGTTTCGTTTGCAACACTCAGCTTGTGTTTGAGCTGAGTAAGTAGGATCCCATTGACAAAGAAACGTGACCTCTACCTCTATTGAGTTCCCTATCTACTAATCTCCCTTATGATGACTGAGAACTTGGTCCCTGTTGGTTTTGAACAAGTTGACATTGTTCTATCTTGGCACCTTATCTTGTTGACCAGCTTAGATGCTTCCACAAATTTGTGAATATAGTGTTTTTTTCATGGTATCAGAGCCATTTGGCCCCACATCCTTGTGATTTTCGGATTTTTTCTAGGTATTGAATTTTTTTGTGTAGGAAACATGGCTAGAGATATAGGAAAGACTTTGTAGTAGCTACCATCCTTTAATGGAGAAAATTATAACACTTAAGAAAACAATATGAGAACCATTATGGTTGCAAATGACTTGTGGTAATTTTTGGTAAATAGGTTCAATGATATAACTAACCCAACACAATATGTTGCCCTCACCAACAATCAACAGACTAAGCTAAAAGAGTCAAGATGAAAAGATGCACAAGATTTAAGCTTGACTAAGGTAGCCATGACAGAAACAATATTTCCCAAGATAGTAGCTGCTAATTATTCAAAGGAAACATGAGATATCCTTGTGAAAAATTTCAAAGGGATTGATAAAGTATGTGTATTAAAGCTACAAATGATTTAGAGGGAGTTTGGGAACCTTCAAATGATGGATAATGAGTCTTTTACAGACTTTAGCTCAAAGATCTCTAGTTTGGTAAACAAGTTGAAATAAAATGGAAAAGATTATGAGGAGAAGAGAATAAGAGAAAATATATTGAGGAGTCTACCTCCAAAGTATGATAATATTGTGATGACTATTGAAGAGGCAAAGGACCTCATTACTTTGACAATGGATGAATTCATGGGAACACTTCAAACCAATGAGCACTGAATTAATAGATCAACAACATCTTTCCAAGAGCAAGCTTTTAAAGCTTAGTCCAATACAAGAGATAGATGGAGATGAAGAAATGACTCTGGTAGAGGCTCAAGATGAAGAGGTCATCACAACTCTAGAAAAAGGAATGTTGGAGGAGAAATCTTAGGACAAGCATGCAATCAAGAGGAGTAAGTATCACTCACAATAACTTTAAAGGAGATAAAAAGAAATAAAAATCTAACAAGAGTAATGTAGAATATTATTATTTCCATAAATTTGGACATTATGTAAGTGAATGCTGGAAAAATTAAGGTGTTTAGTCAAGGAAAAATGCAAATGAGGGTGACATAAACAATCCCACAGTCTTTATCATGTCCAACATTGGTGAAGAAGGCAACCTTGAACTAGGGTATTTGGATAGTGGTTGTAGCAACCACATGAGTGGAAATGAGAATTTATTTTCTTTTATTGATAAGAATTTCAAATCTAAAATTAGAATGGGAAACAATGGAACCATTCCTATTGCAGGAAAATGATCTATAATGGTCTGCACCAATAAAGGTGAGAAGAAATAAATCCAAAATGTTAATTTTTCCTTGGACACGAAGCACAATTTGATGAGTGTTGGACATCTCATTTGAAATGGTTACAATGTGCTAATGAAAAATGATAAGTGTGTCATTCATGAGAAATATTAGAGTAAGCATATTCTAGCAGTAATCCAAATGGCAATAAACTAGATGGTCCCCTTAAGGATAGAGACATGTTTATTTTCTCAAATTGTTGTTGGATCTGCCAAGCATGCATGTACAATAGTACATTAGCAATAAGCTCTAAAGAGTGTGATTGAAGACCCCACCAAGCTATGACATCTCAGGTATGGATATCTTGGTTTTGCTAGTTAAAATTATTATCCAAGAGAAAAATGGTAGATGGTTTGCCTAATATTGTAGAGTCATGTGACAAGTGTGAGGCTTGTATTTTAGGTAAATAACATAGGTTTCCCTTTAATTCTAGTAATTCTTGAAGGGAGAGGGAACCATTAGAGCTGGTCCATTATGATTGAGTTGGCCGTATTGAAACCATATCTATTGGGGGAGTACTTATTTTATGACATTCATAGATGATTTTAGTCATAGGGCATGCATATGTTTCTTGAAACATAAATTTGATGCATTTGATAAGTTTGTAGAATTTACAGCCCAAGCTGAAAAGGAATGTGGATATTATGTAAGAGTCCTAAGTTTAGATAGAGGGGGGAGTATACCTCCAATTCATTTGTAAATTTTTAGAGGAAAAATCTCATCAAGAAGGAGCTTATGATCACCTATACTCCACATCAAAATGCAATGGCTAAGGGGAAAAATAGAACCATTGTTAAAGGAGCATGATGAAAGAAAAAGCACTCCCAACTAAATATTGGGGAGAGGCTATAGCAACAATAGTATATTTGATAAGTAAGTGTCCAACAAAGATAGTTTATGCCAAGATTCCTCTTGATGAATGGGAAAGACATAGATAAATGGTTGAGCACTTGAGAGTGTTTGGGTGTGTAGCATATGAAGACATGCCAAAGGAGAAAATAAAAAATTTGGATGACAATGGTGTGATGTGTATCTTCACAGGTTACAATTCAAAATCAAAGGCCTATAGATTGTATTATCCAATAATCAAGAAGATTATTATTTAAAGAGATGTGGATTTTCTTGAAAATTAGTCATGGGATAGCTCGGCGAATGATTCTTCAAGCACTTCAAGTAAAGTTCCAACTATTGATAAAGAAATGAAGTTGGTGATCAATCAAATGATCGAGCAATAGATATAGATAGCTCTAGACAGAGGCAAAAAAGCAAGAAGCCTCAAACATCTAGAGAATCAACTCCTAGTAGCTCTAGAAAACTCCAAACTAATATGCAAAATAGTAGCAACAAAAATACTAATAATTATGATCCCACTCTCACCTTTTTATTGCCAAGGAAGACTAAGAGTCTAAGGGATATATAACAAGATGAAAGGTATAATAAAGACTTTGGTGGGAGTGTAAATTTTGCATTATTTTATCATAGTGATCCAATTTATTTTGAGGAATCTATGAAGGAAAATAAATTATGTAAGGCAATGGATGAGGAAATAGATGCAATAGAAAGAAATGAGACATGGGAGCTAATTGGTTTACCTTCCAAGAAAAAAGTTATTGGAGTTAAATCGGTCTATAAGACAAAGTGCAATGATGAAGGAAAAATACATAGACATAAGGCACAATTAGTGGTCAAGGGGTATAAATAACAATATCATAGAGGTTATGATGAGACATACACCTCAGTTACAAGAATATAAATTGTGTGTGCTATCATAGCAATTATAGCACGACACAAAGGGAAGGTATATGGGTAAAAGTAAAAAGCTATGTTACCTTATAGGATGACTTATCAAAACAACTAAATTTGAGTATTTATATCCAAAAATAAAAAAATTTCAAACATATGATTTAGATAAATTCATTCTAGATAAGTTATATATGGTCTCACACTTTTCCAATTGGAAATGTCTATAAATGCATGTTTCATACTAGTTTGTATCCAATTACTAAAGAAATAAAATTATTTCATAAAATTGATGTTTCAATAACTCTTACTACTTTTTATGATAACTTTTTAGTAACATATAAACACCATTCTATAGAGCTCAAAGTCAACAATATTCTCATATAGAGTTTATAATGTTTTAATTAGATATAGTATATTGTAACTAAAAAATTCTACAAGAAAATATTTAAACACTCAAAAAGATGTCAATTTTGAGAAAGATAAAATATTAATGATATTAAAAATTTTTAAAAATCATATGATATTTTAGAGGACAGAGTCCTCTTCAAGAATGTATGATTTTTCTTTTGGTTAGAATAGATTTTGTTTTCAAAAATGTGGTGCGAGATGAAAACTATTGATTTTAGGTGAGTTGAAATTTTAATCATTATAAAAGAGAAAATATAGGTCTAAAGTTAAGTTTTATATTTGATTGTTCTAGCCATATATGTTATATATAACATAGTCTGAGTTCAAATGGAAATACGTTTATTTTCATATAGTTTTGTGGTGGGAACTAAACTCCTAATTTTCATCATTTTTCAGCAACCAAAAAATCATCTATAAAAACTAAGAAAATGTATCAATTATTATTCCAAATAATTATTCAAAACTATAATCTTAAACTTCATCCATTTCTACACATTTCATTAGTTTACTTCATTTTTAAATTCTAAGTAATAATACCAGTTTTATGTCATGGAAAGTGAATAGTTATACTTTTTCTAGCCTTTTTCTTTACAAAGGGTGACATAGGTTTGTTCTATTACCCATATCAAATGTATGTGAAGTTTACCTTCTTGAATGGAGTGTTGAAAGAAGAGGTTTATTTGGAGCAACCACCTAGTTAAGAAGTTCTAGGTGAAGAACACAAGGTTTATAGGTTGAAGAGAGTAATTTATGGCCTCAAGCAAGCTCCATGAGAATGGTATTGTAGGAATGATTCATATTCTATGAGTAATGGATTTAGTAAAAGTGATGTTGAGCCCACTCTCTACATCAAAGCAGCAAATGATAAGGTTTTGATTTTTTTTTACATATAGATGGTATAGTTTTCAATGGAAATTATAATTTACTAATTGGTGAGTTCAAAGAGGCTATGAAGAGTGAATTTGAGATGATAGACTTGGGGGTATGTATAGGATCATGGTGTGCCAAAAAGTGGTGATCTAAAAAACATGCAGTTCTGAAGTACCCCGAAGTATTTCAAAATCTATTCAAACTTTTTTCCCAGTTCTATTACCTTTATAAAGCATACTATATCTTTTGATACCAACCCTATATGGTCAACTTTAAAAATGTCCCAAAAATATATTTTTGGCCTATTCTGTGTGCTTTTTTACTTCAAACATGTAGCTGACAACTTTTTTCACCAAAATTTGATGAAATGAAAAGGTTTTCTTAAGAATGTTCTTAGCTTTCCATAAATGTAAGGTTTGTCAAATTATGAGTTTAGTAAGTAATTATTATTTATTTTCTAATGGAGTTACGTATAAAGTGTTGATTGACACATTGTTTCAAAAATAACTATAACTTTCAAATGGTAAAATATTTTTGAAATCCAAAAGATGTATCACATTCTATGCTTCCTCTAGTATAAGGGAAAAGAAAAAAGAAAAAGAAAAAATAATTTTTTTAGAGTTTTGAATTAGTTAAGATGGTCAGACATGAGAGTTTTTTTTATTCCAAAAGTACTAAAGTAAAAAATTAATAATTAATTGTTTATTTAGAATAAAAACACCCAAAATTATGTACCACATATGGGCATGAGTTTACTTCTTCTATCTTGAATATTATTTAAAAATATTATCATTTGATTTTGATTAAGGTGATCAAACATATGTCTACTTCTTATTTTTGTCCTAAAATTTTTGCACTATTGCATTAAAATTCAAAATTTTGACCAATCAATTTTTGTTCTTTTTAGATAAGGTACAATAGTTTAGAAACTAAACTCAATTTCCTAGAGATTTTTTTCTCTCAGCTTTTTAATATAAAGTTTATAACAAGTAGAAAATTGCACATTATGTTGACATAACCCTAATTTTCTAATTTTCTATTGCCATTTAAGAGCATAGGTTAGTTGACCATTATCCTAAACATACCCTTGGGTCTCTTGAAATACTTTCTAGGCATAGAATTAAAATAAATACAAGATGACATTTTTATCTCTTAAGAAAATATATGCAAATCAGATCTTTGAGAGATTCAAAATGAAAAATAGTAAGGCAATCCTAACATCAATAGTCATAGGTCTAAAGTTGAGCAAAGAAGATTGCAACATCAATGTGAATCCAATATTGTATAAAATTATCGTTGGAAGATTGATGTATTTGGCAACAACTCAGCTTGATAGATGCATGCAGCTAGTTTGATTTCTAGATTCGTGGAAGCTTTGAAGGATCCTCATTAGCAAGCAAGAAAAAGGATCCTTAGTTATGTGAATGATACCAAGAGATTTGGCATTTTGCATACTACTAATCATGAATTTAGACTAATTGGTTACATTGATAGTGATCAGGTCAAAAGTCTAGCTAATAGGAAGAGAACTTCTAGTGATATATTTCATATGGGCTTTGGTTCAATTTTATGAGCATCCAAGAAGCAACCAATTGCTATTGAATCTACAATAGAGGTTCAATACATAGCAAAAAATTCAGCAGCATGTCAAGCTATTTGGATAAGAAGAATCTTTGTAGATTTGAATGAAAAGAAATAGGATGGAACCAAAATCTATTGTGACAACATTTTCTCAATTGTAATAAAAAAGAATCCAATCTTCCATGGGAGAAGCAAGAACATTAAGATCATATATCATTTAATTAGAGAACTAGTGGAAAATGGAGAAATCAAAATGGAATATCATAAGTTTGAGTAGTAGTTGGCAGGCATTTTCACTAAACTATTGGGCATAGCAAGTTACATCCACCTAAGAAGGAGTCTAAGTGTAGTCAGTTTGGATCAGCAATGATAATTGAGTTTTTAGCGCAAGACAAATGGGGAGTGTTGGAATATTGATTATTTTATGTTGTCCTATGAGACTCTGATTCACCTACATATTAGAGGACACTATAGCTGCATTCGTTAGAAATATTAAATGTGGTAGGTCTATTTGAATTAAAAAATGAGAGGTATATTTGATGTGGACAACAAGAGACAAAAGGGGGAAATGTTATGGTGAAAATAATTTATCAATTGTGTATTTTCTTTGATGTTACACAAATGTCATATCTTTACTAGTCAATGTATGGTAAGCTCACTCAAGAAATGAAGATAGCTTCATGTGTCTTCCAAGCATTCTAGTATTTTCCAAGTTTAGAAGATAGTGTCTACCGAGTTCACTTGGGTGTCAAAGAGAAGTTAGGAGAAGTTAAGTGTTAACCAAGCTCACTCAATTAATGGAGGAAGGTTGGATGGAACTAGTACTAACCGAGCTCACTTGGTTACCAAAAGAAGTTAATGAAGATGTAGTGTTAACTGAGTTTACTTTGTTAGAAAAGGAAAATCATTATTGAGTTAGTGTCTACCAAGCAGGGCTGGCTAACAAAGGATTTCCTTATTTTGGCATATTGAGCTTATTGAATTTTTTTATTGGTCCTAAGAGACTAAGGAGATAAATATTAATTATTCTAAGGTGTATTCAAGCCAACTTGACAATAGATATGATATAAGGTCAAATTGAGTATTGAATGCATGTGAGTGTATGGAAGAATAGAAGATGCTTAGAGGAAGCGAATTGGAAGGATAAGTACAATATCCTTAAAGAGTTACAAAGATACATTCAATCAAGAAGGATCAAGTAGTCAAGCTAGAATTAAGATCTAAAATCAGCAATACAGTTGCATAAAAATCAGGTCATATCATTGTTACTCTCTAACCATTGTATCAATGAACTAAATCTCTTATTGGAATTGGCTTATCAACTATTTGTAAATCCTCTAAGAAGGTGGCATTTCTAGATCAAAGTGTCTAAAGACCTCTAACAAGGTCACTCCTAACAAGGTGATTAAATCCTCTAAAATGGTCACACCTAATAGTTTTTTTTTGTAACCTTTAATAGGGTTGGCTCTTAACAAGGTTTGCTCCAAAAGTGTGAAAATTAGTAACTAGTTGCGATTGGTGGATTTTCCCAAATTGGATTTCCAAGTTAAATCTATGTCACTTGTGTTCATATTATTTCTTTTATGTGTATTCAAGTAAGTTAATTAGGGTTAATCATAGATAATATCTTAAGTTCTACATGTTTATTATTTTTGGAGTAACAATTATTATTTCAGTGGCTACCAAGTTACAACATATTGTTAGTCTTAAGCGAGTGCTTGTGTGTTATCTAAGTAACAATAGCTTTAGAAGTGTGTATGTTTTGTAGTGACATCTAAGGAATTTGAGATTTATTTTTATGGTAATTGATTCATGCTTCCCCTCTCAAATAATCATCTTATATTTCCAACAATTGGTATTATATCTTTTGGTTCTTGTAGAGAAGGTTTCAAGGACTTAAGATAAAGATTGGGATGTCTTATAGAAGAGATATCCCCAAGTTAAACAAAGATAATTTCAATGCATGTCAAGAACTTGTGAAGTTACATTTGACAACCATTCATCATTTGGGTCTAAAATATCTTAACATCAAGTATGGGGCACCTACTTGAACTATAACTATTGAAGAAATTGTAGACAAGAAGAATCATAAAATTATGATGATTTATATTGATTCAACTCTCAACTATGTGAAATTTAATAAAGTTGAAGACTGTGGTACTGCTTATAGATATGAATCAATTTGAAAGCCATCTATAGAGGAGATGATAATGTAAGAAGAGCCAAATGTGAAAGTCTTAAAGGACAATTTGATAAATTAAAGATGAGAGTATATGAGAACATTTAAAAATATAGTGATAGAATCAAAGCCAGTGTTTGTGCAATCAAAACCTCAAGAGGAAAGATTGAAGATGAGACAGTGGTAAGTTTCTTAGAACACTTCTTCCTATATATCCAATAAAAGTTTTATAAATTCAAGAGATCAAATGCAATCCAAAGAATGATATAAAATTAGATGTAGTAGTTGGAAGATTGACAACATTTTAGCTAGATAACTATGATAATTATGTTCCTAGTTCTAGCAATTTGGAGTCTACATTTGAAGCCAAGTTTTCACTTAAGAAGAAAGCTACAAAGTCTAAAGGAAAACCATCTAAAAGGGAAGAGAAAAATGTTTCTGATAGTGATATTCAATCCATTGAAGCATTACCTACAAGAAGGTATCCCAAAGGCAAAGGAAAGTACAAAGCTAAAATTCCTTCAATTATCTTTTCTTGTGAAGAAGTTGGTGGCATTGCTACAAGGTGTCCAAATGAAGAAGACAAAGATGAAAAGAAGAACTAAAAGTACATAGACAATAAGGATTTGGAAAGCTACAAGGACAAAGGTAAGAAGTCTTTTTTTATTCCCAAAGATTCAGATAGCAATGATGATGATGAAATCATCTATATTGTTTTAAAAGATGAATCTAATGATGAAGAAGATAAAATAGAACTTATTTCTTGTGTTAGCAAAAATTATACATGGATTATTGATATTGGTTAGTCACATCATATAAATAGTGAAAAAAAAAAAATTGAACATATGGAACACAATCATGGAGGAAGTGTAAGATTTGGAAACAATGAACCATGTTGTATAAATAGAAAAAGTTGTATCTCACTAACCAATGAACTTAGATGTGATAATTCTTATTCTTGTTGGGTCTATAACCAAACAAAAGGTAACATATTCTACCTAGATTTTAATGAAAGTTCATGTTTTACTATTCAAGTAGAAGAAAGTTGGTTATGGTAGAAGAGGTTGTCATCTGAACTTTGATAACCTGATCAAGATAAGAAAACACAAAGGAGTGAGAGGTATTCCTAGTTTGAGAGAACCTAATATGGGCCTATGATTTTTTTTTCAAATTGGTAAGATCGGAAAGACAAGTTTCAAGCTCAAGAACTATCATTCTAAAGAAGTCTTGGAGCTAGTTCATACAGACCTTTGTGGACCTATTGGAATTGAAAGCTATAGTTGAGATATGTTTAAGTGGTATCTAGAAAGAGTAGAGAATGAAATAGGAAAGAAGATAAAATGTTTGAGATCAGATAGAGGAGGTGAATTCATTTCTAATGAGTTCAATTAATTTTGCATTGAGAGAAGAATCAAAAGACAATTATCAGCCCCGGGTACATCATAATAAAATGGTATAGCAAGAAGAAAGAACAGATCAATCATGGATTGTGCAAGAACCTTGATGATAAAAAAGAATGTTGTAATTAAATACTGCAAAGAAGAAATTAGTACAAAAATGTATACCTTGAATAGACTATAGTTGAAGAGAGACTCCAATTAAAATCCAAATATAAACTATGGTATGACTATAAACCTAATTTAAGTTAGTTGAAAGTATTTGGTAGAAAATCTTATATTATGAAAGAGACTAGGAAAGGTAAATTTGATCTAAAAGGTGATGAAGGCATATTCCTAGGATACTCTAGTAGAAGTAAAGAATATAAATGTTTGAAGCTAACTACTCATAAGATCATAGAAAGTGCACATGTGAGAAATGATGAGTTTGCAAAAAAGAGTTAACAAGAGAGTAGCAAAGAACCTAAAGATTATAGAAAATTTATTTACGTTGAACTTGATACATTTCCTAATTCAATTGGGAGTTAGCAAACTTTACCTCCCAAGTCTCCAAAATCCTGAGAAGCTAATAACTTGCACTTTCTATCAAGTTGTAAAAAATGAAACTCAAGTCATAGTTTGAAGAACCTGAGTCATAGTTAGAGGCTACTGTGTTGTAGCCAATGCAACCCAAGTCTAAAGGACCCATTTCATAGATAGTGGGACCCAAGAATGATGCAAAAGATCATGGGGAGGAAAGTAGAACAATTTCTAAATCCAAGGTGCCTATGTTAGCAAGATATATTAGAAGCCATCATGCACTTGAGCAGATCATTGGAGACAAGTTAGATGGAACAATAACAAGGAACAATTTGAAAGTTACATGTTTTGTTACCAAATTTGAAACTATATTAGTTAAAGATTCTTTGGATAATAAAAGTTGGATTGAAGTGATGAATGAACAAATAAATAAATATAGAAAGAAATAAGACCTAGACTATTGTTCCTAGACTAAAGGATCACAATCTAATTAGCACAAAGGGGGTTTTCAGAAATAAACTAAATGAAGATGGACAAGTTTGATGAAACAAAGTAAGGTTAGTATGCAAAGGTTATTCTCAAGAGCAAGGTATTAATTATGGTGAAAATGTTGGATACAATTGTTAATTGTGTATTGTCTTTGATGTTACACAAACGTCATAGTAGTCATCAGATAGAGTCTATCGAGCTTAGATGATCAGAAAAAAAATTTGTAGTGTCTACCAAATGTTCCTGAACATTACATAGTAAAGTGAGTTCTTATCGAGCTCACTCGGGCATCAAAGGATTGTGTAGCAGAAAGTTAGTGTTAACCGAGCTCCCAAGGTTAACGAAGAAAAGTTAATGTCTAGCGAGATCACTCGGGCATCAAAGGATTTTGTAGTAGAAATTTAGTGTTAACCGAGCTCCCAAGGTTAATGAAAAAAAGTTAATGTTTATCGAGCTCACTCAGTCATCAAAAGAAATGTGGTAGAAAGTTAGCTTCTACCAAGCTCACAAGGAGAACAAAGGAAGGTTAGTACTAACCGAGTTCACTCGGTCTCGAAAGGATTTTTGTAGGATTTGCAGTGTTTACCAAGCTTCACTTGGTTAACAGTAGAAAACCATTCTAGAGCAGTAGTTACCGAAATGGGTCGGCTAGCGAAGAATTTTATTGTTTTGATATTAAGTTCAATTATTTTGTGCAATAAATGTAGCTAACTGATGTAATGATTTTTTAGTTGTTGTAACTTATATTTGAGCTGACTTGATAATCTAAAAGGTATATATAGATGTTCAAGTTGTGAGTTCAAGTGCATGTGAGTGAATATATCGATGAGAATGGAATAAGAGAATATTGAGCAAATTTTGATAAAAGATTAGATATCCTAGAGGAGCTGGAAAGTTGTATTCAATTAGTAAGGTTCTAGTATAGCATAATAGAGATCTTTAATCAACAAAAGATAAGTTGCATATCATTCAAGTCACTTCATTGTTGCTTTCTAATCATTGTAATAGTGAATCTAGAATCTCTTTACAGAGTTGGTTTAATAGCCATTTTGCAAATCCTCTAACAAGGTAACAATTTGGTTGAATTATTCTCAAGACCTCTAACTAGGCCACTCCTAACAGGGTGATTAAATCCTCTAACAAGGTAACACCTAACAATGTGTATTTGTAACCTTTAATAGGGTTGGCTCCTAACAGGGCTCACTTCAGAAGAGTGAAAATTGGTGACTAGTTACTTGGTGGTTTTTCCCATATTGGGTTTCCACATTAAATCTGGTGTCACTTGTGTTCATGTTATTTCTTTTATTCATACATGTCAATCACTTTGAATTCTTAATAAGTTAAACAACATATCTACATGGTTTCAGCATTTATGTACATGGCTACTGAGTATCAACAATGATTAAATATTAAGACACATTAAGGATCTGTGGTTATATTTTTGTGGTAACTGATTCACCCCTCCCCTCTTAGTTACTTCATCTATATTTCCAACAATTGGTATCAGAGCTTTTGGTGCTTACAGGATAATATTTCAAGGATCTAAGCCAAAGATCAAGATGTCTTATTAAAGGGAATTTCCAAGACTTAACAGGGAAAACTTTTCAGCATGGCAAGGGTTAATGAGACTTCATCTAGGTTCTATTGGAGATACAGGACTAAAATACCTTGATGAAAAATATGCAAAACCAGTTGGTACACTATCTATCAATGATATTGTTGAAAAGAAGACCCACAACATTATGATGATAGATATAGCAACTTCTCTGAGTATTGAAGAATTTGATGACATCAAAGACTACAAATCTTCCTTTGAAATGTGGGAAAAGCTGAAAGAAATCCATGGAGGAGATGATAACATAAGAAGAGCCAAAGCAGAAAGTCTGAGAGAATAGTTTGATCAAATGAGAATGAGAGAGGATGAAAACATTGCCAAATATGTTGAAAGAGTCAAAGCATGTGTTAGTGCAATCAAAGCATCTTGAGGAGATATCAAGGAAGAGACAGTTATAAGTAAAGTTCTTAGAATATTACTACCCATTTACTCAATTAGAGTCTATCCAATTCAAGAAAGAAGATGTGAAGCAAATCATAAGATAAATCTAAAGGCCATAGTTGGAAGATTAACTGCATTTAAACTAGACAACTTTGACAACTATGTTCTAGCTTCCAAGAACATTGAATCAGCATTTGAAGCCAAGCTTTCACTCAAGGAGAAAAGAAAAAAGAAAAAGGAATCTCTGTCAGAAAATGAAGATGAATCATACCAAAGTTTAAACAATGATCTTGAGGTGATTGAAGCTCTACTATCAAGGAAATATTCTAGAGACAAAGGAGAATATAAAGGTAAAGTTCCTCTAATCTATTTTTCATGTGAAGAAGTTGGTCATATTGCTGCTAGCTGCCCAAACAAGCTAAAAAAAGATGAGAAGAAAGGTTACAAGAACAATGGCAAGAAAGACTTCAAATCATTCAAGGATAAAGATAAGAAAACATGTTTTATGGCTAAAAATTCTAATAATTCTAATGATGAAGAAGAAGATGAAATTGTCTACATTGCTGTGAAAGATGAGTCTGATAATGATGAGGAAATGGCACTCATTTCTCATATGAGCAAAAATGATACATGGATCATAGATAGTGGTTGTTCTCATCACATGACTGGTGATAAAACCAAGTTTGAATACTTTGAAGACTATGATGGTGGTAGTGTAAGGTTTGTAATAATGAGCCTCATTACATAAAAGGAAGAGGAAGAATCTCTCTAACCAAAGAACTTATATGTGATAATGCCTACTGGGTTGAAGGTCTCAAACATAATTTGTTAAGCATGTCATAGTTACTCAATATTGGATTCAAGGTGGAATTCATGCATGGAAAAAAAAGACTATTGAATAACCAAGAAAAGCTGATTGGATCAGGCACTCAAACTAAAGGTAACTTGTTCTATCTTGAACTAGGTGAATATTCATGTTTTATTGCTCAAGTTGAAGAAAGTTGGTTATGGCATAAAAGGTTGTGTCATGTCAATTTTGATAATTTGGTGAAGATAAGAAAATTCAAGAAAGTAAGAGGCATTCCTAACATAAAAAAACTTGAGGTCGAACTATGCAAGAATTGTCAAATTGGTAAAATGGGAAAGACTAGTTTTAAAAGTAAAAACTATCAGTCTGAAGATATATTAGAAATTATGCATACTGATTTATGTGGACCCATTGGAATTGAAAGCTATACTGGAGAAAAGTTCTTCATTATTTTTGTTGATAATTACTCAAGAATGATAACTGTCATGTATCTAAGGAATAAATCAGAAGCATTTGAGAAATTCAAATGGTATTTGGCTAGAGTAGAAAAGGAAATAGGAAAAAGATTGAAATGCTTGAGGTTAGATAGAGGTGGATAATTCATTTCACATGAGTTCAATAACTTTTGCATTGAAAGAGGAATCAAAAGATAGGTATCAGCACCTAGAACTCCTAAGCAAAATGGAATAGCTGAAAGGAGGAATAGATCTATCATGGATTCTGCAAGAACCTTAATGATTGAAAAGAGCATTGCTATCAAATACTGGAAGGAAACTATTAGCACTATAGTTCATACTTTGAACCTCGTACAACTAAAAAAAGACTCATTCAAAACTCCCTATGAGCTATGGTATGTCTATAAACCTAATGTAAGTTATCTAAAAGTATTTGGAAGTAAATGTTACATTTTGAAAGAATCTAGAAAAGGAAAATTTGATGTGAAAAGTGATGAAGGAATATTTTTGGGATACTCTTGCAAAATTAAAGCATATAGATGTTTGAACTTGTCTACTTACAAATTCATAGAAAGTGCACATGTGAAAGTTGATGAGTTTGTAGAAAGGATTGAAGAAGAAAGCAAAAGGGAACTAGAAGATTATAGAAGGTTTGTTTACACTGAACCTGATATAGTACCAGTCAATCAGGAATCTTCTACTCCCAAGTCATTAGTAATCGAGTTACAGGAGGTTCAAATCGAGCTACAGCAACTCGAGTTACATTCAGATGCTATCAAGCAAGTGTCTATCGAGTCTGAAGGACCCAAACCAATATCTACCAAACTAGAACAGCCAGAACCTAAAGTTGAAGTACAAGAGGATAACAATGAAATTCATTCAAAAGGAAAGGAACATGTATTAGCAAAATATGTCAGGAGACATCATTTAGAAAATCAGATCATTGGAGACAAATCTGAAAGAACCATGACAAGAAGTTGAAAGGTACTTGTTTACTTGCTGATTTTGAACCTAGAAATATCAAAGATGCATTGGAAAAAGATAGTTGGATTGAGGCTATGAATGAAGAGATAGAGTAGATAGAGAGAAAAAAGACATGGACTCTTGTACCCAGGCCTAAAGATAAAAATGTGATTAGAACTAAGTGGGTATTCAAAAACAAGTTGACTGAAGATGGTAAAGTATCAAGAAATAAAGCTAGACTAGTATGCAAAGGATATGCTCAAGAAGAAGGAATAGACTATGGAGAAAATTTTGCTCCTATTGCAAGATTGGAAGGAGTCAGAACCTTACTTGCATATGCTGCTCACAAAGGATTCAAAGTTTATCAGATGGATGTCAAGTCAGCATTCCTCAATGGTATACTAGATGAAGAGGTTTACATTGAACAACCTGAAGGTTGTGTTGATCTAGATAAGAAGAACATGGTCTACAAATTACACAAGGCATTGTATGGTTTGAAACAATAGAGCATGGTATGAAAGATTGCATAACTATCTTATTCAGATTGGTTTTCAAAGAACTAGATAATAAGATTGTCTTGGTAGAAATATTTGTAGATGATACTCTTTTCACAAGGAATCATGATCTTTGTAAAGAATTTAGAATTTGAAATGTCTATGTTTGGTGAGATCAAATTCTTTGTTGTTCTTCAAATTCAATAGAATAAAAAATGGTAGCTACATTACTCAATCAAAATACATCAAGGAGATATTGAAAAAGTTTGGCATGGAAGACTGTAAACTAGTTGGGGCTCCTATGTGTACTGGATTAAAACTTACCAAGGAAGATGAATCAAAAGAAGTAGATCAAACATTGTATATATCTATGATTTGAAAGTTGTAGTATGTAGTTCATACTAGGCTAGATATTGCACTTGTAGTTGGTATTGTAGCAAGATTTTCAGCAAAAACAAGAGAAAATGACATGATGGCAATCAAAAGAATAATGAGATATTTGAAAGGAACTGAAAATTATGGTTTATTGTACAAATTTGGAGGTAATCTAGATCTGAAAGTGTTTACTGATGTTGGTTAGGAAGAAAACCTTGATGACAAAAAAAGTACAAGTGGAGGAGCATTCTTTCTTGGAAAAAGGTTGGTTTCTTGGATAAGCAAAAAGTAGAATTCTATATCCCAATCTATAGCAGAGGTAGAGTATGTTGATGCAGCAGTAAACCATTCTATTCTAATATTGTTTGGTTTAAATAGTTGTTAGAAGGCATAAAGGTGGAAATCAAAGAACTAGTTGTTATGTTCTGTGATAATACAAGTGCAATCAACATATCTAAGAATCCAGTGATGCATTCCAAAGCCAAGCACATCGTAATAAAATATCATTTTGTTAGAGAATTGGTGCAAGATAAGGAGATTAGATTGGAATATGTCCATAGAAAGGAACAAATTGCTGACACATTCACAAAGCCATTACCTAAGGATGCATTCTTGTATCTAAGAGGTAAGTTAAGGGTCACTCCCCTATCTAAAGTTCACTAAAATGAAGCTTTAATGATGCATCAATGTATACCAAGTTGAAGATCTATCAGTTGATGCAACATAATTAGGAAATATTGCATATGAATTAGTACTAAAGGTACAATAAAATTCATTTGATTTGTGCTGTCTTTGGCATGTATTGTCAAAGAGGGAGAGTTTTACTATCATATCTTTTTAAAAAAAATTTGAGAGGAAGAGTTTTCTATGTAATTCCTTCACAGAGGGAGATTACTGAAAGAGGGAGAGTTTTCTATCTAATAAAGAAAGTTGTTCTAACAAAAAAAGACTTGTCTTCAAATTTCATTCTATTATGACATGTTGCGTTGCCATCAATGCCAAAGAGGGAGATTTTTGGATACAATTATTAATTGTGTATTGTCTTTGATGTTACACAAATGTCATATCAGTCATCAAACAGAGTCTACCAAGCTCAAATGATCAGCAAAGCAATTTATAGTGTCTACCAAATGTTTCTAAACATTACATAGTAAAGTCAGTTCTTACCAAGCTCACTCAGGCATCAAAGGATTGTGTACTAGAAAGTTAGTGTTAACTGAGCTCCCAACATTAACAAAGAAAAGTTAATGTCTACCGAGATCACTCAGGCATCAAAGGATTTTGTAGCAAAAAGTTAATGTTAACCAAGTTCCCAAGGTTAATGAAGAAAATTTAATGTTTACCGAGCTCACTCGATCATCAGAGGAAATGTGGCAGAAAGTTAGCTTCTACCAAGCTCAAAAGGACAACAAAGGAAGGTCGGTACTAACCAAGTTTGCTTAGTATCCAAAGGATTTTTGCAAGATTTACAGTGTTTACCAAGCTTCACTTGGTTAACACTAGAAAACCATTCTGGAGCAGTGGTTACCAAACTGGGTTCGCCAGCAAAGGATTTTATTGTTTTGATATTAAGTTCAATTATTTCGTGCAATAAATGTAGCTGACTGATGTAATGATTTTTTCAATTTTTGTAACTTATACTTGAGCTGACTTGATAATCTAAAAGGTATATATAGATGTTCAAGTTGTGAGTTCAAGTGTGTGTGAGGGAATATATGGATGAGGATGGAATAAGTGAATATTGAGCAAATTTTGATAAAGGATTAGATATCCTGGTGGAGCTGCAAAGTTGTATTCGATCAATAAGGATCTAGTAAAGCATAACAAAGATATGTAATTAGAAAAAGATAAGTTTCATATCATTCAGGTCATTTCATTGCTGCTTTCTAATCATTGTAACAATGAATCTAGAATCTCTTTATAGAGTTGGTTTAACAACCATTTTGCAAATCCTCTAACAAGGTAACAGTTCAACTGAATTGTTCTAAAGACCTCTAACCAGTCCACTCCTAACAGGGTGATTAAATCCTCTAACAAGGTCACACCTAATAGTGTGTATTTGTAACCTTTAACAGGGTTGGCTCCTAACAAGGCTCACTTCAGAAGAGTGAAAATTGGTGACTAGTTACTTGGTGGTTTTTCCCATATTGGGTTTCCACGTTAAATCTGGTGTCACTTGTGTTCATGTTATTTCTTTTATTCATACATGCTAATCACTTTGAATGATTAATAAGTTAAACAACATATCTACAAGGTTTCAGCATTTATGTACATGGCTACCGAGTATCAATAGTGATTAAATATTAAGACACATCAAGGATCTGTGGTTATATTTTTGTGGTAACTGATTCACCCCTCCCCTCTTATTTACTTCATCTATATTTCCAATAGAAACTTTTACTGCTATTGCAAGATTAGAAGGTTTTAGTAACTTGCTTATGCTACACATAAAGGATTTAAAATTTATCAGATTGATGTGAAATCTACATTCTTGAATGGAATTCTTGAAGAGGAAGTCTACATAGAGAAATTTGAAGGGTTTGAAGATTTGGGAAAAAATGATATGGTTTGCAAGTTGCATAAAGAATTGTATGGTCTCAAGAAAGCTCCCAGAGCTTGGTATGAAAGACTTCAGAATTATTTGATGAAGATTGGTTCTCAAAGGATAAAATTAAAAAAAAATCTATACATCAAAGAAGGACTAGACAAGAAGGTTGTGTTGGCAAAAATCTTTGTGGATGACGCATTGCTTACTGGAAATAATGACTTGTGAAAAGCTTTTTTAGAGGAAATGAGTAAGAAATTTGAGATGTCTATGTTTGGAGAGATAAAGTTCTTTTTTGGATTATAGATTCAACAAAAGAATTATAGTATCTACATTACTCAATCCAAGTATATCAAGGAGATACTAAAGAAATTTGGAATGAAAGATTCAAGACCAGTTGGAACACCAATGTCTACTAGACATAAGCTTTCCAAAAATGATGATTCCAAGGAGGTAGATTAGACCACATATAGATCAATTGTTGGAAAACTACAATATGTAGTGCATATGAGCCCTGATATTGCTCTTGTAGTTGGTATGGTGGCAAGATTTTTAGAAAATCCTAGAAAAAATAAAATGATGGCAATAAAGAGAATCATAAGGTATCTTAAGGGTACTAAAGACTATGGAGTATGGTACAAGAAAGGAGGAAATTTTTATGTGAAGGCCTTCACACATGTTGATTGGGAAAGGGTGTTGATCATAGGAAGGGCAATAGTGGTGGAACATTATTTCTTGGTAAGAGACTAGTGTCTTGGACAAGCAAGAAGCATAACTGCATTTCTCAGACTATTGCAGAAATAGAGTATGTTGTAGTAGTAGTAAATTGTTCCAATGTTGTTTGGTTTAAATAAATGTCGGTAGGTATGAAGGTAGAGATCAAGGATCCACTGGTTATCTTCAGTGATAGCACTAGTACAATTAATATATTAAAGAATCCTATGATGCATACCATGACCAAACACATTGCAATAAAATATCACTATCTGAGAGAATTGATGCAAGACAAAGAAGTGAGATTGGAATATGTGAATACTAAGGAATAAGTTGAAGACATATTCACTAAGCCATTACCTAAGGATGCATTTTTGTATCTAAGAGGTAAGGGGCCATTCCCCTAGTTGAATCTCACTAACTGAAGTTTAAAGATGCATCAACTAGAGCTTATTGAAGATCAATCAAGTTCATGCAGTAATGAAAGGGAAGATTGCATATGACTCAATACATGAGGTAAATTGTTATTCATTGAATATTGTCTTTGGCATAAGATGTCAAAGAGGGAGAGTTTAGCTTTCATACCACATAAAGTTTCTAAAGACAAAGAGTTTTCATATCACAATTTTTTTTTTAAAGATGTCAAAGAGGAAGAACTTGGTCTAATTTCAAATAGGGAGAGTTCTCTATGAGAATAATATTTTGAAGATGAAGTTTGTTAAAAGAGGGAGAAATTGAAGTTAGAGAGATTTCCCACTAATAGAGGGAGTTGTCATGGATGAGAATTAGAATGAAATTAAGGATATTATCCTTACTATTATTTTTCTCTAAACTTTCATTGTATTATGACATGTTGTGTTGCCATCAATGCTAAATAGGGAGATTGTTGAAAATAATTGATCAGTTGTGTATTAGCCTTGATGTTACACAAATGCCACATCTTTACTAGTTAGTTTATACCAAGCCTACTCAGACAATGAAGACAATTTCCTATATGTACCGAGTATTCCAATATTTGCCAAGTTTAGAAGATAGTATGTAGTGAGTTCAATCAAGTGTTGAAGAGAAGTTAGTAGAAGTTGAGTGTTAACCAAGCTCACTCACTTAACAAAGGAAGGTTGGATGGAACCACTGCTAACCAAGCTCACTCAATTACCAAAGGAAGTTAATAAAGATGAAGTGCTAACTAAGTTCACTTGGTTAACACAAGAAAATCATTTTTGAGTTAGTGTCTACTGAGCATGGTCATCTAACAAAGGATATTCTTGTTTTGTCATATTGAGTTTATTGAATTTTTTTGTTGGTTCTAGTCGACTAAGGAGATAAATATTAATTATTCTAAGGAGTATTCATGTCAAATTGACAATATATATGATATAACTATAAGGTCAAGTTGAAGATTGAATGTGTGTGAGTGTATTGAAGAATAGAAGATTCTTAGAGGAAGCAAATTAGAAGGATAAGTAGAATATCCTAGAGGAGCTGTAGAGATACATTCAATCCTGAATGATCAAGTATTTGAGCTAGAATTGAGATTTAAAATCAGCAATATAGTTGCATTAGAAATTAGGTCATATCATTATTACTCTCTAACCCTTGTAGTAGTGAATGAAATCTCTTAACAGAGTTAGCTTAACAACTATTTGTAAATCATCTAACAAGGTGGCATTTCTAGATTGAAGTGTCTAAAGACCTCTAACAAGTACACTCATAATAGGGAAATTAAATCATCTAATGAGGTCACACCTAATATTATGTTTTGTAACCTTTAACATGGTTGGCTTCTAACAAGGCTCACTTTAGAAGAATGAAAATCATTAACTAGTTGCAATTGGTGGTTTTCCCCAAATTGGGTTTACATGTTAAATCTTGGTGTCACTTGTGTTCATGCTATTTTTTTAATGTGTATGCAACTAACCTAATTAAGGTTCATCACAAATAATATCTTAAGTTCTACATGTTCAGTATCTGTTGAGTAATAGTTGTTATTTTAGTGGTTAATTAAGTTACAACATATTTTTAGTGTTAACCAAGTTCTTGTGTGTTAATTGAGTAACAATAGATTCAATAGTGTTTGTGTTTTGTAGTGACATCTAAGGGATCTAGGATTTATTTTGTAGTAACCGATTCACCCTTCCCCTCTTAGTTACTCCTCTTATATTTCCAACATGTTCTACTCATTAAATATAGAACCTAGCCATTCAGAGAGTGAGATGAGTTCAATAGAGTAGCAACAATAAAATTTTTTACTAGAGTGCAAAAGTAGCATGCGTGATTGACTTTTCTAAGTTTTGTGAAATTAAAAGTTTTTCCTGTATAAGTAGTTATTGCTCTAGGCTTAATGTATATAGTCATACATTCCTCTAGGTTTGTTTTAAGTATTGAGATATTTTTTGTTCTTCTAGGGTTTATAGTTCATTCTTTAGATTTTTATTAGTTTGATTTAGTTAATAGAAAGAAAGAAAACATACCTGCCAATCTTCAATCTAAGCCATCTATATGGACCTAATTGCTCATGTACATGATATGAATATTACTTACAATGTGATGTGTATTTAAATCCTTATAATGCAATATATGTTGTGAGAAATAATGAGTTATTTGTTTATTTGTGCCAAATAAAAAGGTTGAAGTCCTATATAGCACTAGTACATTTGCCATTAATTTTTTACCAAAGGCCATTTGGCTTATGAGTTTTTTTGGTATATAACTTGAAAAGGTTGAAATTTTGAGCTTTTTAAAGTTTAATGTCAAAATTTCAACCAACACAAGATATAAACAAAAAAAAAAGGAAATTGATTCTTATTTCATTTCATTTGACTAATGGCTATGCATGAGTAGGAGAAAGGTTTAAGTGCAACAATACAAGTACGCAAACAAATTAGATTGACCTAGTGATTTCATGCATTTAGGTTGATTATATTGCACATAAACATTTGATAACCAAGTAAATGTAGGCATGAGTTAGAATAGTGGCTGGAGAGCCATGTAGAGTGCCATTTGTCAACCCAAATCTAGATATTTGGAGATGAATATTGGCTAGAGAGTTGTAGAGCACCATTTTGTATAGTTCCTGATCAGTCAAACCGATTATGGTATCATATGATGGAGGTACTTGAGCTTCTATCAATATTCTTCTTACTTAATTTAAATACTCACTAGACTCATGGATTATTCTTTATATGCAATGGTCCAATTATTCTCTTTAGCATTGTAGGAATACTCTCTTCTCTAGTACTGGTATATAATATATATCTAAGAAATCTTGTAGAAGTAACAACTTTGCCAACCATTTCTAGGTCTTTGCATCTTCAATTTTTTTGGGCATTTATAGATGACTGATATCTTTGTCAATAAGAATTCCTTCAACTAGCTTTGTATCCTCCAGCCTTCCACCAACTTTTCCTTCAACTTTAATCAAATCCAAGTTAACATATTTTCTTTTCAAATCTACAACAACAAGAACTATTGTTGAAGTAATCTCTACTAACATGTGTTTGCATCTATTAACACTACATCAAAGGACAAAAAAAACTTTGATACCAAAAAATTGACACTCAAAAGGATTAGTTGTTAACATAGTTGTAGGTAGGATCGAAATTATTCCTTTTGAAATGAACTTAATGAATGATAAGACATCAGTATCTCCAAATGTCAAAACAAGTGTATCAAAATCATAATCACATCCAACGTATAGTTAAAGTTTCTCCATAATTTGATAAAAGAAAATTTCCAAACAATATGTGCAAAATTAAAATATTTAAAATTGATTTTGTATCATTTTTTCCCTTTATATAGCATTTCATTGAGTTATTGCACACTATTATGGAAATGAGAGATACCCTAACACAATTATGATATGAATAACTATCTAATTATTAAAATTAAGGAAAGAAGACACATGACTACCATTGCCCTAAATACTAGTTCATTGTTTAACTAGTAGAGGTATACCAATATTTAATTTCATTAAAATCAACTCATCATATTAGAACTATAAAAAAATAGATGAATAAGGATAGAGTAATGCATGAAGTCTACCTTTCTAGAATATTGTTGAATATTCATTTCCATCAATAGAAAAATTTAAGTTACATTCTTATTACTATCCATTCCAAGGACTTTATCTAGTCCATATAAAATGTGTTTCATATGATTGTGGAAAGGGTCCAAGTCAAATGGTGGTTTGACATCATTTGCAATTAGGGCTATCCTTCTATGAATTCTAGGCATGTACCTAGATATAATATTTCTCTTAGCGTAGTCTTATCAAGGTTATATTTCCCTATTTCCTCCTCCAAATTGATATCAATATAGGACACACTGCTTATTTCAAAAGCTTCCATAAAAATCACCCAAAATCACTCTATCAATCTTAACTAGGTTGGACTTGTCCCTTTTCCTTATCACTTTGGCTAAAGGGAAGTAATAATTTGTTAGGTCACTAAGTAGGTCCACATCCATGAATAAATTAATCATAATCAATCTCCAAGTATGTCTGCCAAGGGTTGCACATTGCTACCTCCCTCACACCATTATCCAAGAAATAGATGAGCAATATAGTACCACTAAAAATATATCTATATTGGTAGCATGTGTCCTTCCATGTGTGATCATTTCTAGAGATATTGTTAGAAGTCTTCGATAGAAGCTACACAAATTCTTCAAAAAAAATTACAACCTTGGATCTAATGCTAACAATTAGATCCTCCATTGATAAATTATCAAGAGCTTATACAAAATGCATGACCACAAGAACTACTGTACAAATTAATCAATTTGAACAACCCTTCACTATCAACACATAAATTTAAGTTTAAGGTTGGATATGCAAATGGTAAAAGTAACTTTGCAATTGGCCAAATTTATTTTAAAAATTTCCCATTTCATGCATTAAAAAATTTCTTATAGGTTCTTAGTCAAATCCTTTATCAAGATTAGGGTTATGGCATGAATCCGTGAGAGGGAAATCTGAAACAACAAGGAATAGCTTTAAACCTTCCCCAACTCACCATAGAGAGATCATACAGTGACTAGGGTACTTTTGTTGAAAGGACATTATTAAAGTGAAAAATATTGATGAAATCTATCATAGACCAGTCATTATTTTGTCACTAATGTCAAACCTACTACTTATTGGTAAGATAATTTCTTACTTTGGTCTGAATGCTATCAATTAATTAATTGATGAAAAGGATTTAAAAAGAAAGGATAATAAGAGAACCTAAAGAAAGGTTGAATCATATGGTGTATTGAAAGATCACTAAGAGAAAAAAAGACATTGATGATATAGTATATTTTTTATCTACTTAAGGCTATAATAAAAGGATACTTGAGAAAAGTCTAGAAGAAGGCTAAGTAAAGAAATGTGTCTGCCAAACCTAAGCTAGGAAATAGTGCAAGCCAAGAAAATTTATTATAGGCTGAACAAAAAAATAGTAGAAGTTGAGAAGAAAGTTTACTATGAGCTAAGCAAGAGAAATATAGTTGGTGTCAAGTGAAGAAAGCTAGTATGTGCTAAGCACCAGTATAGACTTAGTGGATTTCGAGCAACCTAGTGTTGATCAAGCATCAGAAGATAATGTTTTATGAGAAAATAGAGTATTATTGTTGAGTGCTAGTAAAATAAGTTAGATTGAAGATTTAATGAATCTAATCTAGAAAAGTTGACTTCTTGAATTGTATGAAGCATGTGGAAGATTACTATGGTGATCTAGTGGCACATAATTGAAGATAAACCATGTTGAGATAAATTCAAAGAGGGCTTTAGAGAAAATTTCTAGAAGGGAATAAAATGGAAATGTGGGTAGATTCATTCAATCTTACCTAACCCTAGAATGAATGATTATCATTAAGAGGCAAAAGATCTAAGTTCTCTATTTATAGAGATAACAGGCCAAAAGAAATTGTTGTCATGTATGAGAACCTAAGGAAGAAAAGAAGTCTAGGGTGTTGCTTCATATGGTGGACCAATATAAGAGTTTGTAGTTGATATACAAAGAAGGAATAACTAAGGTAATGAAGGCTTGAAGGGTGAACAAGCTATCAAGGATGAAGAGAAGGGATGCCAAATAAAATGGAGGACTAAATGTGAGATCTCTAATCTATAAGTGAGTTGTTATTTTTATTAGATCAAGTCCTATTGTTACTGTCTAACATTTGTATCAATCTAGATAAATCCTTTAGACTAGGGTTGACCTAATAGTCATTAGTAAATCCTTTAATAGGGTGACATTCTAATGGAATGTTTTAAAGTCCTTTAACAATTCTCACCCCTAAAATGATGACTGAAATCCTTTAACCGGGTCACATTTAACAATGTACATTGTAACCTTTAGCATGCTCAATTCAAAAGAGTGGAATTCAGTAGCATGTTACTGAGGGTTTTTCCCAAATTGGATTTTCATCTAAAATCCTAGTGTCAAAATGTGTAATTGATTTTGCAGTATTACATGTTTACATTTCTACAAAGTTATTTTGACATAGGACTATAATTTTTTTTGTATATTTGGACCTTGGATAATTGATTCATCCCCCTTCCCCAATTATTCTAAAGTATTACAAAAATTGGTATCAAAGCACAAAGTGCTTGAGAGAAAAGTTTGAATGTACTTAAAGCTAAAAATCAAGATGTACAGAAAGGAGGTGCCTAGTTAAACAAGTAAAAATTCCCTACATGACAATGTTTGATGAAGCTACATCTAGGAGGTCTTAGAGATTTTTCATAGTAAACTATCACCGCTAAGAATGTTGATCCAACTAGTTCCCCAACTACTGAAAAATTGAAATAGATGAAGGAAGAAAATCAGGAAATGTTGGACATTACACTTTCTCTAAGCTACTCAAAGTTTGATAACATCAGAAGATGTGATTCTACAAAGAAGATGTGGGATGCCATATAGGATATCTATGGAGGAGACAAGAATGTGCTGAGAGACAAAGATGAAATCCTAAGAGGAAAATTTGATGAAATGAGAATGCAAGATGGTGAGACTATAGTCTAGTATTGTGCAAGTATCAAAGATATTGTTAATGCAATTTGAGGATCTGATGGATAGATTGAAGATGAGACTATGTTCAAAAAGGTATTGAGAACCTTGCTTCCTATCAATTCTATAAGATTCTCTTCTATACAAGAAATGAGGTTCACCCCTGGTAGTAAACTAACCCTTGAAGGATTTGTTGGTAGACTCACTACTTTTGAACTTTCAAATTTTGATAATTTTAAATATGATAATATTGAATATACTTTTACAGCTAAGTTGACACTAAAAAAACCTAAATATAAGAAAAAGGAAAAGGTCAAACCTAGTGCTAGTGATAGTGATACAAATGATGAAGTGCTAGAAGAACTGAAAGCATTGATGGGTAGGAAGTTTCATAGAGGTAAAGGAAAATACAAAGGTAAGTTAATCGTCATATGATTTAATTATCATGGCTTGGTCATATTATTGCAAGATTTCCTAATAAGTCAAATAGTAAGATTGGAGACAAATTCAGAGGTAGTGAAGATGATAGTAAAAAAGGCTACAAGGACAAGGGAAAGAAGGCTTGTTACATTATCGAAGAAGAATTCAATGATGGATCTCAATATCATGATGATGAAGTTGTCTACGTTGCTATAAAGGATGATACTGATGAAGATGAGGTAACTGCATTGATATCTTATGTGAAAAAAGTGACAGATGGATCATTGATAGTGACAATTTACATTGCATGACTAGAAACAAAAGTAAGCTCATTACCCTTGAGTATTACGATAGAAATAAAGTTATATTTGGTAATGATGCACCTTATCTGATCAAAGGAAAAACATCAATAATATTGATAGATAAGATCATGTGTGAGAATTCTTACTATGTGGAGGGACTTAATTATAATCTGTTGAGTGTGTCACAGTTGAAAAGTTCAGGTTGTAAAGTTGAATTTGATAACAAAAAGGATAAGATCGATGACACTAATAAAAGCTTAATTGAAAGTGGAGATCAAACTAGAGGTCATCTATTTAATCTTGATATGAATGATTATAATTATCTTGTTTTATAATTTGATGATGTGTGGCTATGACACAAGAGGTTATGTGATGTAAATTTTGACAACTTGGTTAGTATCATTAAGATGAAAAGAGTCAAAGGTTTTCCAAAACTAAAAAAACCTAATAATGTGATTTGTAAACAATGTCATTTAGGAAAGATGAAAAATATTCTTTTTAAAAGTAGGAATCATACTTCAAAAGAAATTTTGGAACTAGTTCATACTAATTTATGTGGACCAATTGATATGCAAAGCTATAAAGGTGACATGTATACTCCTTTTTGTTGATTATTACTCAAGAATGATGACAGTAATGTTTTTCAAAGAAAAATTTGATGCTTTTCAAAATTTTAAGTGGTATCTAGCAATATTCAAAAAGAAAACTTATAATAGCTTGAAATATCTAAGATCTAATAGAGGGGGAGAGTTTACATTAAATGAGTCTAAAAGCTTTTATAATGACAAAGGAATCAAGACACAAACTTCTACACCTAGGATCCCTCCACAAAGTGGGATTACTAAAAGGAGCAATAGTTGTGTAATGGATTGTGCTAGAACATTGATGATGAAGAAGAATGTTACTTTGAAATAATGGAGAGAAGCTATCTATACAACTATCTATACCTTAAACTAAGTATAAGTCAAGAAAGGTACAAATTCCACACCATTTGAATTATGGTATGGATACTCACCCAATATCAAATAGTTTAAGTTATTTGGAAGTAAGTGTTACATTCTTAAGGATAACATAAATGGTAAACTTGATGCAGAAAGTGAAGAAGGTATATTCCTAGGCTATTGCAGAAAAATTAAAGATTATAAATGTTCAAATACTAACACTAACAAAGTTGTGGAAAGTGCAAATGTAAAGTTTGATGAATATATAGAAGTGCATGAAGATGAACCAAAGAAGGAACCTAAAAATTATAGAATCTTTGTGTACTAGTATGAAGATATGTATACTAATTTTGATAAATCTTTAAACCAAGTTGTTAATCAACAAGAATTAATGATTGTTGAGTCACATACAATGGGGTCAAATTTGTAGTCATGACCCAATTTGTAGTCAGGAGCCAAATTACAATTAGAAGATGAGGTACATTCTAATACTAAGATTAGTTTAAATGAAAGGAATGTAAGGTTACTTGATCGAGAAGTATACAGTGAATCTAAAATTGAACTTCATGAAAGACCCAAAGAAGAGTTGAGCCAAGGCAGTAAAAGTATGTCAGAAGACATCACCTTGCTAGAAAAATTATTGGAGATAAAGAAGATAGACCAATGATAATGAATAGGTTGAGAAATGAGAGATTTTTGTTAAATATGCATGAACCTAAGTCAATGAAGGATGCATTAGAGAATGAAGAATGGATTCAAGGCATGAAAAAAGAAATTAATCAAATTCAGAATAACAAAACATGGACTCTAATACCCAAACTAGAGAACAATAATGTTATTGGAACCATGTGGGAATATAGAAAAAAGCTAGATGACAACGGTGAAGTTACAAGGAATAAGGAAACATTAGTTTACAAAGGATATGACAAGAAAAAGGAATTGACTATGGAGAGACATTTACCCTAGTTGAAAAATTGGAAGGAGTAAGAACTCTTCTTGCTTACTCTACATAGAAAGGATTTAAATATTATCAAATTCATGTTAGGTCAAAAAATTTAAATGGTACAGTGGAGAAGGACATTTACATAGAACAACCAAAAGGATTTGATGATCCAAACAACAAGAAAATGGTGTGTAGATTACACAAAGATTTATATGGTTTGAAGAAAGCTCCAAGAACCTAATATGAAAGGCTTCACAACTATCTTGTGAAGATTGGTTTTAAGAAGACTGATGACACCAACAATCTATACTTGAAGATAGAAGGAGGTAAAGGAATTTTACTAGCTGAATTTTTTTTTTCCATGATCTCATATTTCGAGGACAAAATGCATTGTATAAAGCATTTACAAATGAAATGAAGAAAGTGTTTGGGATATCTATGATTGGAGAGATAAAGTTATTTGTTGTACTACAAGTATATAAGATGAAATATGGTATTTACATCACTCAATCCAAGTATGTGAAGGAAATCTTAAAAGATTTTTGTATGGAGGATTCAAAACCTATTAGTACTGCTATAGGTATAGGGCACATAATATACAAAACTGATGATTCTGCTAAAGTAAATCAAACATTCTATAGGTCTATAATTGACAAATTACAAAGTGTAGTTCATAGAAGACCCGACATTGCATTAGTTGTTGGAATCGTTGCAAGGATTAGTGAAAATCCTAAGGAGAATCATTTAATTGTTGTTAAAAGAATCATGAGATATTTGAAAGGAACAAAAGACTATGGTCTATACTACAAGAAAAATGAAAAGTTTTAATTGAGAGCATATATAGATGCTAATTGGGTTGGAAACATTGATGACAAAAAGAGTACAAATGGTGAAGAATTTTTCTTAGGAAAAAGATCAATCACTTGGATCAACAAGAAAAAAAATTGTATATCAAAATCTATTGCTGAAGTTGAATATGTGGTTGCTATAGTGAATTGTAAAAATTTCATATGGATCAAATAGTTACTCAAAGGAATAAAGCATGAAATTAATGAAGCTATGGTATTCTACTATGACAATACAAGTGCTATAAACATATCAAAGAACCCTGTGATGCATACAAAGATAAAGTACATTTCAATAAAGTTTCATTACTTGATAGAATTGGTTCAATATAAAGAAGTGAGAATGGAATATGTGAATACAAAAGAACATATAGTTGATATATTCACAAAGGATTTACCTAAGGAAGCACATGAATATCTTAGAAGTAAACTAGGGTTTATACCCCTATCCAAAGATATTTAAGAAGCAAGAGTAACACCCTGCATCAACTAAGTTGAATGACATATTTTACATATTCATGTAATGGATCTTACTTTAGGACCTAGCCAAAGTAAAGAAGTAGCTAAAAATAGAAGATTTACAGTCAAATGGAAGGTTAGAGAGGGAGAACCTAAATTGATTATATCTGCATGTCTAAATGACAAGTCTTTGACATTGTTTTCAAACAGAGAGATATCGAATAAAGAAGGGAAATGCATAGAGAGTTGTACCTGAAGCATATATTGAGTGAGATAGAGATATCTGAGATATCTAAGAAGGAAGGAGAAAGATTGTCAAAGAGGAATAAGACTGGATGAGGTAGAAATCAAAGGAAGAGATCAAAGTGTTTAAAGGAAGCATCACATACTAATAGAGGGAGAGATTTAAGTAAAAGTTGTTAAGGCTTTTTTTGGTATTATTCTCCATATTGTTTCTCCATTAATGCCAAAGAGGGAGATTGTTGAAGAGAAGAAGATTGATGAAATCTATCATGGAACAATCATTATTTTGTCACTAATGTCAAACCTACTACATTTTGGTAAGACAATTTCTTACTTTGGTATGAATTCTATCAATTGATTGATTGATGAAGAGGATTTGAAAAGAAAGGATAACACGAGAACCTAGAGAAAGGTTGAGCTATATGGTGTATAAAAGGAGCACTAAGACCAAGAAAGACATTAATGATAAAGTGTATTGCTTATCTACTTAAGGCTATGATGAATGGATACTTGAGAAAATACTAGAAGAAGGCTATGTAAATAAATGTGTCTGCCAATTCTAACCCAACAAATAGTGCAAGCTACTCAAGAAAAGTTAGTACGAGCCAAACCAAAAATTAGTTGAAGCTGAGTAGTAAGTTTAGTATGAGTCAATCAAAAGAAATATAGTTAGTTCAAAGTGAAGAAAGTGAGTATGTGTTGAGGATTAGTATAGACTTAGTGGATGTTGAGCAACCTAGTGTTGGCTAAGTATTAGAAGACAATGTTTGCTGAGAAAATAGAGTATTATTACTGAGTGCCAGTAAAATGAGTTAGATTGAAGAATTAATGAATCTAAGCCAAGAAATTTAATTTCTTGAATTATGGAAAGCCTATGGAATATTACTATGATGAGCTAGTGGCACAAAATTCAAGATAAAAAATTTTGAGGAATATTCAAAGAGAATTGTAGAGAAAGTTTGTAGAAGGCAATAAAATGGAAAGATGGGTAGATTCATTGAATCTTACCAAACCATAGAATGGACGATTATGGTTAAGTAGAAAGGAATTATAAGTTCTCCATTTATAGAGATAATAGGCTAGAAGGGTAAAAGCACAAACCTATGTCACCCTTTTGTAAAGGAAAAGGCTAACAAAAGTATAATTGTTTACCTTCAATGACATAAAATTGGTATTATTATTTTGAATTTGAAAATGAAGTAAACTAATAAAATGTGTAAAAAAGATGAAGTTTAGGATTAAAATTTTTAATAATTATTTGAAATAAGAATTTATATATTTTCCTAATTTTTAATAAATAATTTTTAGCTGCTTAAAAATGCCAAAAATTAGGGGTCTAGTTCCCACCACAAAACTAGATGGAAATAAAGTTATTTCCCTTTGATCTCACACTATGTTATAGATAGCATATATAGCTAGAAAAATAAAAAATAAAAATCAACTTTAGACTATATTTTCTCTTTTATTATGACTCAAATTTCAACTCACCTAAAATTGATAGTTTTCATCTCCCACCACATTTTTCAAAAGAAATCTATTCTAATGAGGAGAAAAATTATACATTCTAAAAGAGGACTCTCTCCTCAAGAACATCATATAATTTTAAATATTTTTTAATATGATTTAAAAAAAAAATCTATCCCAAAATTGACATCATTTTGAGTGTTAAAAGATGTACTTGTAGAATTTTTTAATTACAAAAAATTGTATCTAATTAAAACACTATAAACTCTATATGAGAATATTCTTGATTCAGAGCTCTATAAAATGGTGTTTACATGTTATTAAAAAAATACCATAAAAAATAGTAAGAGTTATTGAAATGCCACTTTTCAATTATTGTATTTCTTTAGTAATTGGATATAAACTAGTATAAAACATGAATTTAATAAACATTTCCAATTGGAAAAGTATGAGACCATATATAACTTAGCTCCAATAAAATTGTCTAGATTATATGTTTTGAAAAAATGATTTTTAGATAGAAATACTCAAATTTAGTTGTTCTAATAAGTCAGCCTAAAAGGCGACACAACTTTGTACTTTTACCTAGAAGCAATTGTTGTCATGTGCAACAACTTAAGAAAGACAAGAAGACTAGGATGTTGCTTCATATGGTGGCTAAATAGGAGAGTCTACAGTTGATGTTCAAAGAAAGAATACTTAAAGTGATGAATACTTGAAGGGTGAATAAGTTGTCATAGATGAAGAAGATGAATTCCAAGTAGAATGGAGGATTGAATGTGAGATTTGTAATCTACAAGTGAGTTGTTATTATTATCAGATCAAGTTCTGCAATGATTCTCGAAAAATTGTATCTATCTAGATTAATTTTTTGGACTAAGGTTGACCTAATAGTTATTAGTAAATCCTTTAACTAGGTGACATTCTAATGGAATGACCTAAAGTCCTATAACAAGGCTCACACCTAACAAGGTGATTGAAATCTTCTAAACAGTTTACATTTAACAGTGTGAATTGTAACCTTTAACGTGGTTGAATCCTCACATGGCTCACTTTAGAAGAGTCAAAATTGGTAGCATGTTATTGGTCATTTTTCCCAAATTAGGTTTTCCACCTAAAATTCTTGAGTCAAAATGTGTGATTGATTTTTTTGTATTACATGTTTACATTTCTATATAGTTATTTTGACATAGGAGAACAGTACACATATGTTTAAGATATTGAATGGTCAACACATGCAAAATAATTAGTTGCAATACTTAAAATTTATATTTGTACATTTTGACCTTCGATAACTAATTCACCCCCTCTTAGTTATTCTAAAGTATTCCGACAACTTCACTCTAAAAATATACATAGTCTATCATCTAACCAGTGAACAATGAGATCTTGACAATAAACCAATATTGCTAGGTACACCTTTAATATTAACATTAGTTGTAGACTTCATTCAACTATATAGTAATATTAAGAACTATCACATCTATAAGATAAGGGAGAAAGTTCCAAAACTGTAGTCATATACAAGTACCCAGTTTGATTTCATCATAACCAAAAACTTATTAAACTTATTCAAAAACCACATCATATCCTTCTACCACTCTTCATTGTAATGGATTGCATAATATATGCCATAGAAAATGACATTTCAATTTCCTAAAGACTCCTCTAAAAGAGTCTGAGGTTAATGACACTTCACATTCCAAAATTATCATTTTGTCAAAAAAAATTGTCAGCAACATTTTTGACAACTTTGCAATGTTTTGCAATTTTTTTTTTTTTCCATTTTTGACATTTTATGCTACCACATACCTACTTGGCATCTCAAATAGGTCCAAAGGCTTACAATGATAATTTTAACATTAAATTTTAAGCCATCTATGGAATTTAATGGTATTTTATACCTTTAGAGTGAAAGGCCAATAGAATGAAACCAGAGTAGCTAGGTATATGCCAATAGAGTGAAAGTAGAGTAGTTAGGTGTGGGCCAAGATGTTAGGTGTTAAGAGTAAAGGAAAATGTTAGAAAACTATTCAAAGTAGTCAATGCTAGAGCAATACCTATGTTAATGTGTGGGAGAAAATGTGTGTGGGGGATTTCATGTTTTTAGAAGACAAAAACTATCCATTGGATGACAACACTAACATTGTAATTTCAATAATAATAATTTTGCATGTGGAAATATATAGAGTAGTCATTCTAAGGGATAGATGCAGTCACATGGTTAATTAATGGAATCTGAAAGAGGACTAGAGATCAAGAGACTACATAAAGACTAGAGAAGATCACTATAAGGAGTTTTTTGAAATGTACAAATATGTAAGCTTTGGAAACTGTGGAAAATCCATTTTTAGAAATAAATGGTAAATGAAGATGATTTGTGAAAAAATGAACAAGTTGGTTGGTCTAATCTTGTGAGCATGATTTGTGTGTGTATATATAAATCTTGTATAGTTTTGTAATATTTTATTAATTTTGATTATATATAAGATACTACTAATGCTTGTATGTTTACATTTTGTATATTTATATCCTATATATTTTCCTATGAAGAAAGACCATGCCTGCCAATATGAATCCAAAACAAAATAATGAGTTAATTGCTATATTGTGGTCTTAGTTCTGAAGAAAAGTTGATAAATGTAATTGTCCTTGAAAAATGTGTAAGGGCTTAAATAATTGACAAATTCTAATCACAATAGCCTAGAGTCATTGTAGCCAACATGGTCACATTGAAGGGGGGCACAATTTTTCTCAATTAGTCAATGTGGATTTCCAACTGGAGGAACATGGAGGTGTGAATATGAAAGTGAATAATAATGCTCCCAGGGAAGAAGATGATCCTATGGCAAAGAACATAATTGAAGATGATGGTATTGGCATAGCTAATAATGTGCTAGATGACATGATTGAGGAAGATGGTATTGGCACAACTGATCAAGATGATCATGATGATGGTACTAGTGCATCAAATAATGATGAAGATGGTAGTCTTTATATACCTATTCTTAAGAAGGCATATGAGCCCCTATACCAAGGCTCCCAAACAACTATTCTCTCCACTATAGTGTTGTTTGTGAGCTCGAACATTATGAATGATTTATTCAATGTAACAATATCATGTATGCTAAGGAATGCTAGTTTTTATCATCTTCAATGTTAATATACAATTAATATTTATTATATTAACAAATCATATTTGTCATTGTAGGTTGATAGGTGATTTTTTTTACCACCATCAAACATTACACCTTGTTTGTAATAGGAATTATCTACTATTATGAATCAAATTATAATGAAGTATCAAACAATACATACATGTCCATATGATCACATTCTATATCATAAAAGAAATGAATTTGAAATAGAATACCCTAATTGTCATATTAGTAGATATCAAGAAGATCAAATAAGAAAAAAGATACCTCACAAGGTTCTTCAGTACATTCTCATTATTCCACATCTTGAATGATTATTTAGGTGCACTAGCTTGGCACAATTTATGGATTACCATACACATAATAGAACTCAAAATGACATTATGTCAATACTTGAGGATGGTTCTTTATTAATGAAATAGAAAATAAGTGGCCAATATTTAAAGAAGAACCTTGTCATCTGAAGCTTTCATTGGTAGCAGATAGTGTCAATCTATTTGGAGATATGAGACATGTTTACTCAATGTGGCCTATTTTTGTTATTAACAAAAATATTCCTCCTTGGATGTCCATAAATAGGGAGCACATAATATTGTCAATGATTCTACCAGGTATTTTTTCATTTAATAGTTATGTAAATTAATTTATAAACACCACATCAAAATGGTCATAATAATTATGTAATATTTATATTCATTCAACTAGACCTAAGTACCAAGTTAAAGAATGAAAGTGTATATTGAGACACTTATTGATGCATTATTGAAGTTATGAAATGGGGTCACTATGTATGAAATCTCTAGATCAATAGGAAAAATAAGATTTCAATTCCATATAATGCGTGTATGGACAATACATGATGCCCCTAGTTTAACTAATTTTTGTAGTATGTTTTATTGTTAAGGTCATATATTTTTGGTATGTTATAGTGCTTAAACATTAATGTTGTATGGTTAAGATGCACTTGGTAATTGTACATGGTCTTTTAGGTGTTCAGATAGAGGGAAAATTTGCATGTCTAGTTTATGGTCCAAAGATGAAATCTCATCATTCAAAAAGTTTACAAAAGTAGGTGTTCGAATAAGTTTAGGCAATTTCTCCACAATGATAATAAGTATCAAATTACCAAAAAAAAAATTAATGGGAAAGAAGAGACAACATCAAGGCCATGAAAAATGACAACTCATTTGTGGAAGTTGTATCAATGAACATTTTATTGATTAGATTTTCATAAATTTTTGAGTATTCATAAAACTCCATGCATTCAAATCTTATTACTAATTTTAGTTTTCTAAAATGGAGAGATCCACTAAATATTTTATACATTTAAAAGTATTGATGCTGGTACTAACTTCTCCCATGTCTCTAGAAAATGTAGTATAGGTTTAGGGTCCCTTGGCTCCCATGAATTTGATTAGCCTAATAAGACAACAATAGAGATTGAGAAATCAATATAAAATATATTTTTAACAAATATTGAAATAACTTACAATATTCAATCAATTAAATAGTCAATCAAAGTAAACTTGAAGTTTAATCTAAGGAACATGATAAATGAGATAGAGATGCTATCACCAAAAGATGAAATGAGCACATGTAATCCTTGTATTGAAGTTGATATTGTTCACCATAAATACATGTGTTTCTAGTTCATACAAATAACACAATCCAAAGTGGACAAGGAAATCTATCTTTCTAATCAAAAATGTCTATATAAAAAAATATGGTTATTTTATCTCCAAATCCGGTCATTATATTTATAGACAATGAATTGGTTATAATATGAAAAGGCATGACCTTTTGTTTAAAAAATAAACTAAATCATCTAACTGATAAACCCATAATTATACACTGACTTCATAAAAACATGGATCCAAAACATAATGAATCACTCAAGAGGAAGCTAATGTTGGTTACTCTAGAAAATCATTGCATTCAAAAATATGTTCTTGATATTTTTCATCATTCAAGAAGTTTGCACCAATAATCACCTAACGAGCCCTAATCTAAATCTTGATCATCTATTCAATCTTCTTACTGATCCTTTTTATCTCAAGATCATCATTCCTTGCTACTCCTAGATCCTGCTCCTACATTGCATGGCTAATCCCCATCCACATCTACTAATCAATTGTCTATCCATATACATTGTGCCAAGTTGGAACTCCATGCTCTACTACTAGATTCTCAAATAACTAATAAATAACATTAAATTCCTAGGTGTATACATTATGAACTTGGATCATTTTTTTTTGGCTCTTGAATATTTTCATCCTCAACAAGTGCATTCTTCTCTTTAACAAGCTTTATATATATTTTGTTATGTTGGATAGCCAAGGGCTTGTATCCATTGTATAAGTTACAAACTTTTCCCAACTTGGTCAATAATGACTTGAAACAATTTTTTAGTATAGAACTAATATTTCTCTCCTTACCAAAGATATATCCTTCATCCTTTTATTCTCCTTCTCTAGTCTCTTCATCTCAATCTTCAAGGCATCATTAGGTGATTGAATATTAGGCTAAGTTTTTGACTTTCATGTTTTCAATACTAAATAGGCTCTCATACATGGCTTTCTAATTATCTCATTTAAATATTACTTGTTTCATCTATACTTGATTAAACAAGGAAACAACCACTTGCATGGTAGCTGATTCATTAGGATCTATTATCCCCACACTGAATGTCATCAAGTACTCAAAGGCTCAATCAATATCAATAATTTGAGGCCTCTTCTATGGAGGATAGAGAGCCCATAACAACACAAACTTCTAATATTATACAAGTCTAGAACCAATAATCACATTCTTTACACCTTGCATATCTATTTTCATGTTTTTGTTGTGAGTTTTCATCTTATCACTATAAAACATAGCAATACACAAATTCCCATAGATCATTGCTATATCCATTATTCACCAAAGCTGATTTGTGATCAACTTTGATACATCCCTATAGGTAATAGTCACTGATTTTGAAAATTACATTACTTTACCACTCTAACACATGTTGATCAACTGATCTTATGGCTAGTAGCTGTAACACAAACTTCCTTTCTTCGATCACTAAAAGGAACTTATCGCCATATCATATAGTGATACAACCCACTTCATCATTGATCACCAAAAAAAAATAGTTCAATTATGACCAGCAATAATTTCATCTCCCATTGTCATAGCTAAAATCTCATCTCTATCCTAGTCGAGGATCACTGAAGGTTATAGAGATACACCTTTCTTTATCACTCATCGTATGTTATAGTGATATCTCACCTAGCTTTGAAGATGACACTTATGTTATCACCATAGTTTACATTGATACTTGATGCTTCATTTTTATAGCTATAGAGATATATTTTTTTTTTAAACCTTATGTAGTTATCAAAATTTCAACTGATCTATCTCAAAACCTAACAAAGTTTAGTCAAACTTTCGACCAAACATGGTCCAACTTTTGACCAAGGCATTATCGTGGGTTTCACATCCTATTCAGATGAGCTACCCTTTTTTACCAACATTGGTGTAAGGTTTGACAACCACATATATAAAAATTATGGTTCTAATTTCTCAACCTTAGCCAAGGCTAGTTGAAAGCTTGACCAACCTTTGTCACAATTTTGATAAAAAATGGTCAAATTTGACTGACCAAAATGGCCAAATGTTGGTGGCAATTTTGATGATTTCTTGCATCGGAAGTTTGACTTGAACAAGGATTCATCAAAGTTATGCCAAGAAAAACACCAACAAGGCCATTTGTAGATCATTTGACCAACTTAATTAGAAAATTTAACCAAATTTTCTAAAAACTATATAGGCCAATTCTACTAATGTACACATAGAAGAAAATTATTTGCAAAAAACATAAACTCTTAAATGAATTGTTATTTTTCTTTAAAAATATTATTCTTTAGAGAATCCTTCCTTGTACTTTAGAGTGATATAGTGAAAGGTAGGAGGATCCCCAAAGGAGATGTCCTATCCCCAAAAAATAACTAGAAAGTGCAAACACAATCACAAAGAAACAACAATGCAAGATCTGATACCAAATCACAACTCTATATTTAGAAAACATCTAATTACATGCAATAGGCCTAGGTGTAAGGCTTTCTAGGTTATCACCAAATACAATAGCAATTACAATGACTTTTCTACAAGATCCCTCAAGATCCAATCCAAATACTAATCCTACCTAGTCTAGATCTAGACTTTGGAGGAGAACCCCAAGCAAATCTCAACTTGTGCTCACAAGCCGACCAAGAAATCTCCTAGTTTACTAAGCCTCAGCTACTAGCCCTTCAAATTTCACTCCTAAACTTCATCCTCCCATCCTATCCAAAAGACAATAATGACTAAAGACTCCACAAGACCCCCCATTTCTACCCAACTAAGCCACAAGTCAACCCAATTCATTACAAATTAAATTAAATCCCTTACATTAAATATATGTTTAGCCACAAGTTGGCTCCATACATAAATTAAATGCCAAAAGTCTACTCACAGACATCTCAACACCTAAAAGAACCAAGAGCAGATTGAGTGTCAAGGAAACCAAACCAAGCATCAACAAAATCACAAGCATTTCTAAGCTCCTAGTGTGCTGAGAAACCAACACATGTCAAATACTATAGTGAATCTTGAGAAATATGTATCTTCCAAGCTCCTTCAAGATCAAGCCACTCCAATAAGTTAGCTCCTCAGCCACTACTGCACACTTTAATGACTAAGCACCACTATTCAGAGATCAACTTCACAAATCATAGCCAAAATACCTCCAACATGTAGGATTGCAAGAAAGCCTAGTATGCTCCTACGTTAGACACTCTAGGCTTGAAAAGATGTTCTCAATAGGTGGAAGAAAATATTTTTGGATTTAGCACATAAATCCCACACTAGTTCTTCACATCCATATCCTCCAAATCTTCATATTTTATAGTCTTTCCCTTGTTCTTATTTTCCTTCTTCACATCCATCCTCAGTGTGCTAAAGGTCTTCTTTTCATGCTAATTTGTAACCCTCTTAGAATTTTCCAACTCAACTTGACTGCAAATACTCAAGTTCCTCCTATGGATTTATTCATTTTGTAAAGGAACCAAGGAATGCTTCCTGCCACCTTTTACAATAGTAAACACATTCTTGAAACAATCATGCACAACCCTTCAATCATACTACCAAGGTGTACCAAGCAACATATGACAACTATTGATGTCCACAACATTACAGAATACTTGATCCTTATACTACCCAATCTGAAAATCACCAAGGCGCTAGAATCTCACTTCCAAAGCATGCTCACATTGAAACTAGCCAATCCTATAAGGATAAGGATGTCTCACTCTCTTCAAACCAAGTTTCTGAACCATATTCACAATAAAAAGGTTATTAGTGCTACCATCATCCACAAGCATATTGCAAAATTTTCCATTGGACTTACAACAAGTCCTAAACAAACTAGTCATCTAACAAGAATCCATTTTCCTTTAACCAATCAACACTCTCCAAGACAACAAACAATCTCCTTTCTCTGGTTGACTATCCTGGACTAAAACCTCATTAACAATAGCATATTTCCTACCATGAGGATATTCAAAGGATCTATTCCCTTCTTTACTGCATCTAAAATAATTACCTCAAAACACACCTCCACCTATGCTCCTCTTTTCATCAAAAGGCTTTGGTTCAAGTATTTTTCACTCAGTTTAGCCTTTGCTAAGCTATCTTGATTCTCTTTCCCTCTAGAATTACCTTAAATTTTGCTCTTCAACTTATCTTATTCCTTTAGGGCATATTTATAAGCATCCTCAATCAAAGAAATATTTAGCAAATGAACCTCATCCTGAATATTGAATCTCAAACCATTGATGAACCAAGCTACCCTTTCCTTTAATAATTCTCTATGCCTAAATGGAATAGTGAACTTGTAGAACTCCTCTATATAATTTTTGATTTTCATATCCTTCTATTTAAGATTTTGCAACCTCTTAAATAACTCAAGTTCATAATCAACAAGAATGATCTTAGCCTTCAACTTAGTTACCATCAACCTCCATCTAGTGATCTTTATTTCACCTTCCTCTTCTCTATCTATTTGCAATTTTTTCTAGCAAAGAGAACCATATCCTTTCAAATTATTTTTTACTAATCTTAGTCTAAGAAAATCCTCAATATCCTCTACACCAAACTAGTCCTCCAATTCACTAATCTAATCAATCAGATCTTTAGGTGTCAAAGTACCTGAGAAATTAGAAACCTCCATCTTAGGCTTCAACTTCAGCTAAGATCTGAGTCTAGAAAATTGACCAGTCGTAGTTCTAATAGATCTCTCCATACAATTAGTTTTGTCCTCATCACTAGATCCAGTAATTTCAAAGTCTTCAACAACTTCCTCATAGCCATTCTCACTACCCACATTCCTAGGTATACCACCTAAACCACTCAAAATTTTAACAATCATGTCACTCTTCATCAATGTCATCCCAGATCTAAAACTAATTTTAGCCTCCTCTATTTTAGATCTAAATTTTTTTCAACCTTCTCTAAGATCCTTTCTTCTACATCATCACTAAGATCATAAATTTCCTTGGGGTCTAAAATTTTTGGAGGTATCTTCCAAGATTTTTTCAAACCCAAAGTAATAGATCCACCAATTCATAAGAATAATCAGCTCCACTAGAACAACCTTCTCTTCAAACCTTCACCCAAGTCCTAATGCAAACTACCTCAAATTTGGTGATCTATCCACACACTCAAGAACACTTTGGCTTTGATACCACCTGATGTAGTGCAAGGTAGGAGAATCCCCAAAGGAGATGTCCTAGCCCCAAAAAATAACCACATAGTAGAAATGCAATAACAAAGAAATAACAATACAAGATATGATACCAAATCAAAACTCTTTATTTGTAAAATAACTAATTTCATGCAATATGCCCACTTGTAAGGCATTCCACATTAAGGAAAAATACAACAACAATTAGAATAATAGTTTTGGGAGATCCCTTAAGATCTAATCTAATCACTAATCCAAACTAGTCTAGATCTACACTCTAGAAGAAAACCCCAAGGAAATTTCAACTTCTACTCGCAAGCCCATCAAGAAGTCTTATGGTTAACCAAGCCTAATCTACTAGCCCTTCAAATTTCTCTCCTACACTTGATTCTCCTATCCCAACTGAATGAAAATAATAACTAAAGACTCCACAAGACCCCCTACTTATACCCAACTAAGCCACAAGTCGACCTAGTTCATTAAAAATTAAATTAAATCCCTTACATTAAATATATGTTGAGCTACAAGTCAACTAAAAACATAAATTAAATACCCATACATAATTTAAATGCTAAAAGTTGGCTCATAGACAACTTGGCACCTACAAGAATCAAGATCAGACTAAGTGTTAGGGAAACCAAGTTGGGCATTAGCTAAGCCACAAACATTACATAGCTCCTAGTGCATGTTGAGAAACCAATAGATGTCAAACATTCTAGCGAATGTCGATCAATCTATATCTGTTAGACTCCTTTAGTGACCATGCCCATTCAATGATTGAGGTCCTTATCCATAACTATACTGTTTAGCAAATGAGCATCACAGATTGGTGACCGAGTCCACAACTCTTAGCCAAAATACTTGCAACATGCAAGATTGCAAGCAAGACAAGTATTCTCCTCCATCATGGAGAGACATGTATTGGATTCTATAACTATTAACTTATTTTTGATTGTGTGATTGCATTATATTACCATTTCTAGGATGGATAGTAACTTTCTTGTTTTATCATAGACAATGTGAAACACAATTCCATTACCACTATTGGTTTTACATATTTAGATTTCATCAATGTTGGTCTTGTTGATTTTTTTATTTGTTTTCTATTAGTATCAAACACTTTTTCATATAGAAGAAAAATTTCTTTGGTCATCAATATGATTGAGTTAGCTTATATATAGGCTAAGTTAGTCTTTTATTAGACTTGTAAATAATCATGCATATACCAAGCTCAATAGGAGCTAATAAAGTCTTTGGTCGCTAAGTTTCCTTATGGAAATTGAGTTATCCATAGTATAGTGAACCCCAAGTAAAGCTAAGTGAATGAATGTCGAGTCATAAATAACAAGTTGAGAAACTTTATGTCATGTGTTACTAGACAAAATAATTATGACTGAGCATCAGGAACTATATGTGTCATGTAATTTTTTTTAAACAAGAATGTTTAGAATTGAGTAAAATATGAGGCATACTATTTGTAGCCAACATGAAGAAAACATTTAATGATTCTAGAGTTTGTTACAATGTTTCTTATTTACTTTTGCATGGATTATTGATCCTTATGAAGGAAAGTTAGCCAATCATATTGAAAGGAAGAAAGAGAAGAAAAGAAATAATTTAATATATTCCATAAATCACTATAGATGGATATTTAAAGAGTAGAGACAAACCATATTTTATATGATGGGAAGTGTGGTGAACATGTTAAAATTGCTTTAGAATAATTGAGAGGGCAGGGGGGGGGGGGGGGGGGTGAATCAGTTATTCAAGGTCCAGATGTCCCTTTTTCCTTTTCTCTGAATGTGATAAATCTATTCAATCATTCATTCATGCAAACTTTAACTTTTTTAATTTGCAAGTTATTGTAAATCAACATGCAAGTACAACACATAGGAAATGAACACATGACACGGTGATTTACGTGGAAACCCAAATTGGGGAAAACCACATGTAACATGTGTTGGAAATATTCAAGATATAACAGTTTACTGAGAGGGGAGGGGTGAATCAGTAAACATAAAATCTTAAATCAATTCATATTAACCAGTAAAATATTTAATCATCTAATCTGCAGTATGTAAACATTCATAACACATAAGCACAGAGATTTTGGTGACCCAGAAACCTTCCAAAATAGAAAGTAAAACTGGGGTGGGGATGAAACCCACAAATCTTCTTTACTGCAGTAGGAAGTTAGCCGGTTAAGGCATACAATGATCACTTCTGGTGATCTGCCCTGTTAGGAGCATAAAGGATTGTTATATCCACCTTGTTAAAGGATTTGAAACATACTTCATAAGTATGCACTCTGTTAGGAGATTTAGTACAAAGACTGTTAAGTCTACCCTTTTAAAGGATTTATAACAACTGATTCACCTGTTAGAATGAAACAGTGGATCTGAATACAACTGATTGCTGATAAGATCCGCTACGCTCTGATTGTCCTTGATATGATAGATAAAAATTTTCTGCTCCAATGCTGACTTTGCTGAAAACCTTCAAAATTCAGCTTTTACATGCTTTCGCACACATTCTTTACATACTTCATATATTTCCCATATATGTTTCGAATGATACAATACATTACATATATATACCATCCTGGTTAAAATTACATGCAATGGTCGGCTGAATAAAAGTAGACAAAATTTAACTGAGTCGGCCAAATAGCAAACCAAACTCGGTAGAACAAACTCCTTGTTTACCGACTGAGCTCGGTTATCACTGAGTCCTATGTTAACCGAACGAACTCGGTTAACACTGTATCCGTCTTTACTCGGTTAATACTGAGTTCCGACCGAACTCAGTTAATGCTGAGTTCTTAGTTAACCGATTGAACTCGGTTAATGCTAAGTTCTATGTTAACCGACTGAACTCGGTTAATACTAAGTTCTATGTTAACCGACTGAAATCGGTTAACACTGAGTTCCTCTTTACTCGGCTAATACTGTGAGAAAAGTGTTGTCACTAATGGCAAATAACTTTATGCCAACAATCTCCCCCTTTGGCATTAGTGAAAAAAACAATTATGTATCAAAGTTTATGTACAAAAATTGACATACATTTCAAAAAGTTTTCAAAATTGTAGATCTTATTAGATGTATGTCTCCCCCATACAATATGCACAGTATTTACAGATCAATACATATATCTTTGCACGGATAGCTCTGAAGTTCTGAAGTTCTGTCTCCCCCTTTTTGACAATAATGCCAAATAACATATATTTACACTGAGATTTCAAAATGAGAAAGAAATTCTGAATGTACCTTGAGAATAAGTGCCAAAGTCTTATCCCAATTTTCTTGTAAAACTTTGTTGGAGGAGAGTGCAATTTGAATTTCTGCAGAAAGTTCAATCATATGATTTGCAACTGAGAAATTGTTGTCATGAATCAATGTTCTGGAATGAGCAATATGCTTTTGCATTGAAGTCATGACAGGAAGAATCATATTCTGGATATCTATGAGAGTAGACCTGATTCTTGCTTCCTCTCTCAGCAATTCTGCCTGTTTCTCCGACAAAAATCTTATTTTATGATGATGGGATGAACTTGTACTGAGGTCAGATTGCAGCACTTGGGCACTGACCTTCATATCCTCATCAATTTTATTCAACTTTTCTTTTATATCCTTGGTATACTTAGTAACATCACAGAGTTTTCCAAAAAGTGAAGTTACATTATTAAAAGAATTCTCAAAATTATTCAAAATTGTAGACAATTCTACCTGATTTAATGCAATATGCTGAGCAATGTGCTCAAGCACCTTATTGTCAAATTTCTTCTCTGCCTTTTTAATCAACTTTTCTTGGCCGGAGGTATCCTCATTGAATTTGTTTACAGCCTCTTCCAACTGAATCAAAATGTGTTGAGTAGAATCTACTTCAACACCTATAGCCTCTGTTATAATATTTTTAGCACTCTCAATGATGCTATATTCCAGATCTCTTTCATGCCGTAGCTGTTTCTGACTAGCCTTCTGCTCTAATAGCTGACTGAGCATTCTCATTTCATCAACTGATGCTGTATCAAGATCTATTTTAGGAAGGATAATGTCCTTATCCAAATCAATTTCCTCATCCAGTGTCTTGCTGGAAAACATGTATCTTTTTGCTTTTCCAGCAAAGACTTCATCTTGACCCTTGTGAACTGAGACTATAGTTGATGAGGCAAGGCTGGCTGATAAGACTGGAATAGGACTATGTATAGGAAGACTAAGAGATGTGCAAATGGTATCAAAAATTGATGTTGCTATACAGGATGGAGTGGAAGAGCTAATAGTTGCCAAACTTTGATTAAGAGAAGTCAAAATTGTAGTATCTGTAGATACACTTATTATACATTCTGCAGTAGAGGTTGATGTGCATGATGAACTTACTGCAGAGATAGTAGAAGCTATTTCCATAGTTGATGTAACTGTTTTGGATGGAGAGTGTGGAGGAGATGCAATGAGTTCAGCTGCAATTTGTACTGGATCTTCTTCCACCCTTGCTTGTTCTTCTTTCTCCTCCATTTCCTTTTCAGCTTCTTCTTCCTCTAATTCTTTCTTAGCCTCTTCTTCCACTTCTAACATGATTGAATGAAGATCCTCTGGAATATCTTCAATATCATCATCATCTTCATCATCATCACTGTTGTCAGTGTCATTGATTTCAACCGTGTCATCACTGGATTTGTGTAGATGATAGATGTTTTTCCACATGTTTGTTGCATCATTTACCACATGCTCAATGTCTTTGACAAGTATCAAATAGGTGTGGAATCTAATCATCATATTACCTTCGTGATCTTTCAGTGATGCTTTCACTTCAGCATTAGTGAAACTCGGCAGTAGATTCTTCAGTGTCTGCTCATAGATGTCTTTTACAGTCTTGGTTGCAGCTTCCCATCTGATTTGTAACCTCTCCAATAGTTCTTTGGAGATCTGGGAGGCTATCTGGTCCGGTGAGTATTTCCATTTACCCATCTTGTTCAGTACCAGTTCCTCAATCTGCATCTTTTCTTGTTCTGTTCTGGTTTCAAACTTCAATGCTTTGAAGTTTGTGAAGCTAGCACCTGCTTCTAATTGCTTCAATCTATCCTCAAATGTGGGTGGAGGCTTAACAAGCACAGGTTCTTTCTTTCCTTGTCTTGTTCTCCTGGAGAAGACTGCAGAGGCTTGCCTTTTAGGTTTGGTGATGATCACCTTGCCTTTCTTTTGTTGAGGCTCCTTTTCCTTGTCTGACTCGGTTTCCTCTTCTTCTTCTTCGTCTTCTCCTTTGCCTTCTGTTATCAGTTGGGTTATTCTTCTCTTTCCTTTGCTAATGGCCTGAGGGATTTTAATTTGGAGCTCAATTCTGGCCTTAGCTTGATCATATGTTCCAAAAATTGGTTGCCTTGGGTCTACTGGTTCATTCACGAGTTCTTCTATGATATCCCTGGCTTCGTCAATTTTTACCTCATAGGGAAGAGGTTTCACCCATGCTACTTGAGGCCTGGCTGCCTGAATGTATACCTTGTCGCAATCTACCATTATGTCTTCCTTGTATTCTTCAACCAGTTTGGGTGGAATTCGGAACCTATGATTCATCTTTTCCTTAAATTCTTCAAAATAGTTATCCAAAATAATATCAAAATTTTCACCTAGTTCTGCAATGAACTCGTTTATCTGATAAAGAATTGGTATATCTTTTCTCCATACTATTGATCCCTTTGATGGAAAAGATTTCTGAATATAGAAGAATAAACAAATCAAAAGCGAACCGAATTTGCAGGGATTGTTCTTGGAGGTTCTAATGCTTTCCATATTCTTATTGAATTGGGATAAAAGTAATTATGATAAATCAAATTCTAAATTCTTCTTCACTATTTTGTACGCCAGATCCACAGCTTCACAGGGTACACTGTTTGGACGGCTTGAACTATAGATTTTGTGAGCAATGACATGAATGCCAAATCTCAATTCGATGTCAGCTACAGTATTCAGCTTAAGTCCCCTACCATCCCATTCTGCTTGGGTCAGTTTCTGCAATTCCTCCCGACCTAGGGTTTTGGTAGCCTTGGCTTTGCTCAGCATGGGGAGTCCAGTAATTTTGTTAATCATTTTCTTTGTGATGAGCACTGGTTTCTCTAACCACAATTGGCCATTGTGAACTCGACTGAGTACATACCTAACCCATTTAACTTGAAATTTCCTTGGTAAGTGCAAAATGTGGGTTAACCCTTTTGTTTCAAGATGCTTATGTTCGGGTTTTAGGTTACCATTTATGCTCATTTCACCTAGGGCATTATCAATTTCTAGGTTTCCAAGTTCTTGAATAGAGCATTTAAAATGAAATCTTATATCATTGACAAGAAGTACCTTTGATGGAATTTGAGATTGGGCACCATTAGGGTCCAGTGATTCTGCAATAGCTGGTGCTAATTTGAAGTTCGGCGCCTTCCATTCCTCTCCTCTAACCAGCATTTCTGAGCCTTTCTTAGTCTTAGAGCTTCCACTTCTGGATGCCATTGTCACTTGGTAGGTGTAGAAAAATTCTGAATTGATTCTTTCGCTCTTTTGAAAAATTCGCTTGAAGATGTCTTTAAGCTCGCTCTGAAATTGCAGAAAATACCTTAGCTCTTTGTTCGCAATAAAAATTTAGATCAAATTTTGCCCCTTTTGATAACAAATTTGCCATAAATGTTTTGGTACGATGGCAGAAGAAATGACAGGTTGTCATCCACTAGCTCGGTAGATATTATTAACTCGGCGATTGAAAGAAAATATTGAAGTACCGACCTTACTCGGTTGGGTCACGAACCGACCTTGCTTGATTGAGTCACGAACCAACCTTGCTCAGTTGGGTCACGAACCGACCTTGCTCGGTTGACACAACATGGTCAATGAAACTTAGTTGTGACCGACCGAACTCGGTAAAGTCTCTTACCGACTCAACTCGGTAACTGCTACTCGGTTAATGAAGCTTTGTTACATCCAACCAAACTTGGTAAAATATTGAACCGTCCTAGAGTCAGAGTGTATCTACAATACTAATTTGATCCATCTTCTTCCTTTGGAGCTGCATAGGATAAATCTTGGAAGATGCAGTTCCAATGTTTCTTATATGAATACTAATTGGAAATGGTAGAGTCACCCACCTCTTGAGTGACACTCCTATCTGACTTATCTTGTTCGGTAGATTTTGGAATCCATTGCTGCTTCATTTGCTTTCGAATGTTATCTGCTTTGATTTTCTTTTCATCTTCAATTCTTTTGATATTCATGCAATTTTTGGCTATATGACCGAGTTCTGTACATGTATAGCACCTTACAGTTGTGTCCTTTTTCCTTAGGTGATGTCTGGCACAATTCATGCCAGTATGTCCATACTCTCCACAATAGTGACATCTGCACCAGGTGTTGTAGTCCCATCCGAATATGGCTTTGACAAGTTGTTCAGCTGGATTGAATGATTTGGATTTGCACTGGAATGCCTTGTGACCATGCTTTTTGCATTTGTAACAATTGCCTTCAAATTTTGGTTTTTCTTTACACTTATTTGCCTTGTGGCCATGCTGATTGCAGTTGAAGCACTTACCATTGAATTTTGCTTTCCCATTGCTCCAGCATTTGTTTGATGTATGACCTATCTTGCCACAATGATTACAAGTGGATCTTTTATTTCTTTGTTCACCTTGCTTGGAGGATTCACCAGTTTCCTTGTATCCAAGACCAACTTTGCTTGTTTGTCTTTGAAGATTCTGCTCATTCAATTGATTTACGTCTACCTGAGATTTCATCATCCTTTCATTGACTTGCCTTTCAGAGATTAGGTCATTTTTCAAGCTTTCATTGATTTGTCTTTCTGATCTCAAGTCATTATGTAGACTTTCATTGATTTGCTTTTCAATGTTCAAATCATTCCTTATTCTTTCATTTTGTGCTCTGAGAATCCTGATTTCTTCATTTGCATTGGTGAGTTGGTCTATGAGATCTTCATACTGATGAGTTTGATTGCGGATTTCATGACTTCTAACTCCCAGTTCTTCTTGTGCTTTGTTTCTTTGATCCAAAGCTTCACATAGCCTGATTGATTGTATTTTTTGTTCTCTCTTAAGCTTTCTTACCTCTTCTTGCAGAGATCCATTCTTTTCTAGAAGTTCTTTGATTGCTTGGTCAGCTTCTTCTGAATTGCTTGATGGTAACAGGTCTTCAATCTTCACTTCAACATACTGATGATCATTCATTTGTTTTGCAAGATCCTTTCTTCTTTTTAGGGATTGAGAAAGATGTTCCTTTGCTTCTTTAAGTTGAACCATGGTCATTTCAAGATCTAACTTTTCATTTTCTATAACTTTCTCCAATCTGAATATCTCCATTGACTTTGATCTTTGCTCAAGCTGTCAAGCTTTGTCCTGAGAACCAAGTTAGCTTTGATACCAATTGTTGGAAATATTCAAGATATAACAGTTTACTGAGAGGGGAGGGGTGAATCAGTAAACATAAAATCTTAAATCAATTCATATTAACTAGTAAAATATTTAATCATCTAATCTGTAGTATGTAAACATTCATAACACATAAGTACAGAGATTTTGGTGACCCAGAAACCTTCCAAAATAGAAAGTAAAACTGGGGTGGGGATGAAACCCACAAATCTTCTTTACTGCAATAGGAAGTTAGCCGGTTAAGGCATACAATGATCACTTCTGGTGATCTGCCCTGTTAGGAGCATAAAGGATTGTTATATCCACCTTGTTAAAGGATTTGAAACATACTTCATAAGTATGCACTCTGTTAGGAGATTTAGTACAAAGACTGTTAAGTCTACCCTTTTAAAGGATTTATAACAACTGATTCACCTGTTAGAATGAAACAGTGGATCTGAATACAACTGATTGCTAATAAGATCCGCTACGCTCTGATTGTCCTTGATATGACAGATAAAACTTTTCTGCTCCAATGCTGACTTTGCTGAAAACCTTCAAAATTCAGCTTTTACATGCTTTCGCACACATTCTTTACATACTTCATATATTTCCCATATATGTTTCGAATGATACAATACATTACATATATATACCATCCTGGTTAAAATTACATGCAATGGTCGGCTGAATAAAAGTAGACAAAATTTAACTGAGTCGGCCGAATAGCAAAACAAACTCGGTAGAACAAACTCCTTGTTTACCGACTGAGCTCGGTTATCACTGAGTCCTATGTTAACCGACCGAACTCGGTTAACACTGTATCCTTCTTTACTCGGTTAATACTGAGTTCCGACCGAACTCGGTTAATGCTGAGTTCTTAGTTAACCGACTGAACTCGGTTAATGCTAAGTTCTATGTTAACCGACTGAACTCGGTTAATACTAAGTTCTATGTTAACCGAATGAACTCGGTTAACACTGAGTTCCTCTTTACTCGGTTAATACTGTGAGAAAAGTGTTGTCACTAATGGCAAATAACTTTATGCCAACAACATGCTACTCAATTCTCACCCTTCTAAAGTGATGCCCTGTGAAAGGCACGACCTGTCAAAGGCTTACAATACACATAGTTAAATGTGACCTCATTAGAGGATTTAACCACTAGATTAGAAGTGGGCCTGGTAAAAGGACTTTAGATCATTCACTTGGAATGCCACCCTGTTAAAGAATTTACAAAGGGTTGTTAGGCCAACCTAAGTCCATAGGATTTTTAGATCTAATACAATTGCTAGAGAGTATTAAAAAATCTTGACCTGACTACAACATACAATTTATCTTGCAAATTTCAAATCACTTAGCTCATATCCTTGCCTGGCCTTCTATCTATGCAACTCTTAACTGCTTGTTTTTTCTTTCAAGCTTTGCCTTTTTAAGTCTCCATATTCAATGTACTAGTGCAATCATCTCTTCATGACCACTTGTAGAAGCAGAGCCTCTGTGCTCTTCCTTCTCCTAGATGTCTCCTTCTTAAAACCCTTTCAATCACTTCATAGATTTTGGCACTTCTGTAGCAACAGGATCAACAGCTTTTTGCTTCTTGGTCTATGACTTCTTAAATAGAAGTCTTGGAGTTCCTTTTTCCCACTCGATTCTTCCATTTTTCAATTTCAATTCTCATGGATTAGGTAGGATACATTGTATCTATCCCATATTCTATTTCCTCTAGAAATGTTTTGAATAATCCTCTAGAATTCACCCAAAAATGGTTTACATAAGATTATGTGCCAACAACTCATCATCCTTATCTTCCAGCTTGTTCAAAAAATTCAATGCAACCACTATGTCATCTCAGATTTGTTTAATCTTCATCATTTAAAATAATGCAACAACTCGACACTATTGAAATACTATTGCTCGACACATACTGTGTTATTTGGCATTAACTATGTTTTTCTTGATGCTCGACACCTCAAGATTACTTGACATCAACTAAGAATTTTCTCAGCTTCAACTAAGTTTCTTAGCACCCACTAATGATCTTGGTTAAAGCTTTGTAGTCAACCTTGTTACAACTTCTTCCTCCAATTTATCTAAGTGTGACCAACCTCTATATCTTTGAGTAAGTCATCAATACATTATTTAACCATTGTCTTAACTGATCCTTGTACTTCATTACAACATCATAACTCAACCTTTCCCTTAGGTGCTCTTGTTACATCTTGCTGATCAAATCCTCTTCATCAATCAATTAAGTGATAGTGCATGAATCTTATAAGTAAATATCATCCCCAAAAATAGCAAGTTTGACATCAATGGGAAAAAAATGATTGAAAACAATCTTTCACAACAATCTTCCTCTTTGATCTTTAGCAACAATGAGATTTTCAATTAGATTTCAAACAATCTCCCTCTTTGGCATTGATGGCAAACCAAACTGATCAACCATTAGACTAAACTATTCCACCAGAAGTTTACTTGGTTAGAACAGTAAGTCAAATACCAAAAAGTAAATTGTAACATCACATTGCCTATTACTATTCTGATTGACTTATTACACTTCTCCCTCTGTGTTGTTGTATCCTTTGTCTTTATCTTTTTCCCTCTATATTATTCCTCTCCTACTGTTCTGATCAATCTCTAAAATTTCCTTCTATTTCTCTGATGCTTTATCTTCAACAGTTGTTGATCAGTTGTTCAGTTCTCCCTCTTTGACAACAATTCCAAAGACATATTAGCATCTTTAATATGCTGATGTCGCTCTTTACAGATTTAGTCAGTCTCTCCCTCTATTATTTCTATTAATTTAGGCATGGATCCCAAAGTAAACATCCTCTACATCAATGTGTAAAATCTTCAACATTCTCCTTATTTGATGCAGAGCATACTTTCTTTTTGGTTCAAGTAGCTTTAGCTAGGGGTATCACCCCTAACTTACCTCTAAGATACTCAAAAGAACCTTTAGGTAGTACTTTGTGAAGATATTAGAAATCTATTCCTTTGAGCTAACATATTCTATTTTCACTTGTTTATCTTCCACTAGCTCTCTTACATAGTGATACTTAATTGCAATGTGTTTAGTTTTAGCATGCATAATTGGGTTCTTTGATATATTGATAGCACTTGTATTTTCACAATAAAGTGTCATTGGCTCAATTACCTCTTTCTTCATACATTGCAGTAAGTGTTTGATCCACACAATATTAGTGCAGTTTATAGTAGTTGTCACATATTCATCTTTAGCAGTAGATTGTGAGGTGTAGATTTTCTTTTTGCTTGTCCATGTGACCAACCTCTTTCCGAAAAAAAGTGCTCCTCCACTGGTGCTTTTTCTATCATCAATGTTACCTCCCTAGTCTTCATCAGTATAAGCTCTCAATTCAAATTTCTTATTCCTTTTGTAGTGCAAACCAAAGTCATCAATTCCTTTCAGGTATCTCAATATTCTCTTTACTGCCACTAAGTGATTTTCTCTTGGATTGGTAGAAAATCTAGCCACTATTCCAATAGCTAATGCATTATCTAGTCTACTATGTACAACATATTGCAGTTTTCCAATCATTGACTTGTACAATGTATGATTTACTTTAGCAGATTCATCATTCTTTGATAGTTTATGACCTGTTGTCATTGGTGTATTGACTAGTTTGAGTCTTCTAGCTCAAATGTTTTGAGTACTTCCTTGATGTATTTAGATTGGGTTACAAATATTCCATGCTTCAATTAATGTACTTGTAATCCAACAAAGAATTTGATTTCTCCAAACATTGACATCTCAAATTCATGCTTCATTAGGTCAGCAAAATCTTTGCATAAAACATCTTTTCCTCCAAATATTATGTCATCAATAAAGATTTCTAAAATCAAAATGTCTTTACCTTCCTCGGCTTTGATGTACAAGTTGTTGTTGTCATCTATTCTTTCAAATCCTATCTTCACAAAATACTTGTGTAGCCTTTCATACCATGCTCTTGGTACTTGCTTCAGTCCATAGAGTTCTTTTTGTAGTTTGTAGACCATGTTCTTGTTCTTCTCATTAACAAACCCCTCTAGTTGTTCTATGTAGACTTCCTCCTCTAGAATACCATTTAGAAAAGTTGACTTCACATCCATCTGGTAGACTTTGAAACATTTATATGTAGCATATGCAAGTAATGTTCTTACTCCTTCCATTCTTGCAATAGGAGCAAATGTCTCTCCATAATCCAATCCTTCTTGTTGTGCATAGCCTTTGCAAACTAATCTGGCTTTGTTTCTTTTTATTTCACTATTCTCATCAAAAAAAATTCTGAACACCCATATGTTACCAATTACATTCTTATTAGTTGGTCTGGGAACTAGAGACCAAGTTTTGTTCCTCTCAATTTGATCTATCTCTTCTTTCATGGCCTTATACCAGTCATCATCTTGCAGTGTATCTTTGACTATTTTGGGTTCAACCTTGCTTAGTAGACATGATTAATTCCTCATTCTATTCCTTTTCATTGGTCCAACATTCTTATCACCAATGATTTGATCTACAGGGTGATGTCTTCTTACATACTTAGCTAATCTAGGTTCAATCTTTCTTTCTACACTTGATCCTTTAGCTTCAAAGTCATTTTTTTCTTCTTCATCAGGTAATTCATCATTCTTTTCATGTATACTATTTTTCGAATGAGTTTGTTCATTCTCTCAATTTTGTAGCTTAGTTTCTGAATGTAACTTGGCATTCATAGGCTGAGACTCCATAGATATTGAAGTTTTTTGTTGATTCCCAACTTGATTTGTAGTATTGTCTTCAAATGTCATTCCTTCATAGGAGTATACAAAGGACCTATAATCCACTATTTGCTTTGACTCATCAATCTAAACTTTTGCATGCTCATCAAAATTTACATTTTCACTCTCCACAACTTTGTTAGTGTTAGTATTCAAACACTTATATGCTTTACTTCTAGTGGAGTATCCAAGAAATATATCTTCATTACTTTTTGCAACAAACTTTCCATTTCTAGTGTTCTTTAGAATATAGCATTTACAAGCAAACACTCTGAAATGCTTAACATTAGGTGAATGACCAGACCATAATTCAAAGAGTGTTGCATTTGTACCTTTCTTAACTTGAACTCTATTTAGTATGTAGACTGTAGTACTTACAGCTTCCCTCTAGTACTTAAGTGCAACATTTTTCTCCATCACCAAGGTTTTGGCATAGTCAATCACTAACCTATTTCTCCTTTCAGCAATACCATTCTATGGTAGAGTTCTTGGTGCTAACATTTTCCTTTTGATGCCTTTGTCATTGAAAAATACTTCAAATTCTCTTGATGTGAACTCACCTCCTCTGTCTGACCTTAGGCATTTTAGGTTCTTTCCTATTTCCTTCTCAACTCTAGCCAAATACCACTTGAATATTTGAAATGCATCAGATTTTTGTTTTAAGAATATAGCAGTCATCATTCTGGAATAATCATCTATGAATAGCATTGTGTATTTGTCTCCTAGGTAGCTTTGTACTTCTATTGGGCCAAATATATCTATATGAACTAACTCTAAAACTTCATTTGAGGTGTATGCTTTGCTTTTGAAACTAGATTTAGTCATCTTTCCTAGTTGACATTGTTCACACATTGTGTTTTCAGGTTTCTTTATCTTGGGCAGTCCTCTGACTTTTTTCTTTCTGCTAATGCTGATCAAATTATCAAAATTAACATGACACAACCTTTTATGCCACAACCACACATCATCAAGTCTAACAATAAGACATGTTGCTTCTTCCATATCGAGGTAAAATAGATTACGCCTAGTTTGTTCACCTTTTCCTATTAGATTTCCATCAATATCATAGATCTTGGCTATTTTGTTTTCAAATTCCACTTTGCAACCTATATTGCCTAACTAAGATACACTCAACAAGTTGTAGTTCAATCCTTCAACATAGTATGCATTGTCACATAAATTTTTTTCTATAAGTTTGATAGAGCCTTTTCCTTTGATTTGACATGGGGCATTATTATTGAATCTAACGCTATTTCCATCATATTGAGTAAAGGTAATGAACTTACTTTTATATCATATCATGTGATGTGAGCACCCACTATCTATGATCCACTTGTCATTCTTGTTCACATAGGTAACCAATGTTTTTGCTTCATCTTCATCCTTCATTGCTACATAAACTATTTCATCATCATTTTCATCATAATCTTCTTCAAAAAAGTAGCATCTCTTTCCTTTCTCCTTATAATCTTTGCTATCATCTTCTCTTTTGTTCCTGAACTTGCTTCCTTCTTTAAAGTTTTTCTTCTATGGGCATCTTGTAGCTATGTGACCTACTTCATTGCAATTGAAATATATGATAGGAAGCTTACCTTTGAATTTACGTTTGCCTTTATGAAATCTCCTAGCCAGTAGTGCTTCCAACTATTCCATATCTTCCTCATCTATGCTGATATCACTAGATGCATGTTTTCATTTTCTTCTTCTTTTTGTTGATGTGTCCTCCTTAGTATCTTTTATTGTCATTTTGGCCTTGAAAGTATATTCAAGGTTCTCAAGTCTATAATTGTCAAAATTGGATAGCTCAAATGCAGTCAGTCTTCCAACTATTCCTTCAAAAATTAGTGCATTCCCTTGTACACACCTTAGCTCTTGAATGGCTGAAACTCTTATAGTATAGATAGGAAGCAGAGTTCTCAAGTATTTGCTGATGAATGTTTCTTCTTCCAATTGACCACCTAGACTCCTTGTTGCACTCACCACTTCTTTTATTCTTGCAGCATACTAAGCAACATTCTCACCTTCCTCCATCTTCATGTCACCAAACTTCCCTCTTAGACTTTCTCTTTTTATTCTCTAGACATTCTGATTTCCTCCATAGATTTTTGAAAAGGTTTTCCACATCTTGAATGTAGTTTCATAGTCCTTGACATTATCATATTTGGCATAGCTAAGTGCAGAGGCAATCTCCAACATTGATTGATTATGTTCCTTCATTTTGTTCAAATAATCTATAGTAAGAAGTCCTGTTGGAGTTACATGTTCTATTCCAATTGAAGTTTGTGCATAGTCACCTATTGATCCAAGGTGCAATTACATCAAACTCTACCATGCAGAAAAGTTGTCTTTGTTAAGCTTGGGAACTTCTCTCTTGGACATCTTGATCTTCCTACTTCTAGTACCTTGAAACTAAATCAGCAAACTACTCTGATACCAATTGTTAGGATTGCTTTAGAATAACTAAGGGGGGGTGAATCAGATATTCAAGGTCCAGATGTCCCTTTTTCCTTTTTTCTGAGTGTGATAAATCTATTCAATCATTCATTCATGCAAACTTTAACTTTTTTAATTTGGAAGTTACTATAAATCAACATGCAAGTACAACACATAGGAAATCAACACATGACATAGTGATTTAAATGGAAACTAAATTTGGGAAAAACCACCAGTAACATGCTACTCAATTCTCACCCTTCTAAAGTAATGCCCTATGAAGGGTATGCCCTATTAAAGGCTTACAATACAGACTATTAAATGTGACCTCGTTAGAGGATTTAACCACCTTGTTAGAAGTGGGCCTAGTAAAAGGACTTTAGATCATTCACTTGGAATGCCACCCTTTTAAAGGATTTAAAAATGGCTATTAGCCCAACCTAACTCCATAGGATTTTCAGATCTAACATAATTACTAGAGAGTATTAGAAAATCTTGACCTGACTACAACATACAACTTATCTTATAGATTTCAGATCACTTCTCAGCTCATATCCTTGCTTGGCCTTCTATCTCTGCAACTCTTAACTGCTTGTTTTCTTTTTTCAAGCTTTGTCTTTTTGAGTCTCCATACTCAATGTACCAGTGAAATCATCTCTTCATGACCACTTGTAGAAGCAAATCTTTTGTGCTCTTCCTTCTCCTATATGTCTCCTTCTTGACACCCTTTCAATCACTTCGTAGATTTTGGCACTTTTGTAGCAATAGGATCAGCAACTTTTTTCTTCTTGGTCTATGACTTCTTAAATAGAAGTCTTGCAGTTCTTTTTTCCCACTCGATTCTTCCATTTTTCAATTTCAATTTGCATGGATTAGGTAGGATACATTATATCTATCCCATATTATGTTTCCTCTAGAAACTTCTTGAATAATCCCTTAGAATTCGACCAAAAATAGTTTACATAAGATTCTATGCCAACAACTCATCATCCTTATCTTCCAACTTGTTCACAAAATTCAATGCAACCACTATGTTGGCTTAGATTTTCTAAATCTTCATCATTTGAAATAATGCAGGAGCTCGACACTATTGAAATACTGGTGCTCGACATATACTATGTTATTTGGCATTAACTATGTTTTTCCTGATGCTCAACACTTGAAGATTACTTGGCATCAACTAATAATTTTCTTAGCTTCAACTAAACTACTTGGTACCTACTAATGATCTTGGTTCAAGATTTGCAATCAACCTTGTTACAACTTCTTCCTCCAATTTATCTAAGTGTGACCAACATCTATATCTTTGAGTATGTCAACAATACATTATTTAACCATTGTCTTAACTGATCCTTATACTTCATTACAACATCATAACTCAACCTTTCCCTTAGGTGCTCTTGTTACATCTTGTTGATCAAATCCTCTTCATCAATCAACTAAGTGATAGTGCATGAATCTTATAAGAAAATATCATCCCTAAAAATAGTAGGTTTGACATCAATGACAAAACAATGATTGAAAAAAATCTTTCACAACAATCTTCCTCTTTGATCTTCAACAAAAATGAGCTTTTCAATTAGATTTCCAATAGAACATACATGTGAAGCCATTTTGTTTTAGATGTTGCATGAAAAATAGAGTATAGAAACTAAGAGGAGAAATAAAGAGATATATTAGATAGAAGATTAGATCAAAGATTGGAAAGAGAAGATCTATAATCAACATTGTAAGTGCAAACGAAAGGATCGGGTACTGAGACATTCTAACTAATGGATCGGGGAAAATCTCTGAACAAAGTGGTCCTAATAGGCCTAATTTAGATCTCCTAAAAAACTGATTACTTCTTTGTAAGTTTAAATCCTTTAACCAATGTAGACTTAACAGTCTTGTAAGCTCCTAACAAAGAAGACCCCTCATAGGGTAGATCATCAGAAGTAATCACAATTATAGCCCTAATAAGAAAACTTTGCTACTACGATAATGAAGATTTGTGGATGTCATCCCCACATCAATTTTACCTTCACCTTGGATGGTATATGGATTACCAAATCCTTTGTGTTATGTGTTTAAAATTATTCTTATGGATGTGACAAATAGTTAGATTTATTTGAGCACTTAAAGATTAAGGTTACATTGATCATGGTCTAGATATGACATGGATGAATGGTGAATGCAATTAGTTCCTTATTCAATTTGAAGGACATAAGTTTTAGTGATCCTAATTCAACCCCCCTCTTAGTATCTCACCTTCCCAATAAACTTCCAACAATTAGTATTGGATCTAAGTTGTCTTAGAACAAATTTAGCCACTTGAGTGTTGAGGTCCTAGAAATGGAGGCTTACAAATTGGGAAACACCACTAAAAATTGTATGCTTGACATCCAAATCATACTGGCATAACTTGAAGTAGAAAGATAGGAGTTGAAGAAGTCCTTAAGGAAAAGAAAAGAGATGGTTATTCAAGAAAATGATACACTCTATCAAGAGGTGGACACTAATGGAATGTTTGAAAATGGTAATTCAACAAAAGTGGTGCAGTTATAACATACTTATTAGAGAAGAAAAAGGTTTGGAATGAAGAAGTTAGAGGATTGAAAAGAGAACATGAAACCTAATCAGTAAGGCTATGTGAAATGACTGAATAGAAAAAGAAAGCCAAAGAATAAAAAAACATGGCATAAGAAGACAAGAGACTAATGGCTACTAGACTTGATGAAAGAACATTTGATGTGAAATAACTTACAAACAACTAGATAGACATAATGAATCAATTACTACTTGCAAACCAAGAACTGAATAAGAAGGATGTTGAAACTACTAATATGAGGAATAAAATTAGACCTAAGACAGAATTAATAGAAATGATGAACAAAACTAGTGATGCTATATGATACATTATAGAACTAATGGGATCACAAAGAGCACCAAGTGATACCTTTGTATTAGGACATATTAAGCATGCTTCATCCACCAAAGAAGGATAATCATCAAAGAGTGGAGAATAGAGGAATTCCAAGCCAAAGAAAAACAAATTGACATGTTATCATTGCAAAAAACATGGACATACAAGAAATGTCTATAGGAGCGAGATTGGTAAATAAAATCCTAAGCCTAAGTTTAATAGTAACTATTTTATTTGAAAGAAACAAGGTCATCAGGCACATGAATATCGATCAAACACTAGAAAAATATGAATAGCACCTAGATTTGAGGGATATTTCTATAGCTATTAGAAGGATGGACATAGAGCACAATAATATAGATCAAAAGTAAATTTATTTGGACACCCAAAGGTTAAGAGAATGCACCAAAGAAAGGAAAATTTAACAATTGGGATTACAACATATCATATATTCATCACTACTATGGAAAACATGGTCACAATACATAACATTAAATTAGGAAACATTTTAGATGCAATGACAAGAAATGGTTGAATAGAATCTTAGTTTGTTTTAGTTGTCACAAGACTGGACATGCGAGCAAGGATTACAGGGCCCAATTACCATCATTAAGAAGTTAACGCATCAAAGAAGGAAAAGATAATTAGATGAATCAGGCATGGAAAAAGAAGGTAGAAAGTGGAAGTAGTGGATCAAGTCAAGATGACATCACCCATTCCAATGGAGAAGGCGATCACACTACCACAAACTAATAAAAAAAGGTATCTAAGGAACTATACATTTAAATTCCTTATCATATATTACTTCCTAATATAAGATGTACCAAAGTTCATATTTGAATAAGATAATATGCATTAGAACAAATTTGTGGAAAGTACCTAGTAGAGAAACCAAATACACCATGAGTATTGAACATTAGTAATATTGTTTGTATTGATTGGGCATTGCAATATAGACTGGATGCCTACAGCAACTAAGCTGATATAATAGCTCAGTTAAAGGAAGGAAATACTAATAAATTTCTTTAGTAGAAACCAAGTGAATAAATAATTGAATCGTCAAGAGATAGATTTCACCTAATGAAGTTCAAAGCATTTACAAGTGCCCTAATTAGAATGAATGAAGGTATATAGTGAAAATTTCAATTAATTTCTCACACCTTGCATTTATATTTCAAGAGATTAAGCGATTTGAGTGAGTTGAGAAGTGATTAGAAAGAAAATTATGAGAAAATTTCAAACTCAAAATATAGAAATGGCATTTGGATCGACATTTCTAGTGAAGAATCAAGGCTAAGTGGCTAGTAATGTTCAATTGGTAAAAAGTGACACTTGTCCTCCACCTAAATATTGAGTTGTTATAGATATTGCTTTGAAAGGAGATTATATGGGTGTGTTACTTTTAACACCACCTAGAGTAATAGTTATACATGATGTATGGAGCCATTATACGTGTAAAATTAGTGAAATTGGAGATTATTCAAAATTCGATTGGCATATCAATAGTTATGTGACAAGAATACAAATTTTTTTCATGCTTCTGCTAAGGTAAGAGGAAATTGTAATGCTATCTTCTAAATTAAAGACAAGCCAGGCATGATCCTTACTAAAGAAGGGGATATTCATAAGAAGTTGGGTATTTTTAAAGTTTACTTAAATCTAATCATTCTGTACAAGATTCCACATTAGCAATGGGTCGTATTCCAAAAATTATATTAGACCAACATAATGCCAATTTGTTGAAGCCTTTCACATTGGAAGAAATTAGGAAGGTGATTTTTTCTATAGTTGTTGATAAGGCTCTAGGCCCATAAAAATTTAGCAAAATTAGAGATTATTCAAAATTTGATTGGCATATCAACAATTTTCAAGGGGCTATTGGTTACAGTTCCCAAAAGAAGAATAATAAAGCTAAGGGGAGTGATTCTGACCGAGATAGTGATTTTTATGAAGGATGGAAGAGGGGATCTCAGAAGAAAGGAAGTGGAGGAAAGGGTTCGAGGAGTAGGGGCCAGAATGAGGATAGGGTTTTGGTTCCCTCAGATGAGGAAATTCTTGTTCAAAAAATGGAAAGGAAAAGAAAAATAGCAATGGCTTAGGAGAAGGGGGTTGAGAATTCCTCCAAGAATGTGGCTTTGGAAAAAGAGAATTATGTTGAGAAGGATCAATCCCCTGATAATAACTTGAATGAAGGGGAGATGAGTGTTACAAAAGGGCTTAGAGGTAATCTTGGGACCATTCTGAAGGAAATTATGAACCTAAAACAACAAATGTAGATTATTTCTAAGGATTTTGAGTAGATTAGTAAGATGACTAGAGGGGAATGCACATTGTGTCAACATATTGTTATACATTTAGAAGTAATTGGAAATACTGAAGAGGTGAAAATTTTAATGAAAAAGGTCCCAATGATTGAAGATAAAAACAGGGTTTTGGAGAAGGCTAATACTGATTTTCAGAAGAGACTAGAGAGTCAAGAGGACATAATGGGTAATATTGAAAAAATGATTAAGAAGATGGCTGACCTGAATAGTAACATTTTAAAGATAGTGGCAGATAATGTTAGCAGTCTTTTGAAAGAGGTTGAGAAGGATAATGGGCATGATTCACCCACTGTGACTGAGAACCAAGGACCAAGTAAGCACATAAAGGCTCATTCCAAGAAGGTTGGTGATGCGAACAGGAAGGGGTAAATGAAGGCTACTATGGAGAACATGCACATTCTAGTGGATCAAGGTGTTGACATGCTGCAAACTACGTAGCTATCTAGGTGATGGCTTTTTATTGTGGTTTTGCTATTTTTTCAACTTTGTTAATGGTTGGCCTCCTATTTTTTATTTTTTTTTGATCTCTATAAGGCCTTTAGTCCATGTACTATTTTTTTATACTTTATGTGTTTCATCTCAGACTTCTCATGTTCTACTATTATAATTTCTTGATACTTTGTTAAAGGTTTCGGGTCCTTTAAAACCTATTTTTACTTAATCAAAATAGTTATGTGATGAAAGAATTTTGAAAGATGAATTCAATATTGTGGAGAAGAAAGGGTTGACACTTGCCTTGGAATTTCTAAAAAAATATAAAATAGAATGGATAAATATAGTTATGAGTGGGGATATGTACAGGATCATGGTCAACCAAACTATGCCCTTAAGTGACAATGAAAAATCAATAAGTCATGGTCAAGTTGAACATGTTATGAACTTTCAATCAAAAATATATGAGAAAGGAATCTATTGCTATTTGAATTTAGTTTTCAAACTACTAGGCCTTATCTGAGGAAAGAAATTTTTAATTGGTCAAAATGTTGAATTTTAAGGCAATAGTACAAAAATTTCAGGATCGAAATATGAAGTTGGGGTGTGTCAGACCACCGTAATCAAAATCAAATGATAATTTTTTTTAGTAAGATTCTAAATATAACACCCAAATGTGACACATATTTTTTAGTATTTCTATTTGAAATAAATAATTAATTATGAATTTTCTACTATAGTATTTTTGGAATTAAAAAACTCTCATGTCTAACCACCATAACTAATTCAAAACTTTACAAAATTTAATTTTTCATTTATTTTTCTTATAGTAGAAGAGGTATATAATGTAACACATCTTTTGGATTTTAAAAATATTTTATTGTTTCAAATTTATATTTGATTTTCAATTAGTATGTCATCAACACTTTATGCATAACTCCATTAGAAAATGAATGATAATTACTTACTAAACCTGTAATTCAACAAAGATTACATTTATATTTAAAGATAAGAACATTTTTAAGAAACCCTTTTCATTTCATCAAATTTGGGTGAAGAAAATGTCATTAGACACATGTTTGAAGTAAAAAATACACAAGAATAGGCCAAAAACATGTTTTTGGGAAATTTTTTAAGTTGATGATGTAGCGTTGGTATCCAAAGAAATAATATGCCTTTTAAAGGTATTAATATTTTGGGAAAAAGTAAGAATAGATTTTGAAATGCTTTTAGGCATTTCAAAACTACATATTTTTTAAATTGCACTTTTTGGCTTACCATTATCCTACACATAACCATAGGATTCATGATACATAGTTATGGCTCAAGACTAGGCTAGTGAAAATAACAAAGAAAATTATAAATGCACTCACATGGTATCCTACATTCAAGAAGAAGAAGGCTATGAGATACTTGAGAAAATATGTTGTCAAGGATAAAGCTAAGGCTGAGTGGAATGGTCGCAAATTGTTAATTACAAATATATCATACCCATTAATAGATTTTGTAGTGTTCCTAGTAGCACACAAATTTTACCTGTTGAGCCAACTAAACAATGTGCTATGTGTGGTTTTAGACCAAGCTAAGAAAATTATAAAGAAAGATCATCGATACGATATTGCCATGTTGCAATTGTTAGAACTAGCAACGAATATTTTATCAATCAAGAGAGAAAAGAATTCAATATGTAAGTTTTGATCTTTAATAATATGCATCTTTTATGTTAAAAATTGTTTTCCCAAGATTAGCAATGTTATTTGGGAATGAGGGAAACCTATTCCCAAAAAAATAAGTGATTAGATTAAGAATTTTGGAGATAGCTTTGAAAGTATTTTGGATGGATAATTTAATGAGTTCAAAAAGAAAATAAGGGAAAGGACAATGATTCCTAAGTCCTTAGTAGAGAAGTATTACAATGATGTGTCTTTTCTAGTGGACATTGATAACACATATGTTCAAGAAGTTAAGATGAGTGTCGGTTTGGTTAAACAATTTTGATATGAAATTGATATTGTTGATGTGAGTGCAACATGTAGTACATCACTTGTTGAGGAGATTTCTACAAATGGAAAGCCCTTTGGGAAATATAAGGAAGAAAAGGCTAGAATAATAATAGGTGTTAAGATTTCCTCATCTAATAGAAAGAGAAAAAATATTATAAAAGACATAGAAGAGAATCTAGGCACACATGCTGAAAGTGAAGGACCTCTAATGAATAAACAATGTCTCAGTGAGAATAGAGGGAATGATGACGATGTAGAGGAAGAGAAGTGAGTACAAAGATAAAGGGTAAATAGCTAGTACTTGTATCACCATAGGCAAAGAAGGATAAGAAAATTACATTTATTGAGCCTAAGGTGAAGAAATCAGTAAAGGTGATATCTAACCCCTATCTCCTCCTACACTAGCTAGGCTAAGGACCAAAGTTGCTACAATAGTAAGTGTCGAGCCACCTTTAAGAAAAGGAATTGCTAAGATTACAAAGAAAAATAAAGGTTCAAGTGGCACAATTAGTACAAAGAGGAAAATATTAGAAACTAAGGGATTAGCCTCAACAAAGGAGAAGAAAACTCATTACATAGAAGGATGATGATGAGAGAGATGCAAAAAAGGTAGAATTTGATGAGAAAAGTCACCGTTGAGTAGCAATGCATAAAAATCCCAAAATAGTTGATGAGGTATGTGGGAATATTAGAAGTTTTATAGGCTAATCTAGACTTAAGTTTATAAAGTTTGATACATTAAGAATTACAGATAAGACCTAGGTAGAAGAAGCAATTCTAGATATGATGGCTAGGTTTAAGACTACACCTGTAGAGAGAGGTAATAGCATTCCAAATGAATTGTATAATAGAATTTATTTTAAATGGTAGCATGAAATAGACTGAAAGGAATATTAGAAAAGGAGCACACAAACATAATGCTTGAGCTAACAAATAACCACATTTCTAATTTTTTGGAGAAATATACAAGCAATATTCTTCCCAAGTATAGAGTATTTTGGGTTTTTCAACATAAAATTGAGGATATTTTAAAACAAAATATATTGAAGAGTATTTTTGGTTTGGTCACTGAGAAAGAAACTAGTAAGGATGATAAAGGTAAGAGTATTGGAGATGTTGAACTGGATAATATAGAAGAGTTTATGATGACCTAGACACACTTGAAAAATCTATCAGTCAGAAGGTCAATGAGAGTGAGAAAGACAGTATCAAAATACAAGATGTTCATACTAATGATGAAGAATTAGCTATGCCAAGCTCTCAAGATAAGGGTAATGTGTTCCCTATTCATTTGACTACACCTAATTGTCAAGTCTTGTATAAAATAAAAGACTATCCTAAGATAGGAGAAACACCAATTCTAGTTGTTGATTTTGATGCACAAATCATACAAATTCAACAACTCTAAATATCACCATAGATCAAAATATTGGTGATTTCTGTCAAGGAGGTAGGTCAAGAATAGAATCAACAAAGAAACAAGAGGAAGACAAGAAAGAGAAAGAACAATTCAAGGAAACAATGGTAGATAAGTCTACCATAGACCAAAAAGGACCAATAGTCTCATGACCTCTATTAGAGGGAAACAAGGAGACTAATCTTGATGAGAAGGAGAAGGAAGAAAGTAAGGGTGATTAATCATAGGTAGTGTTGAGTTTTGAAACTCACACTCAACCCCCTATAACTATATATTCTACGTCTGCACAATAGGTGCAAATTTCTATATCACATACCTTCCCAAGTTCTATTGTTTCTAGCTCTTGTACTAATGCACAAGACAAACTAATTGGTGAAATACCTTCACACGCTCAAGCCTTAGCTATGCTAAGTAGAAAAACACCCAAGAAGAACAAAGGAGAGAAGAAAAAGGTAAGTTCACCATGAAAATCCATTACCTTTCATGAATTTTTTTTTTTTTGGTAAAAGTGGATGAGCCACTGGATATATTTAATATATTAAGTAAAAACTAGTTCAAGAGCTTAGCTAGAAAAGAACTAGAAAGAAAACCTAGCCTTGTCACCATATTTACAATTGACTTAACATCAATACTTACAATCTAGCTGTAACGATGAACAACCTATCAAACTTTAAAAAAATTCAAATTTAACAAAATTTCATCACATAGCAAGCATGATGGACTCAAAATCAGTTAGAACAAAAATTTCAACATTCTAAAAAACATGCCAGAAGTGAGGAGGAGAAAGCCTAGCATGACAGAAAGATACCACTAAGCTATCTTACATCCATATCTTCACTGGGAGTAGCCATTGCAGAGAAATCCCATCCCAAATCTAGACGTGATGCAAGGGCAACATCCCAACTTGAGCTCAGGACCTCAGTAACAACAACATCCCAACCCAAATGCAAGCCCTTCCTAGTAGCATTTGAAGGCACGTCCCATCCACTAGGTATAGTAACATTTGGGTGCAGATGACGAGGGGTTTTTGCTGAGGCAAGGTCACGAAGACTAGGTTCTTTGGAAGCTGAGAACAAACAAGAGGTAGGTTCACTGACCAAGTGAATAGGGGTGGCCTAAGGTGTCTTCATTTGAGCAGATTTTGCTCATGCATTAGAAATTAGAATTCCCAAAATATTAATTAGAGAAAAAGTAATTTTCTTCACCTCAACAGTCAATTGGAAACCCAAAGCACAAGTAGTGAATTAAAGGTTCTTGAGTAGGAATCAAGTTTTGTGCTTCTCAAAGGTTTTTTGCATCGAATCAGAGGTCATGATGGCTTCATGGTTCTTCATGAGCATTTTTCTTTAAAAAATGCCACCAACTATGGCATTGCCAATCCACAAGTCATAATTATACACTGCACGTTTCTATTTATTATCTGCCCAAAATTTTGGTTGAACCACCTTGAATTTTGGCCAAACCACCTTGATGGCAATAATTTCAAGTCTTGATGAATATTGAAGAAGGTCCATGGTATTGGAGAGAAAGATGGAGACCAGGGTTGAAGGTAATAAAACATTCCTTGCAGATGTAGAGAAAAGATCCTCCCCAGTGATGGTTGGAATCACACATCAAATGCTATATGAGTGTATAATAAACATACTATCCAAAGCCACATCCTCTAGAGGGTGAGAAATTGTGTCTTCATCCAATGCTAGTTGAAGCCTAATACTAAATTTTTTGGGCAAGATGTTGGGATGAAATTGATGGCAAGAATCATATTTCACACAAACATCTTATGGGGACAACATGTTAGAAGTAGTTTGAATGGAAAACACAATAGGCTAGATAAATATTTTAGATTGAAATCCATTTTGCATCTTAAATTAAGTCCCTCAGCATATTCACATAAGAAGTGGAGTACCTACACTCATGTGTAATAATTATAGTACCTTTAAATCAAAAATCAGTTGCAAGTTGAGAAGGGAAAAGTACAAATTAGACGCAACCAAAATTAAAGATTGGGCAATTTGATCTGTAGCTGTGTATGTTGAAATTAATTTTGTAGAGTACAAAATGCCACATGATCAAACTAAAACAAAGTCATACTCAATTAGCATCGGTGTTCTTTTTAATGATACAGATTTTTCACAATTTTCCTTAATCTTGCACGTGAGAGCCTAATTTATGAAAGCTGAAATAAATATTCAATGTCCAATTTGGATAGTGCGCAATGACCATGGGACAATGTTAGACCATCCACTATAGCATACTCAACACACATGAAGATATGGTTTTCTCGGAACCATCCACAATTTGGCACATGAAACACTCTCGGCATGTGGAGCACATTTGACATCTAAATCTTCTTAGCACACTTGGCACCAAAAATCCACTCAGAACCAAAAAAACACTTGGCATCTAAAACAACTCAATAGCAATGATAATTCTAACTTGGCATTAGTAGTAACTCAACACATGAATTGGGTTAGCTTACTCAACTGACTCAGCACATGCATTATACATAGAAATCAACACCTAAAGTCATTGGCTTAGTAGATGTCAAGCATTCCTTGGCATGTGATGAAATTTCCACTATACTATACTTGGCACATATAACTTGGCACCTAAGGTTGCATCATCCATAGTTTAGCACATGAAAAAAAATCGGTATCTGAGATGCACTCGAGACCTGAAGTAGTTTTGCACACTCAACATATGAAGCATGCTCAACATCTAATGCAACTTGGCACACATAAGGATTGGTTAGCCCCTAAAGACCCTATCAAACCTGACATTATCTATTTCATAGAGCATATTAATCACTTGGCACATAAATCACCTTTGGCAATGTTTTTGTTTGCACAACATCATCCATAGTTTACATGGAAAATACTTGGCATCTGAGATGCACTCAGCACCTAAAGTAGTTTTCCACACTTAGCACATGAGGCTCACTCAGCATTTGAAGAAACTCAACACACATAAATATCACTCAACCCCTGAAGACCCTATCAAACCTAGCATTAGCTATGTCACAGCACATATTTATCACTTGGCACATGAATCACTTTCGGCATCTCACATATAAGAATTACTTGGCACATAAAGGTCATTCAACCCCAAAAATCCCTACCATGCCTAGCCTTAGCTATGACTTGACACATAATGAGTGCTCAACTTCTAGAGTCTCTCAGCACCAAAAGGAAAATAGCTTAGTACAAACAATAAACTCCTCTTCTAAAGGTAAGAAACCATTAGTTCCTACAATTCTTTATGATGCTCTATGATTGAAGAAGGGTAAAGTGTAGAAATTGTAATCCCATTACATCCTAAATTGGAAAGATAATCCACCATTTTATTACACTTTCTGTATGAGTGTGAAATTTTGATCTCTTAAAATTGATCAATAATGTTCCAAATTTGTTGGATCACATATTTGAGTTTCTAGGAAGATGATTATCTCTTGATGCAAGTAGAGATTATAACTTGAGAATCACCTTCGATTTGTACTTGTTGGAAGTTCCCTTTCTTCGCTAGCATTAGTCTTGACAACAATGACTGAGCCTCAGCCATATTGTTAGTTCCTATAGGAAGGGGAGCTATTGTAATTGCCAGGAATTTACCAGTACAATCTCTAATGCATGCTCCCAATCCTGATTATCCTAGATTATCTCTGGATGCTCAATCAAAGTTAAGTTTGACAAAGCCATGCAAAGGGGGTTTCCATTTAACTATAGGCCTATCTATATGAATTTACAACTTTGAAGAGGTGCTAGTTCTAAATGGGATGAAAATTGATTTCCATTCCTAAATGAGACTTCTGTCTAAGGAAGTGATAATTAGATTAAATCTACGTCTACTAACACTTGCATTAGTAACTTCTGATATTGATTTTTCAATGATTTGGAGCACTTTCTCTAAAGATGATACTTCTTTTCTAAATATCCTCTTATTTTTTTCCCACTAGATAGCCCAAATAACTAGAACATGTGTACATTTCTAGATTCTTGCAAACAGGGCATTGGGAAAAAGAATTGGTCAAGCTTAGAAAATGTCCCAGATATTGTTTTTGTAATGGGGAGTAGTTAATTAGTTTAAAATAAATATCTACCACTGGTATACAAACTGACATCTTGCAAATAGGTGGTCAATTGATTCATCTTCCTCTCCACATAAAACACGTTTGAAAGGAAAAGCAATATTGCCCCTAGCCAACCTATCACTTGTAAGAATTCTATGCTTGATTGCTAGCCACACAAAACACCCAACCTTAAGAAGAAATATTTTATTCCAATAGAACATGAATGCTCAAGATTATGGTTTTGCTGACTCAATTTGTTGAAGAAGTTTGTAACCTTCCTTGATCGAATAATTACCTTTTTTGCCAGCATCCACAATAGTCGATCTTCATCCATTGGTACAAAAGCTTGTCTTTCTAAAAAGATAGATTTAAGTTGTTGTTTATGTTGAGGATCTAAAGGGAGTTTATCAAGATCTTTCCATATTACTTTCCTTGAGAAGATGCAAACTTCATCCATTTAATGAACAAATAGGTTACCCCATTGTGCTTTTGTAACTAAGACAATATTTTGTATGTTTGGGATTGTATTTAATGAGAGGTGGCCATCCCACGAATCATCCCAAAAATTAATTTTATCCCAACAGTTTAATTCCCATGAAATATAGTTAAGCACAATATCTCTAGATGCAATCATGAAGTCCCAAATGACTGATCCCCTAGGGGGATCCAATATAGAAAATATTCTATGTCATTCATTGTTATCTAGATATTTCTATTGCATAATTTGACACCAAACTGATTGTGGTTTAGTATACATCTACCAAACCAACTTACCCCCAAATGCTTTGTTCCTAGTTGTCAAATCATGGATACCCGCACCACCTAGAGTTGGACGAATTGCCATGTTTTGGAGAGATATAAGTGGAAGTTTATTTTCATTAGTCAAATTTCCTGACCATAGAAAGTTGTTAACGATTTTATGAATTTGTGAAACAACCAAAGATGTTGCTTGCATGATAGCCATGTAATAATTAGGTATTGCAAAAAGGACTGACTTAATCAGCAATATTCTACCAAATAATGACAGCCATCTAACTTTCCAAGAAGCAATTTTTCTCTTAATTCTTTGATATACCCCATCCCAAAAAACTTTCTTGTTTCAACCCGTAAAGAATGGAATCCCAAGATAAGTGGATAGTAGAAAATCCTTAGTATACCCCAAGATATGCAAAATCTTGTCTGAGATAATCTTGTTTGTATAAAATAAGAAGTTTTTTGACTTTTGAGGATTAATTTTATTTTTAGCCTTAGATACTGATGAGGCATCAAATAGTAGTGTGTCATTGGCAAAATAAAGAATGCGTGACTAAGATAGTTGTACCTTCTATTTTTGCTCCTTTCCACTTATTAGATAGATTATGATGCTTGATGTTCCTACTAAGGGTTTTAGGAATCATGATGAATAAGGCTGGTGAAAGAGGGTCACTCTGTCAAAGGCCTCATGTGGAGGAAAAGAAACTAGACACTACTCTGTTGATAATGATTGAGAACCAAGCCCCCAATATGAAAGCTTTAATCCACTTACACCATTTCTTGTCAAACGCCATTTTTTAAAGGACTTGCAAAAGGAGGTTCTAGCAAACTCTGTCATAGGCCTTTTGCATGTCTAACTTGATAACAAAATTAGAAGATTGGCTATTCTTGATGGAATGGATAACTTCATGAGCTACCATTGCACCCTCCATTATTCCACTACTAGGAACAAAGCCACCTTGTTCAGGAGAAATTATAGATGGAAGAAGTTTTTGAAGGAAAAGATAGATGGCCTTAGTAATAATTTTATAAGTTAGGTTACAAAGTGAAATTGGATGGAAGTTGGAAAAAATTTTGGGCTCTATGATTTTTGGAATAATTGCAATATTTGTAGAATTGAAATATTTTGACATGAATTTGAACTTTCTAGATTCCTCCATGACTACAAGAAGGTCCCAAACAATAAAATCCTAGCAGCTCTAGAAGAAAAGTGTCATGAAGCCATTTGGACCTGGGGCTTTTTTAGGAGGGAACTAGAAAACAACCTCTCAAATTTCTTGAATGGAAAAAGGGGCCACGAGCATGGAGTTCTCTGTAGGGGAAACCATAGTAGGTATATGTTGGATGAAGTCCTCAACTTGTGAAGGAAAAGGTGAGGTAAGTTTAGTTTGTGCAAGGAGGTTCTTAGAGAAATTTACTCCATCATCTTTGATTCGGTGGGGGTTGATTAGAATATTAACTGTTTCAGCCTCGAGGATTTAAAAAATTTATTTGGCTACTCTTTTTTGTTGGCCAGAAGTGTGGACATTTTTTGTGTTTCTATCTCCTTGTTGTAGCCAAACTTCCCTAGAGTTTTTTCTCCAATAATCTTCCTCCCTGTTACACAATTCCTCCCATTCAATTTGTAACTCTTTTTACTTAGCATACGTGACACTGTCCATCCCAAACTTGATAATGTAGCAATGAATCTCCTCCAATTGCTACTTAACAATCTCTTTCTACTTGAAGACATTTTTAAAAACTTGTGAGTTCTAGGTTTTGATCTATTCCTTGATATATTTCAATTTATTGGCAAATTGATGCATTCTAGATCTTGGAGCAAAGGGTGCACTGATTTGGCATCATTTTAAAAGTGTGAGAAAATGTGGGTGGCACAACCACATACTCTCAAATTTAAAAGATGACTTTATGCTAGTTTTGGTTGTTAGGTGTAGCTTGATCAATGTCAATGGAGATTTGAAAATGATCAAAATTTGGAGTAGACAAAATCTTTGATTGGAAGCAAAAAAAACCTAATTTCCAGTTGTGATATAGTAGAAATCTTTCCAATCTTACTGTAATCTAAGCAAAACCCAATCTCCCATTTGTCCATGTAAACTTTCCATTAAATGGTCAAATATCCATCAAATCATTATTCTCAACAAATTGAGTGAAGTTCTAAATGTATTTAATGGGTGGGAAAATCCCACCAACTTTCTCATTTTGATTCAAGATTGCATTAAAATCACCCCCAATGATGACTTGATGAGAGTTTTGAGATTGAATTAACATTGCTATGTGATCCCATATTTTCAGCTTTTCTTGAGTAGAGAAAGGTTCATACACATTAAACAGAGTAAAAGATACATCAAATTCAAGCACCTACAACATTTTCCAATTAGCTTGTTGTTGAATAAGATGGCCCTAAATTTTTAATGGATTCCAAAGAACAACAAGACCCCCAGAAGCACCCATACTAGGAGAATGCACTAAAGGATTTCTAAAATGTTTCTTCTAATAGTTTTGTCTCCTATAGCAGCACAATATTAGTTTTTGACAATTCTAGAAACTTTTGAACCCTACCTCTCTTGTCAGAGGCATTTATGCCTCTGACATTCCATGATACAATTCTCTTCATCATTCTCTTATTGACAACAAATTTATCATCCAGTGTGGTCTGGATACCTAAAGCCATCATAGTTCTGGTTTTAGAACTCTTTGGACGTCCTCTAGATTTAGGTGTCTTAGAAGCCTGAGGGTAGAGAGAGGGAAACTAAACAATGGAGAGAGTGTGTTGACAATAAAAAACTAACAAGTTACCTTATAGCCCAATTGTAGGTTTTTCTTTGAAGGCCTCAGACTTTATGAAATTGTCCTCTTGATGTTAAACCTCTAGTAGATCAGCCACATGTGGAAGATTGGAATCCACCATAATGTTTGGGATGTTTTGAGAGTTAAGCTCAATTTGGTCCTTATCAAACTTAGGTTCCTTTGAATTAATCACACCAGGATGTGAATTTGAGTTATTTGCAACATGTTGAAAAATACTCTTCTCAACACCAAGTGAATCCAAATCATAGCATGCCTCCAACATCGAATCCAGTTTAGCCACTTGATTTGGAATTTCAAAATCATTAGTGGCAATGTAGCAGGATACTTTTTTCTAATTTTTATGACTATTCCATTATTGAAATTCTTTGAGCAATACAACAAGATCACTATTTTCCTAACTAGCAACATTGAGTCTTTCTTCCTATGCAATACCAAATACTATATTGTTAGCAATTGTGGAGGTAATTTGATCTGTAATTTGAAGAATTTTCTAGTCAGTGTAGTGATTTTTGACAAAATCCTTACCTTTGAAGCATACTAATGGAAAATCTAAAGTTGGATAGCCATCATGGGATTTTTTCAGTTCAGCTAGCAAAGCTTGAATGTATGGTAAAACCAATTGTAAGATTGACGATAATTTGTATGTAGTAGAAAAATCAAAGCATTGATTGCTTGATACAATGAAACCAACTTGAATGGGATCCAATGGGGCCGAGTCATAATTTGAGTCTGGATGGACATTGTGGGCATATAGGTTAGGATCTATGTTGTAATTTGGACATATGTCCTCTACCTCATTAGGAGAATCTTGACATTGAGTATTGAAATGACCAAGTTTATCTAGAAACTTTTGAATTGTTTTCTCATTCTGAATTATGATTGAATGATCCCATGAACCCCACCAAGAATTAATAACCAATTGAGTTGGAAGAGGTTTCCTCATATCTAGAAGTAGGCAGACTCTAGGGTCCAAATGTGGTCGGTCATATGGAATAAGGTCATGTGCAAGGAAAATTACCAATTTATTTGCAAGGATTTCAATGATCTGAGGGTCCTTGTACTCTAGAGGTAAAGAGGGAAAGGATATCCAATGTAGTAGAAAAGGGATCTAAAGATTGCAGTTTAAATTTTGGAGTCCAAATCAAGGTGAAAAAACTAGAACCAAAACAAAACCAACCTTTCTATTTATGCACTAAATCTCTAGTAGCTTTTATTTCAAAGATGGCTATAAAACATTTTGATTCAGAATCAATATAAAAGATATCCTTTAACTCTAGCCAAGATGCAAGAACCCAATCTTTAATAATTAGAAAAGAGAGAGAATTGGCTGAAAATTTACCAATTAGATCCATTTTCCAAAGTAGCCCAATGGAGTTTTGAAGAATATGATTGGGAAGTGTGATCATCGGCCTAACATCCACCTATGTGTCTTTTAATTTGGATTGAGCTACTACCACTTGCTTTTTTTTCCATATTTTTTGTTTCTTGGCTGGTAAAAGTGGGCCTCTGGGGGGAACCTACATCTGAATATGAGGCAAATCAACAATAGATTCTTGAGCTAAGTCCTTGTCCTGAGCTAAATCAAGTTGTGAAAGAAGATTAGGTTCTGAAGGAAACCCTTGACAAGTGCTAAAGATCGGCTATTTATGAGGATATCTAGTCTTTTGGTTTAGCTTTGGAAATTTATTGGCCATGTTTTCATTTCATGGCATTGAAGCTGAGGTCATTTTGTTGATTACTTGGTGGGCTTGTTCTTAGATCTGAGCAACATCAGTTTTGAAGCTTGCTTATTCTTGGAATCATCTAGCATTGCATGTTGTTATAGCCATTTTGATGCTTGCATTGAAGTTTCTCCCTTGTTAAAGCTCGATCCATGGCTCAAACATGATTTGTCCCCTGAATACAACTAACAAGCATCATGAATACGAGGGTTCACAAAAAAGGGTTTAGCTAGCTAAACCACTAACCTCCCTTGGAATATTGATTTAAATCACCAGACAATAGATGGGTTTCCTGGAAGTAACAACACTAAAACTGCAAAGGAACATGCTCCTTTGTTGGCTACTGTACAATAGGGTTTGAAGAGAAAATGTTGGAAAGGGCATTCCAATATGAAACCCTAGGTTGATTTTTCCCTTTAGAGCTCGGTTAAGGACTTGGGCTCTGTCCATGCCTGAGATTCTCTCTCCTGTTCTTGCACCTGTGCTTGCTCCTACACCAGCACATGCCCCTACACCTGAGCCTACAACCACACACACCATTTTTATTAACTTTTTTTCTTCACTATTAGATTCGGAGTTCCTTTCACAATTTCTATTTTCAAATTTTCTTCCATTGTTTGTTCTATCTTTGGTGTTTCTATCCATTATGTTACCTTTGATGAAGTGATTGAAATACTTGACTAGGATTTAAAGACACTTTCATTTGAGAAAACAATTATATTACAAGATATTTTGGCAAGAAATAAAAGGTAAGAAGAAATGAGGAGAGAGAGAAAAAAGGTAATTGTTTCATGATATAAAAGGGTTTTTTTTATTCATTTGATATTCATCATATTGATGGATAAACCCCTATCATTTCTTAGCTAGCACAAATAGTTGAAAAAGTAAGTACATAGGATATAAAGACCATGAAAAACTAATGGCCTAGTCAAAAAAGAAGTTTGAAAAGAATGTTCTTGAGAAGATGTCTACTATAATCTCATTGAGAGAGGTTAATTGTTGGTACTTGTATAGAATCTAGAAGAACTTTTGAATAAAATCCAAGGTCTGTACAATACTCTTTGTGATGTGCCCAGATTTAAAAGTGAGTTTCAAGCTAATATTTAGAAGATTGAAGGAGATTTGAAATCTTTAGGAAACACTATTTATCAATTTGCTAGATCAAGTTCAATTCATTACAATAGATTGTTATTTGCACAATGGAGTTTGTTGAGCTACATACAGTAGATAGAACAATGAGAGATAAACTTCTTTGCATAAAGTAAATCTCAATACCTCATTTGTAGATAACACAATGACAATTCGCTTCAACACAAGATTTTGTAAAAACAAATTATAATCTCTCTATTTTTGGTAGCCTCGTTGATTTAGCTTCCATGATGGAGATCAAGGTTCATGTTTTAGGACCAGTTGGAACTATATGTGATCATGCCCTAGACATTATTATCAAAATTCATAAGCCATTCCTTTACAAATATAGTTTGATCCTATCCTCCCAACCTTAATAATAGACATAAGTGTCAAAAACAAGGAGGAAAGAAAAATATTTGAAAAAATAAGATTTGATCAAATAGATCAAAGGTAAAGGTATGAATAGCTACATCAAAAAATTTGAGTCATATGTAATCTACATGTGTAAAAGTTTTTCTAGTCATATATCAACTGATTCATAGACAAAGGGGGAGTGCTATCAGTTATATAGTGTCGTGTAATGATGTAATCATGAAAAGGTATTTTTTCCACTAATGTCAAATGGGGAGATTGTTGATCTCTTGAGATTTGTTGTCTATTAGTGTCAAACACTTACTCATATAGAAGGTAGAGTTGGTCGCTTTTCACTATGACCGAGTCACTCTATATATAGGCCAAGTTAGTAATCTATTACAATTATAAATAATCATACACATACTAATCATAATAGGAGTTTAGAAAATTCTATGGTCACCAAGTATCCCTGTGCAAACCAAGTTATCCAATGTATAGTGAATGCCAAGTAAAGTAGAGTGGGTGAGTGCCAAGTCATATAGAAGAAGCTGAGCAAGTTGAAGTCAAGTGTTAGTAGATAAATTAGTTATAGTTGAGCATTAAAAACTATATGTATCGAGAAACATTTTTTGAACAAGAATTTTTGGAATTGCATCGAATATGAGGAAATCTATTTGTGGCCAAAATGAAGAAAACATTTAATCATTGTAGATTTTGTTAAACAGTTTTTTACATGTTTTTACATGGATCACTAATACCTATGAAGGAATGTATTGAAAAAAGAGAAGTATCCACATCATTGATTATGTCTTAGAAATCTATATAGATGGCTATTTCAAGAATAAATCCAACCACTATTGTATATGATGTGTGTGTAAGGCCCACCCTCATATCCTAGTATAAATACTAAGGAATGAATGTGATGAGGAGATAAATTAAGTCATGACTGACATTTTCGCTATTAATAAGGATTTATGAGTCTCTTTTGGAGACTGATCTAGATTTTAGATTATCATAATGTTGATACTCTATCTAATAACAATAGGTCAATACCACAAGAAAATGAGATTCAAAATGTTCAAGTTAAGAATTGAGCCACGAGATACTAGGGATGACCTACCAGGCAACTAGGAAAGATTAAATAACATTCATTCTGTTAAGAACAACTTTCAGCATAGGTTATGATGACTATAAGACATATGGATATGGTTGAAAATTGTTTCTAACTTATTATGACATAATTATTGAAACATTCTATCAGTCTGAGGGTTAACCCTAGGAAATCACACATATTGTTCATAAGGTGATAAAGGGATATTGCTAGGAATGTCATTATACCTAACTTGACTAAAAGGTACTAGGTACCTAGTCTACACATGAGCAATTTTCACTTAAGACATATATGTTAAGATTCATTTTATATGATTTCATGATTTACTAAAGAGGATTTAGAGTTTCATTGAAAGAGTTGGGGGAATGATATAGAGTTATATTAAGAAAGAGCATTGTTGACACACGTATTTGATATTTCCATGTTTTGAATATTTTATGAAGATTATTAGATGGAAGTTGATTGTAAATGTTATGCAAATTATGTGATATTAGATTATTTTGCATTATCTGCATTTTTTGTATATTATTTTATTGAGCTACTGATGTTTAAGTTGAGTGTGCAGGAAGAGGAACCATGGAAACTTTAACGGGGAAACAAGGTATAGACACATGTTAAATGGCTCTACCAAGGTGAATCTTTGTAAGATTTGTGAACCTCGTTGTGATGTGCTTATTTCGTAAACGTGAGATGTGTGTGTGTGGTGTGTTTTTCATGTGTAGATTTTGAATGTATCATGTTTGACATTTTAGTGTATTCTGTGTGTGTCACTTGACACTCGTACTTGTTATGAGAAATGACATGTTATTCGTCAATGGATCATGTGGCCACCTTATTCTATGATAAATACCTCAATTAAGGAATTTGATTATTGTCTTAGTTAAGAGAGGACAAGGTTGTCACGTTTAACAAAAAAAAATGGAAATTTGAATTACCTAGCTTTAGGAGGGTCATAAAGTAACTTTAGGGTAAATTGTGATCAAAATTAACTCTACCCATGTTAGTACTATAGGTTAGGGGGTTATTAATGACCTCTATGGTGTCTAGTGGACCTAGGAGACCCCATGAAAATGACATTCTTCATTGAATCCGAAAATAAGAGGGTTATAAATAGAGGCAAGGCTAAAATTGAAACACACTTGGCAACTCTCTACTTTTAGAGACTAATAGGGTTGAAGAAAGAGGAGGGAGCTCTACTGCAAGTCTTCATTGCCTTGCTTGGAGGAAGGTTGGTAACATGATCCATGAAGTCTCTTCATTTTGCATGTAGGTTAGAAATGGTGTTTTCACTTCATGATGGGATTGTGGTGACTTGTGATGTATTTGTGAATGGATCTTGTTGTATGTTGCATGTGGGTAGTGTTGTGTGAGTCTCTCTTGAATTTGTTGTTCATGTTATATATCTTGTGAATTGGGTGTGAGGCATCACTCACCCTTGGGAGGGAAGAGATGCCTGGGGTGAAGGGGTTAGTTGGGCTCACACATGGAGTTGAGGAGTTCTCCCTTGTGTAGAGATGGTTGAATATGTTTATGGCATGCAAATTATCTTGCTCACTTGCATCTTGGGAGGTATAAAGTGGTATGAGGAAGGGAAGATGTTGATTGCCCCGAAAGGGCATTTTGATATTGAAAAGATGTGAATTTTGAAGGCTATGCAATCCTCCTTATGATGAGAGCCCACCTTCACCCGATTCTTGATTCATTTGTTGAATCTTTGTGCAAAGCTTTGGGATGGGGTGTGTTGAGAGTATATTGTGTAACCCTGTCAATTTTATTGAGCATATGCATGGCATGTGAATGTGAAGCATGAGACTGTTTATATCTTGTTTCCCCGAGCTCGATGGGTGGCCTCCTTGAGGCCTAAGTTGGGAGGTGAGCCTCCATGGTTCCCAACTTGTCTCTCTTGTGCAAGTTTTCATTTGGAGAGTTTTGTAAAGACTTGATGTTATGCAGTCTATGTCTTGCATAGGAGGAGATTCCTTATTATTGTGTTGTAATGGAGAGATTAACTCCACTGATTATGTGAGGAAAATTGTATTGTAGAGGGTGGTGTATGTTTCTGTTTCATAAGCTCGTGGAAAGAGGAGTGGCTAAATCTGTGTAACATGTGGTTTTTTTTTCCATTGTGTGAGATTGATATAGTCCATACTTGATACTGTGTTGATAGTATATTGAAGGGAACATGTAGGAGAGATTTTGTTAAATCATTTGCTCTCTTAGAATTGGTATGTGTTGAGGGAAAGAACTTGTGTACACTGATACTTCATTAGGAATGAATGGAACATTCTTATCTTGATATTCTTATTTCCTCTGTTGGCATAAGATGAGTTTAGTTACATTGATGTTCAATTTTGTGTTCAATCAGTTATAATGGATAGTTAATGGACATGTAGATGCTTTTACAAAGCAATATAGTAGTTCATGATGCGTATGGAATTCTAATGTTCATAAGATATGCTAACCAAGGATTCATATAAGTTCCATGTAAATCTTTTAGCTTGAGTTATAAAAATTGTTATGATAAGCTTGCTTAATTAGAATGGAGAACACAATGAATAATGAAATATTGAACTGATGTCAACCTGAATCTTAACAATCTTAGAATTGCATAAAAGGACTAGACAAATATGACGAGTTTCAAAGAAATAAAACAAGCCTGTAGATGCAATTTCATTCTCTGGAAAAAGTACGGATAACAAAAAAATATTCACTCCCAGAATACAGTCATTAAAATATTAATAAAAAAAAAAAGAATGACTCTCTTATTATATTAAAAGATGCATAGGCTTAATTATAAGATGATCGGGGGGTCAAGTCGCAAATATTTCCATAAGATCAAAATACACCTTCCCTAGAAGAGACCTAAAAGCATTTAATTTGTTGTCAGGGTCGAATTGATTTAAAATAAAATATTAAACCTTGGATGGGGAGGTGTCACTTCCTCACCCAGCCCATCCTATCGAGCAGCAAGGGAAGACTTGTCTTGCTGAAGTCAACTTGAACAAATAAATTAACTTCCTTTAAAATAGAAACACTCCACATCTCCTAGCCGCATCATCAAGGAGGATACACATTAAATGAGTCGTTGGCAGCCTTGTCAATCACACACCATCACATAAAATCCCCTTGACCAGCAATCACGCGGGTTGCGAGAGAAGCTTAAAAAAAAGGAAGGAAGTGGAAGATTTCTCCACTTTATTTAGTGCTAAAAACACATGGGTTTGATGGGACAGCACTTCACCGAACTCCATAATTTAGGGGCAAGGATAAGATGTCTCTCTTGGAAACTCCCCAACTCTTACGCCTAGCAAGGAAGAGTTGCACGTGCAGCAAGGAATAGAGACTAAAAAAGGTTTAACATGTAATACTGTAAGCTAATATGTTGGGAGGAAAAGGTGGTAGGTTAATAGATATAGGTATATGTAGGCTTTAGGACAATTAGGTATAGGTTTTATTGGTTAATGGGGAGATGACAATATAATTCAGGTTTTAAGAAAAAAAATATATATATATAAATATTATATGATATTAAAGTGTGGTGGACTACATGTGTAGTACTTGTATGTGATATGTGAAATTTATATGTGGATTTTTATATTGGATGGATTTTTTAATTTAATTCATTGGCAAGTTATGATTATGTAGTGTTGAGAATATTAATTTGTAATTTAACAATGAAGCTTAGGGTTAACATGTGTTTGTAGATTGTTTTGGAAATGCATTATATATATGGACTAGTTAGTATTAAAATTGTTCTTATGATGGATGAAGATGTGTGATAGATGATGGTGGCTCAAGATTTAGATGCTAGCTTCCTTGATAATTACATGTTCATTATTCATAATTCGAGTAGTTTTTTTTCTAGTTGACATTAGATTATAACAATTAAGCTAGCCATTAAGTTTAAAGATGTATGAAGGTTTAGGTGGATTTATAATAATAATTATAATAGCAATTGATCATTAGTAATTAATAATTAATTAATTAATTGTCGATTTAATATAAAGGAAAACTCCTTAATGTTAGAACAAAAAGTATAAGCGATAAAAAAAGAAAAGAAAACAAAAAAATTAGATGTGGTTGATCGTGTGAAAATTTTGGGCATGACAGTGTGGTGAACATACACGCAAAGGAGTTATGTTTTAGATGTTTCATATGAAATAGAGCATAGCAACTAAGAGGATTAGTAAACAATACAGAAGAGATATATAAAAATAGAGATCAAATCAGAGATTAGAAAGAGAAGATCTATAATCAACATTATAAGTGAAAATTGTAGGATCTGATATTGAGACACTCTAACCAATGGATTGAGGTAAATATCTTAACAAAGTGGTCCTAATAGGCCTATTTTAAATCTCCTAATAGAGTGATTACTTTATTATATGTTTGAATCCTTGAATAAAGGTAGACTAAACAATCTTGTAAGATCCTAAAAGAGGTGACCCCTCATATGGTAGATCATCATAAGTGATAACAATTGTAGCCCTAACAGAAAATTTTTATTATTGGAGTGGTGAATATTTGTGGGTTTCATCCCCACCCCATTTTTAGCTTCACCTTGTAGGGTTTCTAGGTTACCAAATCTTTTGTGTTATGTGTTTACATTTATGTTTATGGATGTGATGAATAGTTAGATTTTTTCAACATTTAAAGCTTAAGGTTACATTAATCATGATCTAGATATGAGATGGATGGATGGTAAATGTAGTTACTGCATTATTTTATTTGAAGGACAATTATTTTAGCAATCCTGATTCACACCCCACGCCCCCCCCCCCCCCCGCCCGCCCCCTGAATATATCACCTTCCCTATAAACTTCCAACTAGTCTATGTATCTTTTGAGTCAAGAAATATTATAGAGAAGTTTAATAGCTTCCTGGAAGTAAGCCACTCCTATAATACTCTTGCCCTTGTGTTCTTAGACAAGTTGTGGTGCTCCTTTACAATTTGGTCATTATGTTCAAACAATCTTGGTATTTTGGTATCTGGTATCTAATATATGTACTTTATTTGAATTTAGTGATAATTAAAAATTAATGTTGATTGGTCAATATTTAAATTTATTGGAATCTCTTTTTCATACCCAATATTAGGACAAAAAAAATATGAACAAATATATTATTTAAAGGTAAATTCAACTATGTGAACACATGAAAGTGTAAGCCATGATTGAGTATAGTGTAGAAGGGTGGTAACATGGTACAATTATCTTTTGGATTAAAAGCTCTAGGTACATAGTTGAGTTTAGATTATATCGCATGAGAATTTAGAGTCGATATTCCATCCTACTATATGGGTTCAAAACACTAAGTTTTGGTACTAATGGAACACTTAGTTTAGGTTGATAAATTCAATTGATTAAACTATAGTTCAATTTTTACCCATGTATAACATCATGTTTGAGACATTTAGGGTCTCGAAGTTTCTAAGTTGAATTTGATTTAGGTAGCTTTAGCTTAGGTGATGTTTGATACACAAGTTACATTTTTAGTCATGAGGACAAAAGGGCACATTAATATTGACTCATTTGGGTTTTAACTGTTGGTCTCAAATTGGTTTTGATAATTCAGTTCAACACTCTTAACCAATTCTTAAGTTGATGCTAAGAATAATATAGAAGATGAGCTATAGTGTGAGCTAAGTCAGAGATTCAATAGGAGCCAAGTCAACTTCAGGTGCCGAGTGAACTTAAGGTGTCGAGCAAAGTTCAAGTGTCGAGTGATAAGTGATGCCGAGTCATTATAGGTGTCGAGAAAAGTATAGATGTTGAGTCACTATAGGTGTCGAGCAAAGTATAGATGCCAAGTGAAATAGAATTTCTATAGGAGCCAAGTAAGACTGAATTCCTATATGTGTCGAGCATCAACAACTAGTAAGTGTCAAGTAACATAGAATTAGCATATGAGTTTGTATCTTCATAAACTCAAATGTAAACCATGTCTGAGCTTACTCATGATGAATCTTGAAGGATCCTGAAGATAAGATCAAATCTTTTACATTACCTTTGTAATCAGCATGCATCCAATAAGAAAAATGGAGAAGGCATGCAACCAATAGGAAAAGTGAATGAATTGACTAGGAAATGAAGAATGAATATTGATTGTAGATTCATACCTAACCCTAAGTCTTCAAAGCCTTTATAAGGAGGATGAAACCCCATTATGTGTGTATATATGAGAAGTGTATGAGAGGGGTGTTTAAAGACTTAGGAGGAAGAGAAAAATTGTAGAATCCAATTGGTTAGAATAGAGCATTAGAATTTCAAGGAGAAGACATATCAGATCAAGTAAGGATTAGAACAAACATAGTAGAACAAGGATCTAGAATTAGCAATTCATAAGGTCAAGACTTTCTAATACTCCCTAGCCATTATATTAGAAATTAAAATCCTATAATGATAGGTTGGTCTAACAAGCATGTTGTAAGCCTTTCAACAAGGTGTTAAATCCTTTAACAAGGTAACATTCCAAGTGAATGGTTGTAAATCCTTTAACCAGGTCACTTTTAATAGGGTGTAAAAGTTCTTAACAGGATAGGCCTTTCATAGGGAAAACCATTGGAAGTGGTCAAAATTTGTAACCTTAAATAGTTACATATTGCTACAATGATACTTTGTGGATGTCATCCCCACCCTAGTTTTACCTTCTCATTTTGGAAGGTTTATGGGTTACCAAAATCTTGTGTCATGCATGTCTTTACTTTTATGTTTATTATATGAATTAGATGCATGTGTATGATTTTAGCTAAGAGGTTTTGAAAAGGTTAAAATTAGTTACTTTTGATTCACCCCCCCTAGAAGTAAATCTTCCCACTTGTAAATTCCAACAATTGGTATCAGAGCCAAGTTCTCACAAGGAGGAGCCTTGCAGCTTGGAGAAAAGATTTATAAATGGAAGTCTACAAACTTGGAAAGTTCATAGAGAATCAGGTAATTGATATACAACTTTCTCTATACACTTTAGAAGAAGCTAGAGAAGAACCTAGAAAATCTTCAAAGAGAAGAAGAGAGATTGGCATAGCTAAGAATGATACACAATACAAAGAGATTGACACCTCAAAATTGCTTGCAAATGGATATTCGAAAGATTTTGATGCAGCAATAGAATGCCTAATGCAGAAGGATAGAGCTCAAGTAGAACAAATCAAAACACTCAAGCTTGAACAAGAATTGCAAGCCATGATGCTTTGTGAGATGACTAAATAGAAGAAAAGAGCAAGCCATTGAAGATAAGGCTATGCTAGAAGAAGACAAGAGAAACCTTGCCAACAGACTGGAAGAAAAGTCAATTGAGCTTGCAAGAATTTAAAACATGTAGTTAGACACCCTAAGGTAGATGATGAATGCACATCATGAATTAAATGCCAAGGACATTGAGATCTCTACACTGAAGATGCAAAATGAACAACTGCAAAATGACCTATACAGAGAGAAGGAAATTATAGAGAGTTTCAACAAATCCAATGAGGCCATCAAGTACTTTGAGCAGCTACTAAAATCACCAAGGACTAGCAATGATACTTCAGGACTAGGATACACCAACATTGAACAAGGAGAGTCATCCAAGATTGCAAAAGAAAGGAGTAACAAAGGTAAGAACACTAAACCTACTTGTCAGTTTTGTGGTAAAAAGGGACATACCTCTAATGTATGCAAGAGCAAGAATGTCTATTAGCATAAAAAACCTAAGAATGTGAGTCACTGTCATAAGTGCAACAAGCATGGACATCAAGCACATAACTATAGGACTAGGACTAAAAAACACCAATATTTGAAGGACACTACTACAATTGCAAGAAGTATGGACATAGAGCTTTTGAGTGTAGATCAAAGCCTATGTGGACACCTAATCAATAAGCAAGGGGAAATAATCATATACATCACTATGATTGGGACTACAACACCAGGTATAGCTATCATTACTATTAGGACTATGGACACATCCTTAAAAATTGCATAAAAACACATTTTAGAGGAAACTACAACAGATGGTTGAGTCAAACCACATGTTTTAGTTATTTGAAAACTAGTCATATCAGTAGGAATGCACAAGGTTAAACACACCTAATTCAGAGTTCAAAAAAGGAAAAGAAAAGGTGGATGTTGAGCACATCAAAGGAGAAATGAATAAGACATGGAAGAAGAAAGATGGAAGCAACACATCAAATGAAGGGATCACTTCACCTAAAAGGTCAAGTGATCACACTTCATCAAACTAAGAAAAGAGAAGACATGAGGAACTGATATTCAAAGCTTTATCACACATTAGTTCCTAAATAAGCAAGTACTGCAAAGAAGAGATCAATATAGATAGAGATGCAAAGTTAAAACCTCAAGTTTTTATCAGTGTTTTCGTATTAGAAAAGCTACCCTCAAATGTCGAGTAAAATCCTAGTGCATGCCAAGTTGATTGCCAAAGTTAGTAGAAGCCAAATGACTAGTTATTACCGAGTTGGTAGTGGAAGCCGAGTAAAGAGAAATTTTAGTTGGAGTTGAGTGAAGGATACTTTTGTGGATGCTGAGTGGTTGAAAATCAATAGAAGTCAAGTAATGTAGGAATGCTTAAGAAGTTCAGTGGATAGCTATAAATGCACTAAGCATTAAATGCTATGAAAATAGGGTACATAATCATGTTTTGAATCATTTTTCTTCATCAAAAATGAAGAGAAAAGGAAAAGAAGAGAGAAGAACAACTTCAAAGAAAAGAATACAATGTTTAAGCAAATTTCAACAGCAATTCAGCACAATTCCATTGATTTCAAGGTATTCACATTTGCATTGAGTTAAGTAGTTTCACATTTTCTTTAAGTTCAAACCCTAGATCACACAAATGTCTTCTAGCTCTAGGAAAACACAAGGGAAAGATTCATTTGAGGTTCAGCTAGTATCAAACAAAGTAAAATAACCAGATTTCTGGCCAATACTAGAAGTGGCATATAAAAATGATCTAACTGGAGGCCTATCTATAATACCCCTAAGATAGTTATGGTTTAGGATGTTAGAAGATGTTACAACTATAAAATTGGAGCCATAGGTGATATGGAAATGAGGGAAGCCTATGAGAGGTTTTGTGAAAATGGAGTTCTTAAAGAGCAGTACCAAACTATTGAGAAGAAGGGTTTGATGCATGCCCTAGAATTCTCCACAGTTTTTAAAACTGAATGGATTAGGCTAGTGCTTAGTAGAATACACAATGGAAGTTTATGGTTGGAGGATGATCTAGTAAAAATCACAAAGAGAATTGTACATAGAGTGGCAGGGTGCCCAACCCTAGATCGGCCAAAGACCCTTAGAAGTGATGCCAAGGATATAATTGAAAAGAACACTAGTGCTAAGTGGAACAAGAGAGGAATGACAATAAACACCATTGAAGACCCTCTTGTTCACTTTTCTATTAGAGTCATTGAACATAAATTCTATTAATACAGTAGACTTAACAATTTTCATTGCATTGTAGTGGATGTGGATTACAAATTAGTGAAAAAAGGATCATAGTTATGATCTTGTAGAACTACAATGGCAACAAACTAATGATAATTTAGCAGCAATAGGGAGAACCGAGGGAGAAAAATGCAAGTTTGGTGCTATTTTTATTTGCATATTCTTGTATGTATAAAATGAGTTTCCTTCTTTTGGTAAAGTTGACTAGAAAACAAATAGGTCTATAATAGCTCAAGTTAATGAATACATTGAACAAATGGGACCTAATTTTGAGACCCTAATGACTAGCTATTTTGAAGACTTCAAGAAGGTCATGAAACAAAGGCTAAGAATATCAGTTTCATTAGTAGAGAAGCATGTAAATGATGTATGCTTTCTTGTAGATATCAATTATACTTATATACAAGATGCCATACCTAGAGTTAGATGGCTAAGACCTCTTGGTTATGAAATAAATATAGATGAGGCATCAACAACTATAACAACATTATTAGATAAGGAAGTAGACAAAAGTGCACAACATTTTGGAACATATAATGTGGTCAGGTCAATGGTAGATATGGAGTTAAAGACTACCTCCACACTAAAGAAGAAAGACAAACTTGTAAAGAAGTTAAAGGCCAAATTTGGTGAGGGTATTGCTAAAGGAGAAGAAGAAGATGAAGAAGCTGAGGATGATGAAGAAGAACAAGGAAAGGAAACACTTTCTTTGAATAAAGGAATGGGTGAGGATGTAGAAGAAAAGGAAGGTGTTGAGCAAGAAGCACCAAAGGCAGAGCCAAAGAAGAGAAAAGCACAAAAATAGCCAGTTGCATAGCCAAAGGGAAAGAAGAAAGCAACAAAACCAAGCCTAGCCAGGCCAACTACAAGGGTAGATACCAAGGAAACAACCCAAGTGGCAAAGGAACTGGGGAAACAAAAGGCCATAGAGCAAGGAGGGCCCATAGAAAAAAAGAAAAGAAGAAAATATGTTGCACCCTTAGAGTCAGACGAAGAAAAGACAGAGTCTAATAATCAGATAGGTAAGGCATTCTACCAAATCTAAATTGGAAAATTCTTGTAATAATATTAGAGATAATGCAGATCTAACCGGTTTAAAAACCATTGATTTTAATAAATTGTCAAGGGAAGAAAAAAACATACTAGAAGAGTCTATCTACACTATGATGGCCAAGTTCAAGACCACCTCACTTGAACTTGAAAATTCTATGCCTAAGGAGCTAAGCTCAAATGTAGAAAATAAATGGCATTACTGACTTAAAATAGAGAAGGAAATAAGGGAGTCAACATTGGCCCATGTAATGCCTAACCTGACTAAAGGCTAAATAACTAAGGCTAGTAAGAAACATGGGAGAAAATTTGCACCCAAATATAGAAACTTTCATATTCTACGAAATCAAATTGAAGATGTTGTACAAAAGTCTACACAAATGTGGAAATTAATTTATAAATTGACTATTATCAAGGAAGGGCATGAAGATCCCTTTCAAGGAAGAAATGATGTGGAAGAAGAGGAAAATGAAAAAGAGGAGGAAGGAGAGAAAGAAAAAGAAGATGAAATAGTGGAGAAGATAGAACAAGGTGAAGAGGCAATAGTTGAGGAGTAGCAGCCAGAACAGAGTGTCCATGACACCCAATTGCCACCACCAAGTCCTCCACATACAACACCTACACTTGTAGACACTATAACTATAAAGTATGTTACCTTAGATCAAAACATTAACCCACTAACTGTAGAGGATCTCAAAAAGATCCTTCACCAACCCACATTGTAATCACAACTATGCACAAATCTTATTTTGGTGAGTGTGGAAGAGTTGCAAAAGGTTGTATCAAAGATTAATAGGGAGAAGGTGAACACACAAGAACCACCTTCACAACCTCCCATAGCTATAGAAGATCAGCCAAAAGAGCAAGCAACACAAGACACAAGTGCTAAGGTTGATCATATAGTAATAGAAACATCAATTGCCAAGGAGCTAATAAAGGAGTAGACATGACAAGATTTTCCTATAGCATAGAGCCAAGGTGCATCTCCTCAAATCATTATCATTGATCAAGATAGTAGAGAAGAAGAGAAGAAATATGATAAAGCCCCTAAGAAAAGAGAGCAGGAGGCAATACAGATATTGGTAAACTTGCCTACCTCAAGGACTCCTACCAAACAACCTTGCACTAATGTAGTTATACTATAAATCTCAGCACCAGGCTCAAGCTCCACCAAAGTTGCAAAGGTACTTCACTATGAAGACCCTGCACTTGATGAGAAAATAGTCATACCAAGTTATCACTCCAAGACGATGAACCTAGTGCAAATAAATGAAGTGCAAGAGGCATTGGAGAGAAGGAAAAAGTGAGAGATACTCAGGAATGAGTATAGATAGAAGCAAGAATTAGTGGAGATAAAAGATATTTTCCTTGATGCATTTAGCTCACCAATACCTGATGAAACAAAGCCCATCATGGAGCAATTATCCAACATAGTGGACTAGGTACAAGACGAAGACCTTGATACAAATGTTAAGTTATTAGTGTAGTTTGAAAAGAAATTCCAAATGAAAGTCAATGAGAAGATATCTAGTGAGATAGCACTTTCACAAGTGGAATTGGCTAAGAAAGTTGAAAAAGTGAAAATAGTACTTGAGAAAATATTCTCATTGTAATCCAAATTGTGTGACTCATCATACTTCACACAAGAAACTTGCTAGAGGATACTGTTCTTAGAACACAATCTTAAGATATCTAGCACATGGCTACATAAAGATCCAACTCAAAGTGAGAATCATTTTGCAATAATGCTTCACACCCAGAAGGAGTTAGTTGTATTGACAATAGAAGAGGCCAATATTAAGGCAAAATTAATACAGATTCAATATGCTATTACCCCACACCTGGAAGTACTACATAAATAAATGGCCTATGTAGAAAATGTCTTAAAGAAAGACCACAATCTTTCTAGCTTAGAAGGCCTAGTACATCTTGTAGTAGATACAACCATCCAACACAAATCATTAGAAATTGCCTTATACAATTGGGATGCTTCTCTGAAGATGATAATGGAAGTAAATAATTTTTTTTTTGGCTAAATATTCTATTCATTCTTAGGACCCTTTGACATAAGTGTCAAAAAGGGGGAGATATAATGTTTTGGGGAAGATAAAGATAAGAAATAATAAGAATGGGGGAGTAATACATTATGGAAGAGATATACCCAAAGGGGGAGACAATAAAATTTTGAACTTTGGAGAGATAAGGAAATAAAGCCAAAGGAATACAAAAACTACAAGAAGATGTAAAAGGGGAGTAGAAATAAAGGGAGAATACAAAAAAATAGGTACAGAGTACAAACAAGGCAAAGAGTATCAGACACATCAACATGAGACAAATTCAACACAAGAGTTTTTGGTTACAGAAATGTCACATCAGCTTAGGGGGAGTTACTAGCTTTTGAGCTATACAAAATTTTGATTTTGAAGTTTTGTACATATGTCAAACAAAATGTGTAGTATACTCATAGAGATCAGATTCATAATCCTTAGTAAAATGTTTTTGCCTCTCATGTCAAAGGGGAAGGTTGTTGCTCCCAGATTGGTTTTGACAATTGAGTGTCAACACACTTACCCTATTCTTAAGTTGATGTCAAGTATAATATAGAAGCTGAGCTATAGTGTGAGACAAGTTAGAGAATCAATAGGTGTTGAGTTAACTTTAGGTGCTAAGTGAACCTTAGGTGCTGAGCAAAGTTCAAGTATCAAGTGATAAGCATTGCTGAGAAAAGTAGAGATGCTAAGTGAAATAGAATTGCTGTAGGAGCTGAGTAAGACTAAATTCCTATATGTGTCAACCATCAACAACTAGTAAGTGACAAGTAAAATAGAATCAACATATGAGTTTGTATCTTCACAAACTTAGATGTAAATCATTTGTGAGCCGAATTAGGATGAATCTTGAAGTATCTTGAAGATAAGATTGAATTGTTTACATTACCTATGTAATCAGCATACAACCAATAAGAAAAATGGAGAAGGCATGCAACCAATAGGAAAAGTGAATGAATTGAATGGGAAATGAAGAATGAATATTGATTGTAGATTCATACATAATCGGGTAAGTCTTTGAAGCCTTTAAAAGGAGGATGAAACCCCATTGCATATGCATTTATGAGAAGTGTATGGGTGAATTATAGCAAAGTTCACAAGGGTGTTTAAAGAATTAGGAAGAAGAGCAGAAATGTAGAATCTAGTTGGTTAGAAAAAAGCATCAAAATTTCAAGGAGAAGACATATTAGATCAAGCAAGGATCAAAATAGATAGAGCAGAACAAGGATCTGGAATCAACAATTAAAGATTGCAAGTCATCAGGTCAAGACTTTCTAATAATCTTTCACCATTATATTAGGAATGAAAATCCTATGATGATAGGTTAGTCTAACAGCCATGTTGTAGGCCTTTCAACAAGGAGCTAAATCCTTTAATAGGGTAATATTCAAAGTGAATGTTTGTAAATCATTTAACCAGGTTGATTTTAATAGGGTGTAAAAGTCTTTAATAAGACAAGCCTTTCATAGGGCAGACCATTGGAAGTGGTCAAACTTTGTAACCTTAAATAGTTACATATTGCTATAGTGATACTTTGTGGGTGTCATCCGTACCCCAGTTTTACCTTCTCATTTTGGAGGGTTTCTGGGTTACCAAAATCTTGTGTTATCTATTTTCATGCATGTCTTTACTTTTATGTTTATTGGATGAATTAGATGCATGTGTATGATTTTAGCTAAGAGGTTTTGAAAAGGTTAAAGTTAGTTACTTCTGATTCACACCCCACCCCCTCAAAAGTAAATCTTCCCACTTCTAAATTCCAACATTAACCCTAATTAATAGGTAAGTCAACCCTACTCCATTATATTGTATTTCACAATAGAAGATTTTATCAATTACATAATTTTCATTAGTTTGATAAGATATATTAAATTCATTTCATTATTCTAGTTCAATTACTTGGGACTATAAACATGGACTTGAAGTTTATCCTATCAATTAGTAATACGTAATTCTAATTATGAACATAACCTATTATTACTAAATTAAAACATTACATATTCATCATTAAATCCTATTTGACATCCATTTTATCCTTCAAACATAATCTTATACCCCTATCAAGTTGTCTATACTAGACCCCTTTAATAACCTTCAACCCTGTAACTTTAGCAATTTGAGTAAATTAAATTCATATTTAAATACATAAAATATTATAAAACATTATTGAAAAACCTTCCTTAATAAAATAATTTAATCACACATAACATTCTAATATTATTCAAACTTATAACACTGATTCATTTACATCGTCTAACACCATTCAACTCTAATCCATGATCCCTTTTATAAAACTAATGCCCATAAATAATAAATAACTTTAATAATTTTAAGTAAAATGAAACATTTAATAAAATTATAATATAAAAATAAAATAAAAATATTCTATATTCTATTCATAACATTTAACAATAAAATAATATCAACAAATACTAATACTAGCCTAACTATCTCCTAAGATTTCTTACCTGTTAACCTTATAACAATCTACCTTTATTACTTGTAATCTAAACCTAATTAACAATATGCTAAGCCAATTTAATAATTCATAATTCACACTTAACACTTACTACCTTTACTATCACTAGTTAAAATTACTTACTACTAATTTATTCCCTAAACTATACTAAACATTTCCTAAATCGTCTATTTACCCTACCTATTCCCCCTACTGCCACTTGGCAACTTTGCAACCCTTCTTCCTATGTATGTCGGTGCTTCCCAAGGGTGAAATTATGTTGTCACATCCTTGTAAAATGTTTCCATAGATGTAAAAGTTCACTCCCATTCTATGGTACGCATGGGCAAGTTGAAGTGGTGAGTTGTTTAAGAAAAGCTTATGAGGGAATTTTATAAAGTTTTTCCAAAGTCACCTGTCCACTTCCAAATCTCCCAAGGCAAGGATTTCTCCCCAAGGGTGTAAGGATGCTAGCATATCCCTACCATAGGCTGGCCAAGACCTGCAAGGCCATGGTTTACTTGGATCTCCAAAAGGGTGAAGTTAAAAAGTGGTGGGAGACATTTAAGGTTAAGGGTTATGTTTTTAAAGTTGGAAATATATAAAAAATTCAAACCTCAACTTTCCTACCAAATCAAAGGCCAAGATGGATGCCAAAGTATGCATGGAAAGAAAGGGTTATGTTGATGTAGGAGCATCAGGGGTTTCCTTGTAATCCTATACTTTTGTTCATTCTGCCAGTTGATGTCAAGTTGCCAGTTTCCAGTTGATGCTAAGTTGCCAATTTCAAATTCATGCAAAGTTGCCAGTTTCTAGTTCATGCCGAGTTACTAGTTTGTAGTTCATGCTGAGTTTCTAGTTTCCATTTCATGTCAAGTTGCTAGTTTCTAGTTCATGCCAAGTTGTCAGTTTCAAGTTCATGTCGAGTTGGTAGTTTCCAGTTCATGCCAAGTTGCCAATTTCCAGTTCATGCCGAGTTGCTAGTTTCTAGTTCATGCCGAGTTGCTAGTTTCTAGTTCATGTTGAGTTGCTAGTTTCCAGTTCATGCCAAGTTGCCAATTTCAAGTTGATGGCGAGTTACTAGTTGATGCCGAGTTATCCAATGAATGTCGATGGTTCGTCAATCAGAGCTACAGTTCAAAAGTTATGCCTCCCGAAAGTTTGGTTACCATTTTTGGATTCTTCTAGATTTGCACCAACTTTTAACGCGGCTTTTAGAGCCTTCTACTTGGTTGGTGGATGCCTACTAGCACTTTCTAGAATGTACTCCTAGTCTTTAACCCTCCAGGGTCTATTTAAGGACATTTTTGGCATTGTAAAAGGCAGTTCAAAGTGGAAATTGAGAGGAGGTACCAAAAGGAGAAATTATCTCTAGTTTTGTGCTATTGCAAGCCCTTAGGGCATGTTTTGAAGCCTATTTTTCCTATAATGAATGTACTAGCTTATTTTCACAGTGAATACAATTTCCCTTTTCTTGTTGTGTCCATTCTGAGCTTGGGTTGTGTCCCCATCAAGTGGTATCAGAGCTGATTTTCCTGAGTGTGTAGATAGAGCGCTGACTATGAGGCAATTTGCACCAAGATTTTGTGGTTGTGGGTTTGAGTTAAGAAGATACCTCCACGAAGAGAGCATGGTGGAAGGGCCAGAGCTATTAATCTTGAGGATGTTAGAGCCCTCCAAAGGCAGGTACAAGCATTGCAGGAGGAGCTCCGTAGAGGAACAAATGTTGCTGCAAGTGATGACAGTGAGGATGACAATGAAGAAGAAGAAATTGGACCAGAAGGGGAATTTAACGGGAAGTTCTAAATCAGGCAGAGGAAACACTTTTTAGGGCCATTACTAAATTTGGGAAAAGACCTACAAATTATGTGGGTGTATTTTTAGGAAATCTGAAACTAGATGAGTTGATCGACTGGATCAATGAACTGGAAGAATACTTTGAGTATGAGGATATCAGGGACCCGGATAGGGTTAAGTTTGCAAAGGCCAAACTGAAAGGCCATGCCAAAATCTAGTGGCAAGAGGTTCAATTGGAAAGAAACAAAAGAGGAAAGGAGAAGATCACAAGGTGGGATCGCATGGTGGACAAATTAAAGGAGCAGTTCATTCCTGTGGACTACGAGCTTGATTTGTTTAAGAAGATGCATGGGCTAAAGCAAGCAAGAAGATCAGTCCAAGAATATACAGCGGAGGTTTATCAACTTTTGATTCAAGCAGGGCATGAAGAAGCAAATAAAGAGAAGGTTGCTCATTATATCAGTGGGTTGCGACCTAGCATCCAAGAGGAATTAAGTCTGGTAAGAATGACCAGCATTGAAGAGGCATACTAGTTTATCCTACGAGTTGAAGGGAAGCTGAATAAGAGGTTTGAAGGGAGACAAAGAGGGCATGGTAAAGGAGGAAGGGGAAGTGGTAGGTCATCTAGAGGTCAAAATGAACTCAAGAAAAATGAAGATGTGGGTACTAGGAGGAACCTGAGGAATGAGGGTTTCAACTGCTCCCATGATCAAGACTTTGGAAATCAGAGAGGAAGAGGTAGAGGACATGGAGAAGGAAGAGGAGGCTTTCATGATACTTGTTTCCATTGCAATGAAGAAGGTCATTGTGCCTTTGAATGCCCTCAATGACAAGGAAGGACAGATAGGAGAGCTAAGGGTCAAGCTAGGGTTGCTCATGTGGATGAGGATGCACAGTCATCACATTCAAAGGATGTTGAAAGAGGAGAGACCTTGGTAAATGAAAGGGTCCTATTAAGTGATGAGATTGAACCAAGACAAAGGAGGAGTTTGTTTTGTACTAGGTGCAAATGTGAGGAAAAATGTTGTGATGTGATCATTGATAATGGTAGCACTGACAACTTGGTGTCAGAGGAGATGGTCTCTAAGCTGGAGCTCAAGAGGGAGAAACATCCCCAGCTCTATCAGATTACTTGGGTGAAAGATGATCATAAGGTCCTGGTAAGTGAACAATGTCTCGTGAAATTCAAAATTGGGAGTTACCATGATGAAGTTCTCTATGATGTTATTCCAATGGATGTTTGCAATCTATAGTTGGGTAGACCATGGCAGTTTGATAGACACGCAATACATGATAGTCATTCAAACACATACTCTCTAACAAAGGATGGAGTTTGCCACAAACTAAAGCCCATGAAAAAGGAAGGTTAAAAGGTATGTCGCAGTGCTAGGATTTGTCTTGTTGATGGAAGAAAGTTTTTAGATGGAATGAAACATCAGCATATGTGCTATGCTTTGATTCCTAGGAAAGATAAAGAAGGTAGCAGTGAAATACCACTTGAAGTTTCAGATTTACTAGGTGAGTTTGGAGATATTATCTCTGATAATGTTTCAGAATGATTGCCACCAGTAAGGCAAATCAGTCATCAAATAGATCTAATTCCAGGAGCTAGTTTTCCTAACAAGGCTGCTCACAGGATGACTCCTACTGAAATAGAGGAGCTAAATAGACAGGTTCAGGAGCTATTGAGGAAGGGCTTGATTTAGGAGATCCTGAGTCCATGTGCAATACCTGCAGTATTGGCACCAAAGAAGGATGGAGAGTGGAGGATGTGTACAGACTCTCGAGCTATAAATAGGATACCATCAAATATCGATTTCCTTTTCCAAGAATGGATGATCTTATGAACTGCTTGGGTGGAGCTCAGTACTTCACAAAGATAGATCCCAAGAATGGTTATCACCAGATACGGATTTGAGAAGGAGATGAGTGGAAAATGGCCTTCAAGACCAAGGAGGGTCTTTATGAGTGGTTAGTCATGCCCTTTGGATTGATGAATGCCCCAAGCACCTTTATGCGGCTTATGAATGAGGTACTTAAGAAGTTCTTGAGAAAATTTGTTATTGTCTATTTGGATGATATTTTAATTTTCAGCAAGACTTTGGAAGAACATTTATTGCATATTCGTAGTGTCCTTGAAAGGTTAAGGGAAGAGAAACTGTTAATTAATTTGAAGAAGTGTATCTTTGCAAAAAGAGAGTTAGTCTATTTGGGGTTTTTTATATCACCTAAAGGTCTCAAAATGGATCCAGAGAAAGTAAAATCCATCTTAGAATGGCCTACTCCAAGGTCTGCTAATGAGGTAAGATCATTTCATGGTCTGGTTAGTTTTTATAGGAAGTTTATTAAGAATTTTAGTGGCATATGTGCACCCCTAACTGACACAATAAGAGGGGATAGAAAAGAGTTCAAATGGACTGCAGCAGCTGCGAGAAGTTTTTAATTACTGAAGAAGAAGGTGATAGAACAACTTGTGTTGGCACTTCCATATTTTAGAAAGGTGTTTTAGGTGGATTGTGATGCTAGTGGCAGCACTATTGGGACTGTATTGAGCCAAGAAGGTAAGCCTTTTGCATATTTTAGTGAAAAATTGAATGATGCAAAGATGAAGTATTCTGTTTATGATCAAGAGTTCTATGCAATAGTTCAGGCCTTAAAGAAATGGAGGCATTATTTATTGCCAAAGGAATTTGTTTTGTATACTGATCACCAGGTATTACAATACCTAAATAGCCAAGGTAAATTGAATCAGAGGCATATGAAGTGGGTAGAGTTCTTGTAGAGCTATACATTTGTATTTAAACATAGAAGTGGAAAATCTAACAGGGTTGCAGATGCACTAAGCATTAGATAGTTGTTGCTTACAGTAATGTAGGTTGAAGTAGTTGGGTTTGGTGAACTCAAGAATCTGTACCCTGAAGATCCTGATTTTGTTGAAGTGTGGAAAGCTTGTAAAGAGCCTGTTGTTGTAGATAGAACTAGGTAGTTAGAATATCTCATTCAAGATGGTATGTTATTCAAGGGTATCCAATTGTGCATTCCAAGGAGTTCCATGAGGGAAAATTTGATTAAAGAGAAACACAATGGAGGGATGGCAGGAAATTTTGGTCAAGATAAGACCATTGCCATTCTTAGAGAACATTATTTTTGGTCTTAGATTTCACAAGATGTGAAGAAGATTGTACAGAGTTGACAGGTTTGTCAAGTTGCAAAGGGATTTAGCCACAATACTGGACTATATCAGCCATTGCCCGTTCCATCAAAGCCATGGGAGGAAATAATTATGGATTTTGTTCTTGGATTGCCGAGGAAACCAAGGGGTAATGACTTAATATTTGTGGTGGTTGATAGGTTCTCCAAAATGGCACATTTCATTCCATGCCACAAAACTCATGATGCTATCCATATTGCAGACTTGATTTTTAGAGAAGTGGTAAGGCTACATGGTCTTCCAAGGAGTATAGTTTCTGATAGAGACATTAAATTTGTGGGGTATTTCTAGAGAACATTGTGGAAAAACTTGAGAATAGACTTGAAATTGAGTTCCACACATCACCCACAGACTGACAACCAAACAGAAGTGGTAAACAGAAGTCTGGGCAATTGCTGAGATGCTTAGTTGGGGATAAGCCCAAGGGGTGGGATTTGATTCTACCACAAGCTGAGCTTTCTTACAATTAAATAGGAGTACTGGTAGATCACCATTCCACATTTTATATGGAAGTAGCCCAAGGATTGGGCCAGAATTGAGGAAGATAGAGCAAAGGACAAGTGCTAAAGTTGAAGAATTTGTTGAACATATCAAGCGTCTACATGAGGAGGTTCAAGCACATGTTACCAAGATGAATCAAGAGTATAAAGTTAGGGCTGATCAAAGGAGAAGACATAAGGAATTCCAAGCAGGGGATCTAGTCATCGTACACTTACGAAAAGAAAGATTTCTAGCCAGTACTTACAACAAGCTGAAAATGAAAAAATTTGGCCCCTACAAAATTTTGAAGAAGCATGACTCAGGAAATGCATATGAGGTGGAGTTACCAAATGGTATTCAAATTTCTCCTATTTTCAACATTGCAGACTTAACAGAGTATCATGATGATGGTGTAGATGAGGAACTGATATTAGAGCCATGTCCAATTCTTGCTTCTAAGGAGGAGATAGAAGACATTCTAGATCATCGTGTGGGTAGGAGCACCAGAAATAGGAAGTATGAAGAATATTTGGTCAAGTGCAAAGGATGACCGGTAGAGGACTCAACCTAGATTTCAGAAGCTGAGGTTTCCCATTTGGAATTTCCTCTACCTTTCATAAAGTGACAGGGTCACTTTTCAATCTACCCTGGGTGTCTGATGCAAGAGCATCCAGAGGTATAAGAGCAATCTTGTGTCACCCAAAAAAAAAAAGTACTTAGACTTAGTTTCTATTTCATGTGTTTTCATTTCTGGATACCCATTTGGGTCAAATAAAGGTTCCAACTCTAATAGTTCCACTATCAGTTTTCTAGGATAGAGTATTTGAACACCTTGGGATATGTGTAAATGCCAAAAAAATAGGAGCATGCAATTGAGCCATCATTTTGGTGAACTAGAAGGTTTAAATTGGCTAGATGAATGTAATTACAATTTAGAGAATTCCAAAAAAAGAATTAGGTGAAAAGGCCCCACGGTTTGAAAGTTATCGCAGTTTTTCTATTTTTGGAGACCTCCTAAAAATGCTTCAAAGTCAGGTTAGGGGAATTAAATGACCTCAAAAAGTGCCAAAAAATGGGGGATGAGAAAAGCTGGTCTATAGGGCTATAGAGCACTTCAAGAGCTTTTCGAAAATGTAAATGGTTCATCAATCAAAGCTACGATTTAAAAGTTATGCCTCCCGGAAGTTCAGTTACCATTTTTGGATTCTTCTAGATTTGCACCAACTTTTAACGCAGCTTCTGGAGCCCTCTACTTCATCAGTGGATGCATACTAGCACTTTCTAGAATGTTCTCCTAGTCCTTAACCCTCTGGGGTCTATTTAAGGAGATTTTTGGCATTGTAAAGGGTAGTTCAGAGAGGAGTTTGAGAGGAGGTACCATAAGGATAAATTATCTCCAGATTTATGCTATTGTAAGCCCTTAGGGCATGTTTTGAAGTCTATTTTCCCTGTACTGAATGTACTACCTTATTTTTACAGTTAATACAATTTTCCTTTTCCTTTTGTGTCCCCATCAAGTGTTATTAGAGCTGATTTTCCTGAGTGTATAGACAAAGTGCCGACTGTAAGGCAGTTTGCACTAGGACTGTGTGGTTGTCGGTTTGAGTTAAGAAGATGGCTCCATGAAGAGAGTGTGGTGGAAGGGTCAGAGCTGTTAATCTTGAGGTTAGAGCCCTCCAAAGGCAGGTACAAGAATTGCAGGAGGAGCTCTGTAGAGGAACAAATGTTGCTGCAGGTGACGATAATGAGGATGACAATGAAGAAGAAGAAATTGGACTAGGAGGGGAATTTGATGGAGAAGTTCTAAATTAGGTAGAGGAAAGGCTTTTTAGGGTCATTACTAAATTTGAGAAAAGACCTACAATTGATATGGGTGTATTTTCAAGAAATCTGAAACTAGATGAGTTGATCGACTGGATCAATGAACTAGAAGAATACTTTGAGTATGAGGATATCAAGGACCCAGATAGGGTTAAGTTTGCAAAGGCCAAACTGAGAGGCCATGCCAAAATCTGGTGGTAAGAGGTTCAATTGGAAAGAAACAAAAGAGGAAAGGAGAAGATCACAAGGTGGGATCGCATGGTGGACAAATTAAAGAAGTAGTTCATTCCTGTGAACTACGAGCTTTATTTGTTTAAGAAGATTCATGGGCTAAAGTAAGTAGGAAGATCAGTCAAAGAATATACAGAGGAGTTTTATCAACTTTTGATTAGAGAGGGCATTCAAAAGCAAATAAGGAGAAGGTTGCTCGTTATATCAGTGGGTTGCGACCTAGCATCCAGGAGGAATTAAGTCTGGTAAGAATGACTAGCATTGAAGAGGCATACCAGTTTTCCCTACGAGATGAAGAGAAGGTAAATAAGAGGTTTGAAGGGAAAGAAAGAGGACATGGTCAAGGAGGAAGGGGAAGTGGTAGGTCATCTAGAGGTCGAAATGAAATCAAAAAGAAAAATGAAGATGTGGGTACTAGCAGGAACCAGAGGAATGAGGGTTTCAACCGCTCCCATGATCAAGACTTTGGAAATCAGAGAGGAAGAGGTAGAGGATGTGGAAAAGGAAGAGGAGGCTTCCATGATACCTATTTCCATTGCAATGAAGAAGGTCATCGTGCCTTTGAATGCCCTCAATGACAAGGAAGGACAGATAGGAGAGCTGAGGGTCAAGCTAGGGTTGCTCATGTGGATGAGGATGCACAGTCATCATATTTAGAGGATGCAGAAAGAGGAGAGACCTTGGTAAATGAAAGGGTCCTATTAAGTGGTGAGATTGAACCAGGACAAAGGAGGATTTTATTTCGTACCAGGTGCAGATGCGAAGAAAAAGGTTGTCATGTGATCATTGATGGTGGTAGCACTAACAACTTGGTGTCAGAGGAGATGGTCTCTAAGCTGAAGCTCAAGAGGGAGAAACATCCCCAGCCCTATCGGATTGCTAGGGTGGAAGATGATCATAACATCCTGGAAAGTGAATAATGTCTCTTGAAATTCAAAATTGGGAGTTACCATGATGAAGTTCTCTGTGATGTTATTCCAATGGATGTTCTCCATCTATTGTTGGGTAGACCATGGAAGTTTGATAGACATGCAGTACATGATGGTCATGCAAACACATACTCTCTAAAAAAGGTTGGAGTTCGCCACAAACTAAAGCCCATGAAAAAGGAAGGTGAAAAGGTATGTCACAATGCTAGGATTTGTCTTGTTGATGGAACAAATTTTTTAGATGGAATGAAACATCAACGTATGTGCTATGCTTTGATTCATAGGAAAGATAAAGAAGGTAGCAGTGAAATACCACTTGAAGTTTTAGATTTACTAGGTGAGTTTGGAGATATTATCTCTGATAATGTTTCAGAAGGATTGCCACCAGTAAGGCAAATCAGTCATCAGATAGATCTAATTCCAGGAGCTAGTTTTCCTAACAAGGTTGCTCACAGGATGACTCCTATTGAAACAAAGGAGCTAAATAGACAGGTTCAGGAGCTATTGAGGAAGGGCTTGATTCAGGAGAGCCTGAGTCCATGTGCATTACTTGTAGTATTAACACCAAAGAAAGATGGAGAGTGGAGGATGTGTACAAACTCTCAAGCTATAAATAGGATAACCATCAAATATCGATTTCCTTTGCTAAGAATGGATGATCTTATGGACTACTTGAGTGGAGCTCAGTACTTCAAAAATATAGATCTCAAGAGTGGTTATCACCAGATATGGATTCAAGAGGGAGATGAGTGTAAAATGGCCTTCAAGACCAAGGAGGGTCTTTATGAATGGTTAGTCATGCCCTTTCGATTGATGAATGCCCTAAGCACCTTCATGCGGCTTATGGATGAGGTACTTAAGAAGTTCTTGAGAAAATTTGTTATTGTCTATTTGGACGATATTTTAATTTTTAGAAAGACTTTGGAAGAACATTTATTGCATATTTGTAGTGTCCTTGAAAGGTTAAGGGAAGGGAAACTGTTAATTAATTTGAAATGTGTATCTTTCAAAAAGAGAGTTAGTCTATTTGGGGTTTGTTATATCACCTGAAGGTCTCAAAATGGATCCAGAGAAGGTAAAATCCATCTTGGAATGGCCTACTCCAAGGTCCGCTACTGAGGTAAGATCATTTCTTGGTCTGGTTAGTTTTTACAGGAAGTTTATTAAGAATTTTAGTGGCATATGTGCACCCCTAACTGACACAATAAGAGGGGATAGAAAAGAGTTCAAATGGACTGCAGTAGCTGCAAGAAGTTTTTAATTGCTGAAGAAGAAGGTGATCGAACAACCTGTGCTGGCACTTCCAAATTTTAGAAAGGTGTTCCAGGTGGATTGTGATGCTAGTGGCAGCGCTATTGGGGTTGTATTGAGCCAAGAAGGTAAGCCTATTGCATATTTTATTGAAAAATTAAATGATGCAAAGAAGAAGTATTATGTTTATGATCAAGAGTTCTATGCAATAGTTTAGGCCTTAGAGAAATGGAGGCATTATTTATTGCCAAAGGAATTTTTTTTGTATACTGATCACCAGGCATTACAATACCTAAATAGCCAAGGTAAATTGAATCAAAGGCATATGAAGTGGGTAGAGTTCTTGCAGAGCTATACATTTGTGTTGAAACATAGAAGTGGAAAATCTAACAGGGTTGCAGATGCATTAAGCAAGAGACAGTTTTTTCTTACAATAATGCAAGTTGAAGTAGTTGGGTTTGATGAACTCAAGAATCTGTACACTGAAGATCCTAATTTTGCTGAAGCATGGAAAGCTTGTAAATAGCCTATTGCTATAGATAGAACTAGGTGGTTAGACTATCTGATTTAGGATGGTATGTTATTCAAGGGTAGCCAATTGTGCATTCCAAGGAGTTCCATGAGGGAAAATCTAATTAAAGACAAACACAGTGGAGGGATGGTAGGACATTTTGGTTGAGATAAGAGCTTTGCCATTCTTAGAGAACATTATTTTTGGCCTCAAATTTCATAAGATGTGAAGAAGTTTGGACAGAGTTGCCAAGTCTGTCAAGTTGGCAAGGGATTTAGCCACAATACTGGACTATATCAGCCGTTTCCCATTCAATCAAATCCATGGGAGGACATAAGTATGGATTTTGTTCTTGGATTGCCGAGGACACCAAGGGGTAATGACTCAGTATTTGTGGTGGTTGATAGGTTCTCCAAAATGGCACATTTCATTCCATGCCACAAAACTCATGATGCTGTCCATATTGCAAACTTGATTTTCAGAGAAGTGGTAAGACTACATGGTCTTCCAAGGAGTATAGTTTCTAATAGAGACACTAAATTTGTGGGGTATTTCTAGAGAACATTGTGGAAAAAGTTGAGAAAAGACTTAAAATTCAGTTCGACACATCACCCACAGACTGACGGCCAAACAGAAGTGGTAAACAGAAGTCTGGGCAATTGCTGAGATGTTTAGTTGGGGATAAGCCCAAGGGGTGGGATTCAATTCTACCACAAGGCGAGTTTTCTTACAACAACTCTATAAATATGAGTATTGGTAGATCACCATTCCACATTGTATATGGAAGTAGCCCAAGGACTAGGCCAGAATTGAGAAAGATAGAGCAAAGGACAAGTGCTGAAGCTGAAGAATTTTTTGAACATATCAAGCGTCTACATGAGGAGGTTCAAGCACACATTACCAAGATGAATCAAGAGTATAAAGCTAGGGCTAATCAAAGGAGAAGACATAAGAAATCCTAAGTAGGGGATCTAGTCATGGTGCACTTACGAAAAGAAAGATTTCTAGCCGGTACTTACAACAAGTTGAAAATGAAGAAATTTGGCCCTTGTAAAATTCTGAAGAAACATGACTCAGGAAATGCATATGAGGTGGAGTTGCTAGATGGTATTCACATTTCTCTTATTTTCAACATTGCGGACTTAAGAGAGTATCATGATGATGGTGCAGATGAGGAACTGATATTAGAGCCATGTCCAATTCCTACTTCTAAGAAGGAGGAAATAGAAGACATTCTAGATCATCGTGTGGGTAGGAGCACCAGAAATAGGCAGTATGAAGAATATTTGGTCAAGTGGAAAGGATGACCGATAGAGGACTCAATCTAGATTTCAAAAGCTAAGGTTTCCCATTTAGGATTTCCTCTACCATTCATAAAGTGACAGGGTCACTTTTCAATCTACCCTGGGTGTCTGATGCAGGAGCATCTAGAGGGATAAGGGCATTCCTGTGTCACCCAAAAAAAAAAAGTACTTAGACTTAGTTTCTGTTTCATGTATTTTCATTTTTGGATACCCATTTGGGTCAAATAAAGGTTCAAACTCTCACAGTTTCACTATCAATGTTCGAGGATAGAGTATTTGAACACCTTGGGGTACGTGTAAATGCCAAAAAAATAGGAGTATGTAATTGAGCCATCATTTTGGTTAACTAGGAGGTGTAAATTGGCTAGATGAATGTAATTGCAATTTAGAGCATCCCAGAAAAAGAATCAAGTCAAAAGGCCCCATGGTTTGAAAGTTATTGAAGTTTTTCAATTTTTGGAGACCTCCTAAGAATGCTTCAAAGTCAGGTTAGGGGCATTAATTGACCTTAAAAAGGGCCCAAAAATGGGAGACGAACAAAGCTGGTCCATAGGGCTATAGAGCGCTTCAAGAGCTTTTCGAAAATGTAAACGGTTCGTCAATTAGAGCTACGGTTCAAAAGTTATGCCTTTTGAAAATTCGATTACTGTTTTTGGATTCTTCTATATTTGCACCAACTTCTAACGCAGCTTTTGGATCCTTCTACTTGGTCAGTGGTTGCCCACTAGCACTTTCTGGAATGTACTCCTAGTCCTTAACCCTCCGGGGTCTATTTAAGGACATTTTTAGCATTGTAAAAGGCAATTCGAAGTGGAAATTGAGAGGAGGTACCAAAAGGAGAAATTATCTCTAGTTTTGTGCTATTGCAAGCCCTTAGGGCGTGTTTTGAAGTCTATTTTCCCTGTATTGAATGTACTAGCTTATTTTCATAGTTAATACAATTTTATTTTTCCTGTTGTGTCCATTCTGAGCTTGGGTTGTGTCCACATCAGATCTGGTGAGTTTGGAGTGTGTATAAAGAGTTAGGATGGTGTGGGAGTTATTGATTAAAGTTTTATAGGTGGGTTTTTGAGGGAAAGATAAGTTCAAGGAAAGAAAGGATTTGTGTGTGTGTGTGTGTGTGTGTGTGTGTGTGTGTGTGTGTGTGTGTGTGTGTGTGTGTGTAGTGCCTACCCTCGTTCACATCTTTCTGGACATATTGTTGCTATTATTGTCAGACTATGTTAGACTAGTTTTATGTTGATGGATTAGTAGCATTGTTTCGAGACTATCAGACACTATGTTATGGATTGAGTTGATGTATGATGAGATTATTTAGACTCTACATTTCATGTATGCATGATGATTATTACATTGCTTTCAGTTATGTATGATGATTAGTTAGATGGTTTATTGTCGCATGTGTTTTATTATGGATACTTATCGCATACTTTCATGTGTATGGTGTGCATGTTGTTCTTATGTATGGCATTTCTAATGTGGTTAAAGAAGGGATTCATAATCACCTGCTAGTCAGAATCTACATGATGCACCACTTCCTACCATTGCATGTTTAGCTTAGCATATATATGTTTATGTATATGTATATGTATATGTATATGTATATGTATATGTATATGTATATGTATATACATATACATATATAGTATGTACATGCATGGTTTTTATGCAGGTTGTACGTACCGAGTATCGACTTCTCTGAATTACCAAGATGAGTGTACCCTATCACACTATCTCAATGGTAAGAGAGGGTAGATAAATTCTCAAGTCCAAATCCTAAACCCTTAAACAATTTTTCCTAGTAAGGTAGGACAAGTATCTGGGTATTTTACCTTCTGAATGTGTTGGATGATATAATTCATGATTTTTAACCCTTTAGACTGATTTTTTATGAATTGTTCTATGATGGGTTTTCATATTTTATCTTGGAGGTCTGCGGTGAATTTTTTATTAATTAAGTCTTAAATAAATAGATTTAATTAATAAAATTAATTATTTGGGAAAAATTAATATAATATCATGACCTTTAGATATTTTAATTTTAATTAATTAAATGGGAATTAATTGAGAAAAGAATTAAATAAAAGAAATTAGAAATAAATAATAATAATAATAATAACAATAATAAAGTAATAAATGAATAATAATAATAAAAGTTAAAAAAATTTAAAAATAAAAGTTATAAGCTTGCCTAGGAGTTAATGCACCTTTTTGATTTCTCATATGTCAACAACACAAGAGTTAGCGCACAAATTAAGCACATGGTGTCTACAACCTTATGACTCATCTAGAAGGTTGGAAAAAGCTCGTGCTTAGTTGTTAACACCTTCTAGTTGTTTCTAGAGACATTCTAGGTGCTTCCTGAGAGCCCTGAATATTCAGGCACTCCTAGAGGCTTAGGGAGAGCATTTTTGGGAGTGCGTTGGAGGACACAGGAACATTGGAGAAGGAAGGAGCTTGCTTTATGGATTTTGAGGAGAAGTGATTTAGCATTAGTGTCCAGGTAGACACTTGTGATTTTTCTTATGTTAATTTTGCATCTTGCACTTCCTATCTTCTTCGTCTTTTCCAAATGTTTTCTGAGGGTTTTTCTTATTTTGGTTGTATGCATTCTTGATATGGGTAGTTAAAATTTATTTGAGAAAACCTTAAATGTGTAGTCTGAGAAGATTACAAGGCTAGGGTTTAAATTTATAGCCAAATCCATTAGATGAATTATTGGGTAAATTTGGAGAACAAATATTTTATGAAAATTCTTAAAATTGAAAACTTTTATTTTAAAATTGTGTAGATAAAGACATGTTTATTCAGATTTTCATTTATATATATATCATATTGCATTATGGGGGGCAGGAATCCCATACACACCTTTACGTATCATAGGCTTGCGAGATCGCAAGGTACCTGCGACCACAGTGTACCTATGATCTGTAGGGTACTGCGGTCGGCACTTGATAGTGGCCGGCACGATTTATAAATCGCCCTCTTTTTTTTAAAGTTTGTTATCAATAACATACATTACAATATGCTAAGATATATGTATTTTCTGACTTGGTTTTAATGGGTGCGAAAATTGGACTTTCACAATTCAATTTTTATAACATTTTAAAATATTATTAAATATTAATAATTATATATATATATATTTATTTATTTATGTATGTATGTATATATCTATATGTATGTATGTATGTATGTATGCATGTATGTATGTATGTATGTATGTATGTATATAAGTTATTAATAATTAGTAATTATTATATTTGAGAAGTGATTTGAATTAAAGGATCATTCTTTACAATAATAAATTATTTTGTAATATTACAGTCTTACAATATAGATTTAATTAATTGATTCGGTTAATGAAGAAAAGATGTTTATGAACTTAATTGGTAAATTCTCATGACAAAATTTACTATTTAAATTTGATGGGAATCGATTTCAAATAACAATTATATAAACAAAATATCATTATGATAATTGGAAGATCGATTTTTTGAGTTATAGGAGGGAAACCTTTATTTACCAAACATACACATGGGTTAGAGAAAACATACAAAACATTCCTCCATTCAATATCTAAAATTGGAAATAGAAACTGAAACCTCCATACTCAATTGAGTTATGTAATTTTAGCAAACCAAAACATGTGCTTGCATTGTGTACTTTCTATGCTATTTGTTTTGGGTTTTGGGTTGACTAGTGTTGACCAGTATAGGACGTCTACCAAAGGCTCATGGGTTATGATTGTGATGTCATGATGATGTCTTAATTCTGATCTTTATAAACCCAATCATGGTTATGTGATGGAATGCTCTATGAAATGTTTGTATTTACTGAATGTTATTGTTTTCCAGTCTTCTTGTGTAAAGCTGATACTCTTATGTATGAGACACTTGACTTAATCATTTTTGAGTCATCAATCAGTTATCCTTGGATTACTTTCTAGTCACCATGATGGGACTAAAATGTTGATTTATAATGTCATGTTGTGACATGTTTTGACTCGACCATTTTGGAGTCTTCGATCAGTATGATTTTGAGATATATTTTGGTTATTGAGAACCAATGGATAATTTTGATTATCAGTGATACCTTCAATTTCCAATAGAGAACTATTGTGGTCATGATTATCTATGGATGCTTTTCAGTTGCTCATGGAGATTTGATGCTTTTATTATGGATATTTGATGTTCTTATTGTGGATTATCTTTTGGTATTTCTTTCCAGTTGCTTGTATAGGACTAGGGTGATTATGAGATTTATGATTCCATGAGCTTAGTGTAGGTTATCTTCTTGTAGTTTCAGGAAGTGGCTTGCAATGGGGGTCGGGGCCCTAAGTGGCTACCAGGGTAACTCATTGTAAGTTGTTTTAATAAGTGAAAAAATCTCACCTAATACTAACCAAATGAAACTAATAAGATAATTTTTTTGTTCTTGCCCATGCCTCGAGTGCTAGTAAAGACTAGGATGGGAGTAGAGAGAACGCTTGGTTGCGACCTTGCATTCCATAGTATGCCTTGTCAGTATGAGAGGATACTAGTGGCCACATAAGGACCAGTAGGGACCTTGGAGTCCTAACCTAACTGCTAGGGTAACTTCGACATGATTTATGTGATGACACTTGCCTGCTTACAGAGTAGGTTTCCTACATGTCATTGTGTGCCTCTAGGATTAGATGTCGGTTTTGTGATTGAAACCTTTGAGTTAGTATACTTTTAAGATTCTTGTACTTAGAGAGTATTTATACTTTGTGATCATAAACCTATTTGGGACTTGAGATTATCTCCTCAGCATGGTGGGAGTGGACCACTTAGGTTCCACGTGGTCGGGTGGTAGTGTTTTTCTACTCTTATCATTTGAGATCCATTTGAGACACCGTAGCTGATGCATTCTTGGAGTATGATGGTGGATATGTATCCTTTCATTGATGATTAGCATATGTTAGATGATGTTATCTTATGCTTTTATTTGCATGTTAGATTACTTTCTATATATGATGTAGTATGTTTAGGTGTGACATTCCTACTATGTTACTACCGATGATCTCTTTGGTAAATTTTGGAATGTTATGCATGGAGGGATGGCTAGGATCCATGATGGTCTAATGATGCTATTTATGGTTGGGAGGAACTATGCACTTAGTTTATTATGTTTGATCTTTTATGATGGATGTCTATATCTTCTATGATGATGTATCATGTATGACATGTGATTACCTTTACTTTGTTGCATCATGGGCTAGAATAGGATGATGTACCTTATTTCACATATTTATATTCTTTTAAGCCTTTCATACCCTGTGACATGTACAGTGGATGATTGAGCATTTAGGAATGTAATGTATAAACATTGGACTTATCATTATTATTTCATGTGGTTTTTGTATTAGATAGATTCAATAATGTTAGTTGATTTAGACATAATTTAGCATTAAGGGATCCTTAAAGAATATAACCTGTTATGTTTACTTTTAGATGGATATTGCTATTTCTTTCGTTATTATGTATAAGTTGTAAATAGATTAGTTGTAAATGAATTTACTTTCATGTTTAAAAAATAAAAAGCTACCAAACTTAGTGAAATTTTAGGTTAATTCTTTGGATCCCTTGGCAGGGCGTTTGTGTGTGTGTGTGTGTGTGTGTGTGTGTGTGTGTGTGTGTGTAATTTCAAAAGGTTTTTATAAATGACATTATGGGAAATCTCACAGAGAATATGTATATGTATGTGCGTGTGTGTGTGTGTGTGTGTGTGTGTGTGTGTGTTTAAATGTGTGTGTATATATATAAATGTGTTTGTGTGTATATATATAAAATTTCAAAAGGTGTTTATAAATGACATTATGGGAAATCTCACAGAGAATATTCTCTTTTACTATATTGGGAATTCAAAGATTTCCCAAGTATTAGACAACATCATGTAGGTGCTCTTCTTCACCCATTCTTTTTAATGCATTTTTTTTGACAACTTTAGAAAAGGATTTAATTGGTATTTGTTCCAAATTCCAATAGTGATATTAGAGATATTTTCAATGTATTTAGGAGTGTATTAGTGGGTTTATAATCACATGTCCATTTAAATTTCAATATGTGTTGATTATTCCATTATGTATATTTAACAAATTTGACATGCAACTGTAGAACTAAATCAATTGAACATCAAATTTGATTTTTATTAATATATGTAAATCTACCTATAATATAATTTTAATTTCTTCATGAAAAAAGATATTTATATTATAATAAATCAATTTGTATTCAAAATTTAAAACTAGGTTTACAAGATGTTGAATTGTGAAACAACTAGGTTTGTGAATTTATGTTATTCCAAGCAATTACAAGTAATTTGCAATGAAATATATTTTATATATTTGAATTCTACCATAAAATTTATACATAAGTATTATTGTCCTTCTTATCTCAATAATATCTACATCATGAAATACAATCTAGAAGGTCCCAATATAGATATAAATTTGCCATTTATAACAAGATTACAAGATACAATAAAAGGTCATCACAAGGAGAAGTCTTTAACAAATTACTCAAGAAATGCTACCAAGGCTCCAAATCTGGGTGGCTCCATCATAAGAATCTATCGAAGAAATCTAAAAATAACACATAGAAAAACCATGGAGAAGCTCACCTCACATCCTAGGCCTTAAAAGGTTAGCCACTAAGTTGGGAGAAACCATAACCCACCAAGTAACATTTAGAATCTAAACACTAGGACATAGATCAATATACAATTCCCATCCAAGGTATACACAATAGGATTCATCTTGAACCTATGATAAGGGTGAATGTGGATCTTTCATGCATGAGAGGCCAATGCCAAAAAAATACAAAAAACATATATATTACATGGCTAGAACCTACATTGATTCCCATTATTCTATACTCCTTTTGTCTTCAAAAAAAATCAGCATGAAGTGGCATGCAAGGGCCCATACACCTTTCATTTCATCCCCATTCTCATCATGATAAGGAATTATACACTAACATGAAGCCCAATCAACCCCTTCCCCTTACATGGCTAGTTCTTCCCTATCTGAGGGTAAGTAATGCCAACACTCCATCCACAATTTTCCAAAGAAAAGAAAGAAAGGAATATGAAAGAAGGCTAGTTAAAAACCTACAATACTCATCCTTCACATGATAAAAACACAAAAGATAACTTGCAACATGCAATAGATTTACACACACACTTAAGCAATAAATAAAATGAACATATCCTTGGCAATGGAGAAACCTACCTTACCAAAGGTTATGGAAAGAATGAGTTTCCACATGATCTTAATCCTTTCCTCCTTTCAATTCCAAATCTTGACTTCTCTGAAAATAGAGAGTGCTTGAAAACCCTCAAACTCTTCAAAGGGACACTATGTAGCTTCTAAAATCACCCACCAAAAAATAGCAATAGCTCCAACTTGACTCTAAGCCTCCATTAGTCTCCCCACTTGACTATGCAATAAAGGCAAGCTCTTAGCATTAGTGTAAACTTGGGTAACCTCATTGAGATGATCAATTTTTGCAACAAATGAAAATTGGAATATTTTAGGGGTCATAAATGTTACTAGTAAGTTGAAGGGTGGAAAAGGTTCCTAACCTGTACCACTACCACTTGGGCACTTGGATTACATTAAATTTGGCTTCTAGGATCAATTCATGACCTATACAGGTGGCTTGAAATATTTAATCACCAAAATTCTAAAGATGTAATCTTTCCACTTAACCCTAATTGGGGGGAATTAATTTAGGTTACTAACTAAATCAATCTTAGGTTAACAAGTTACATTTCCAAGCCTAATTGATATGTCCATACACATATGCATATAACAAGTGTCAAGTGACACCATAAGATTTAGTTTTATATAACATTCGATATATCACATAATATAGAATGACGCATACATTCAAATTATGATACAAATTAAATACTTATCAATGAGGTTCAAATCACTTTATTGGATTAAACATTGGTCTTACACTTTAGACATAAGGTAGGTTACTATTTCTCCAATTAATTCCATTGTTAAATTTCCTACACACTCAATGTGAATATCAATAGTTTGATAAAATCAAATTTGTATATATATATAAACCAAATTTACGTAATCAAATTGATCATAACATTATATGACTTTCATTTAAATGAACTTTTCCCATTTATACACATAGATTAACATTTCTAATCTCATATTGAATCAGCATAACATATTCATCAGTTTGAATGAAAAACTTCAATAATCATTATAATGCATATGTATACCCAAAACATCATAAACATCATCAATACAAAATATTGAACTATTTGAATGCATATAACCTAATCATCAAGGTAAGATCATTAACATCATCATCATAAGGTGAAACACCTCATAGCATTGTTAGTACAAATTAATGTTTAATCAGTCAAGCAATGTAGTAAGTCTTGAATCATAGGGTATCAAAAAATGAACATATAACCTCTCATACACGATACCCTAACAACCTTAAAACATCCTGATGTAAGTATAATAATTAAAAATCAAGCTAATTAAGAGCACTTCTACTGAGTTGATAATCTTTGTCTTCAAATTTCTAATGATTCAAAAGAGGCTAATTATTAAGTTGTGATATTGAAAGAATCATCAAATCATTATACGTAAGATAGCCATAATTATCATAATCTCCTCTGCATGGTTTCAAGCAATAACCCTGACAATTTCTAATAATGTCACATCGTCGTGCTCATATATCCATTCAAATCTAATATAAACTATTTAACAAGAAATTCATATCTAAATAATTAGATATGAGGATGGGTCTTACATTCTTTGACTTCTGCATTTTATAGAAATTGTGGATGTGGCATTAGTTTTGAAAGGGTAGTCCTTACATACAAACATCACTCTTCTTTAGAAATTTCCTACTATTAAATGAGGACTTTGAAATTATTCTTAGCTCTCACCAAGGTCATAATTTCTTTTCTCATGTGAGAATTTAAATAGGTAATGTTTCTTTAGAAATTTCTTATTTCATAAGAAAATCATTCAAACGTAATTCAAAAAATAGAAGTTGCAACTTTAATATGTGAATCTCTTAACTGATTTCTAGAGCATTGATATTTGCAAGGTAGAAGAAAATGTTGAAGCATAATGGTCAAAGTGTTGTCTAAATATCATTTTTTATTGACCAATGAAAATTCAAATTTAGTATCCTTTATTTAAATATAATTGAATTAACAAGAGTCATAATTTAGTATCAACATCTTATGAAACTAATGGATTGAAGCATGACATTATTACCATGGCTGTTATGCATTTGTTGCCTTCAAGTGATCTATTTTTTAAAAATCATTCTCATAAGTCATCCAAATTCTTAACAAGATCAAGGTTATGTTAGGCTTATTATATAAAAACATAAATATGGAGGTAATTATCAATGATCTTAAATTCTCAAAAGATAATGTATAATATTTTTTGGTTAAAGGTGTATGTTATATTTTTTAGTTTTTCTTCTCTACATCATTAATGATTTACTCTTGTAATATGGAACTATTTAACAACCTAAACAAAAAGTCATCAACATTATTACATATTTGACACTTACATATATAGTGGAGAATGACTACCTCAATTTATTATTTTCTGATTTAAAGGTTTTGGAGGTCAAGCAATTTTAATTAAATCAAAAGTTTCGGAGAAATTACTTATATGATAGAAAAATAATCAGTACTATAAATATAAATAAATTTCTTAATGATTTATAATACATTCAAATATATTAATCTTTCTCAATTAATACATTCTTAACACAACAAATTCAGCTGATTATGGGGAAGATGACTCAAATAGTAACTAACAAACTTGTGGAACATTTTTCCCTAAGCAATCCCCTTTATTCTTTTGGTCCAAAATTGTGGAGAGATTCTAAAAGAATCTTGTTGAATGGAAAGGAAAACTTCTATGTCATGGGTGAAAATTAAAAATTATAAAAGATTACCTCAATAGAGTCCATGTTTAATACTTTATGTCTATGGAATTCATGCCTACAAAAATTGTTGAAATGTTCAAAAAATTACAAAAACATTTTATATGGGTTGGTGTAAGGAAACTCAGGTGCAGAAATAGCTTCCTACACTAATCTCTTAAGAGAAGTATGGTGCAAATCCTATTAAAATATTTTCACTTATGGATTCAATATCATGTAAACAACAATATTTTGGCCAAGCAAGCATAAAGAAAATAGACAGAGAAAGAAACACATAGCACAAAGATTTTCCAGTGGGGAAAAAGCTTTCGGTAAAACAACCCCATCCCTCCAAAACCTACACAATGTATTATCTTCAACACAAGGTTACAATACACTTGCAATGCAAGTTCAACAGTGACAACAAAAGACTCCAGTAGCAACTCACAGTACCAATAATACACTTTTTTGCATACTCCTCTTCGCAACCCTAAAAATACTTATGATACGCGCTTCACTTTTAGGGTTACTCCCAAAGGTAACCATTTTATGGTTTTACCATTCTCCAAGAAAATAGGAACCCTGAACCCCACTATTGAGGTACAGTGTACAGTACTCAAATTTATCAGTTGCCACATGTTTTCACCTATCATTGAATCTTCATAACATAGTTCTTGCGTGTCATAGGAATCCATCATAACCGTTTTAGCTATGATCTCCTTATACACAATTGAAGATGCTGACACATCAACATTATTTGCAAGAAATACATTTTACAAAATAAATAATAAGAATAGGAATTATCCAAGGTTGAGAAACCTTATTCCTAACATTCTCCCACTTTTCGAACACCTTGTAAGAGCAATGGGAACATAACAGGAACTAACCGCTATAGGCCAAAAGGCCCATAGACTCCAAAAACCATCTAAACTTCTCAGTGCCCATTGGTTTCATTAATGCATCTGCAACATTCTTCACAGTATCTACCTTCTCCAAATTTATCTTTCCATCTTCCACCATATCTCTCACAAAGTGAAACTACACATCAATGTGCTTCGTTTTGGCATGGAAAGTTGGATTCTTCGCAAGGCAAATAGCACTCTAACTGTCACACCAAATAGTAATCTATTCTACATCAACACCAACATCAAAGCACAATCTCTTAAGCCAAATGGCTTCCTTACAAGCATGAGTAGCAGCCATGTACTCAGCTTCTATAGTGGATAAAGCAACTACAAGTTGTCACTTGCTCATCCAACTGATGGCACCACCAAACATAGTGAACACATAAGCACTGGTGGATCTCCTACAGTCAATATCACTTGCCCAATCTAAATCCACAAACCCATGAATACAAACTAAATGTGAAGATCCAGAAGAGTTACCATGATAACATATGGAGTAATCTTATGTAACCCTCAAATATCTGAATACTCGCTTAAATGCATCCCAATGTACCCGTCCAATATTTTCCATAAACTGACTCAGGACTCCCACTGTTTGGGCAATGTCTAGTCTAGTACAGACCATAGCATACATAAGACTACCATCTACACTAGCATAAGGTACTCTACTCATGTCCTCCATCTCACTAGGAGATTTTGGACAATCATCTATAGATAACTTTGTTCCCATAGGAATAGGAACACATAGTGGTCTACAATCTGCCATGCTGAACCTGTCCAACACAAACTTCACATACTTACTCTGACTCAACCAAAGTTTTCTGTTAGACCTATCTCTACTGATTTCCATACCCAAGATGTACCTAGCTGCCCCAAGATCTTTCATCTTAAACTGTGTTGACAACTGAGATTTAAAATCAGAAATCATACCCTTACCCTTCCCAAACAGTAACATATCATCAACATATAATGCAACAATAAGAAGGCGATCATTTTCAACTTTGAAATAAATACAATGATCTAATTTTGATCTTACAAATCCAATTGACAACACAAAGGCATCAAACTTAAGGTACCACATCCTAGGTGATTTCTTCAAACCATATAGAGATTTCTTTAATCTACAAATGAAGGATTCTTTACCTTTAACAATGTAGTGCTCAGGTTGTGACATATAAATCTCTTCCTCCAAATCACCATGAAGGAACGTTGTCTTCACATCCATCTATTCTATCTCTAAATCATATGATGCAGCAAGAGATAATAGAAATCTAATGGATGTCAACTTTGCAACAGGAGAGAATATTTGACCATAATCTATTCCCTCTACCTGTGAATACCCCTTTGCAACCAATCTAGCTTTGTACCTTTCAACACTGCCATCTGCACAAAATTTCTTCTTAAACAGCCATTTATAGAAAATAGATTTTCTCCCTTTAGGAAAAGGTACAAGGTCCCAAGTTCTTTTTTCTCTAATGAAGCCATCTCATCATCCATAGCCTCAATCTAGGAACCTGCATCTTCCATGCCCAAAGCCTCATTGATCTAGGCTCATCAGTGTTAGTAATCAAAGCAAAAGCACAAATAGAATATAACATAGAATAACCAAACCTATCTGGTTGCTTTCTTTCTATCATGGATCTCCTCAAGGGTTTTGGTTAAGGTTGTTCTTCCTCTTCTTCTGAACTATCAGAGCTGCTAGAACTCTCCTCATCATTAGACCCAACATGGTCTCTATGTTCAATCTTCTCAGGGGTAGGAGGCAACTAAACAACATCTTTTTCCTTTTCCTTTTCATCTGGTTGTAGCACAATAGGAGAAGATGTTAGCTCTCTAAAAATAACATTTCTACTATACAACACCTTACTAGTCACAGGATCCCAAAGCTTGTATCCTTTCACACTAGCATTGTACCTGATGAAAATACATTTAACAGCTTTTTTTTCCAACATAAATTTTTTTCTCCTTTGGAACATGTGCATAAGCTTCACAACCAAAAACATGAAGATTTCTAATTGAAGGCTTCTTACTAGACCACACCTCCATGGGTGTCTTACCAACAAGGGCTAATGTAGGAGATCTGTTAACCAGATAGCAAGTAGTGGCCACAGCTTCGGCCCAAAACCTTTGTTCTAAACCAGCTCCACTAAGCATACTCCTAGCCTTCTCCATCAGTGTCCTGTTCATTCATTTTGCAACTCCATTTTTCTCTGGGGTATAAGGAGTTGTCTTATGCCTCTCGATACCTTGTTCTTTACAAAATTGTTCAAACTCTACTGAGAAAAACTCATCACCATTGTCAATTCTCACACACTTAATCTTCTTACTAGTTTGATTGTCTACAAGGGCTTTAAATTCCTTGAATCGACTAAAGACTTGTGTCTTACTTTTAACTAAATAAATCCATGTCCTTCTACTATAATCATCTATGAAAGATACAAAAATAAAAACTTGGAGATTGAAGGAACTTTTACAGGACCAAATACATCAGAATGAATAGGATCCAAAACATCATAAGATTGATGAGAACTAGAGTAAAACTAAACACGATTTTGTTTACCATAGACATAGTGTTCATAGAAGTAAAACTCAAGATTGAAATCATTTAACTCCTCAACGAGATTTTTATTTTTTAGGGTTCTGAGACCCTTTTTACCAATGTGACCAAATCTCATATGCAACAACATTGTCTTTTCTGCAGGAAGCTTACCTTCCAAAGTGTTTGCATTGCCATCAGAACCAATAACCATAGAATTCTTCACTACTCATTTAGATAGTGAGGATGAAGAACTATTACATAGAGGAATACATGCATCGAGCTGAAATAAGGTACTTCTCCTAGTACCCCTTGCAAGCACTATCGATCCTCTCATCATCTTGCATTCTTCTTTCAAAAAAACAACTTGCACACCTACATCATTCAACATACTTACAGATAATAGGTTTCATGCCAAACCTAGAATGTGCATAACTCCATTGATTCCCCTTCCTCGTCCATTAGGAAATTTGATAAAGACCCTTTCACGTCCAACTATCTTTAGGTGAGAATCATCACCCAAGTACACCTTTCCACCATTGAACTCTTCATATTTTGAGAACCAAATTTGATGAGAGGTCATGTGAAAAGATTCATCCGAGTCAACCAACCACACATCATCAGATGCATGGGCTACCAAAGCTATGATGAATGCATCGCCATCTTCTTGAGATCTTTCTGAAGTTGAATATGAACCTTTCTTCTTCTTCTTTGGCTCTTTGCAATCTTTGCGGAAGTGCCCAGGTTTATCACAATTCCAACATTTTGCCTTGGACTTATTGGAAGTCTTTGACTTCCCACGAGATTTGGATGTACCCTTATTGTTAGGCTTATTGTCATATTTCTTTCCTCTTTCTGTGGATCTCCCACGAACAACAAGGGCATCTTTTTTCAAAACAAAAGCCTTTCTCTGCATCTCCTCTAATAGCAACGAAGACACCACATCATCCATTTTGAAAGTGACTAACATGCTTTTGAGAGCCATCACAAGATGGTCCCATGAATCCAATAAAGAACACAAAAGTGTGTAGCAACGATCCTCCTCCTCTAACTTGACACCAGCTGATGTCAACTGTGCAGCTAGTAGATTAAATGCATTTAAATGATCCGTTAAGGATCCACCTTACTCCATTTTCAGAGAGTACAACTTCTTCCTCAGGAACAACTTGTTCACCAAAGATTTGGTCTGATACATGACCCCAAGTCTTTCCCACAAACTATAGGTGGTTTTCTCATCTAGAACATTTAGAAGGACTACATCAGTTAAATAGATTCTTATGAGACCCTTAGCTTTATGGTCTTTGATATCCCAATATACTTGAGCTACAGTTGCTGGTCTTGTAGAATTTGAAGTCACTTCCCATAGGTCATGATCTTCCAACATGTCTTCCATCTTGATTTTCCACAACTCAAAATTAGTGCCATTAAATTTCTCCACCTCCATTCTTCCATATGATGAACTCGCCATCTCAATTTGCAAATAAGATTTAGGATGCTTTGCACAAGACTCCCACTCAACTTGAGATTATCTCAAAAAACCCTACCCAACAACTAGGATCAAAAGTTGATCAGGCTCTGATACCACTTGTAAGGAAACTCAGGTGCAGAAATAGCTTCCTACACTAATCTCTTAAGAGAAGTATGGTGCAAATCCTATTAAAATATTTTCACTTACAGATTCGATATCATGTAAACAACAATATTTTGGTGAAGCAAGCATAAAGAAAGTAGACAGAGAAAGAAACACATAACACAAATATTTGCCGGTGGGGAAAAACATTTCAGTAAAACAACCCCACCCCTCCAAAACCTGCACAATGTATTATCTTCAACACACGGTTATAATACACTTGCAATGCAAGTTCAACAATGACAACAGAAGACTTCATTAGCAACTCACAGTACCAACAATACACTTTTTCGCATACTCCTCTTCGCAACCCTAAAAATGCCTCTAACACGTGCTTCACTTTTAGGGTTACTCCCAAAGGTAACCATTTTAGGGTTTTACCATTCTCTAAGAAAATAGGAACCCCAAACCCCACCATTGAGGTAGAGTGTACAATACTCAAATTTATTAGTTGTCACATGTCTTCACCTTTCATTGAATCTTCCTAACATAGATCTTACATGTCATAGGAATCTATCATAACCGTTTTAGCTATGATCTCCTTATAGACAACTCAAGATGCCGACACATCAACATTATTTGCAAGAAATACATTTTACAAAACAAATAATAAGTATAGAAATTATCCAAGGTTGAGACACCTTATTCCTAATAGTTGGTAATGAGGAAACAAGAAAAGTTTCCCTAATTAAATCTGAGATAGACTAAAAACACCTAGCACATGGTGGTCTAGGGAAAGAAAATTCAAAGAGATGAATAGATCCCTATTTTATAAGATAAGATTGTGACTAGTAAAAGAAAAAGGAAAATGTGGACTATAATCTTCTACTCCCAAGGTGGCACTATATTAAAAATGAGTAATGATATTAATTGTGTTGGAAATGTAGATGGAGTAACTGAGGGGGTGGGGAAGTGGGGGGGGGGGGGGGATTGGGTGAGGGTGAATCAGTTACCACAAAAGAAAATCTACAAATCCCTTGGATGTCTAATAAAACTACTTACTACTATCACTCGGTAAACATATAGAAAAATGTTGTAACTCGGTAGATGCAGTGTATGTCAACTTTAACAGATTCTTAAACATTCACAGTGATTAACATGCAACCATAAAAGAAATAACATGAACACATGAGACATCAGATTTAACATGGAAACCCAATATGGGAAAAACCACCAAGTAACTAGCTACAAATTTTCACTTTTATGAAGTGAGCCCTATTAGGAGCCAACCTGGTTAAAGGTTACAAAACACACTGTTAGGTGTGACCTTGTTAGAGGATTTAATCATCTTTTTAGGAGTGGCCTTGCAAAAGGTCTTTTAGAACAATTCAATATAACTATCACCTTGTTAGAGGATTTACAAATGGATCTTAAACCAACTCTATTAAGAGATTCAGGCATCATTGCTACAATGGTGAGAAAGTAACAATGAAATGACCTAAATGAGATACAACTAAATTTTTTATTGTAGATCTCTATTTTACTTCACTAGATCCTTCCTAATCAAATATAACTTTTTTGCTCCTCAAGGATATCTGACCATCCTTCAAATTTCACTCACACTTTCCTCTTCAAACAATCAATACACATGCATGCTCAATCATCAAACTTAGAATTCTCAATTTGACCTTTCATATATACCTTGTGAATTGTCAAGTCGACTCATTTACAACTTACAATTACCAATAATCATTGCCTTAGTTAGCTACAATCATTACTTGAAATAATTAAACTTTATTTCTCAAAGTAACAAAATTCTTCTTTAGCCAACCCTACTCAGTAAACACTCTTCTTGAAAAGATTTTTTGTGTTAACCAATAGAAGCTCTATTAACACTACGAATGCCACAAAATCTTTTGGAGACTGAGTGAACTCAGTAAAAACTAACTTTCCTTTGTTAACCATGTGAGCTCGATTAACACTATTTTTTGCCACATTTCCTTTGATGCTCGAGTTAGCTTGATAGATACTATTTCCATAGAGTAATTTCCAAGAATGATTGGTAGACTCTAAATTTTTTTTTGCTGACCAACTAAGCTTAGTAAGCATTGTTTGCCAACTGATATGACATTTGTATAACATCATAGAAAACACATAATTAGAAAATTGTATCCAACAATCTCCCTCTTTGGCATTAATGGTAGCACAACATGTCATTGCATAATGAAATTTTAAAGCAAGTCTTTCTTTTATAGAAACTTTTCTCCCTCTTAGATTTTATGGCACAAACTTCTCTAATGCAGTAATCTCCCTCTGTGAAGCAATTACATAACTTCAATCCAAATAGTAAAATCTCCATCAAATAAATTTTAGAAAGATATGACAGTAAACTCTCCCTGTTTGATAACACATGCCAAAGAGAACACATACCAAATGAGTATCAATGTACCTTGAGTACTGATTCATATGCAATATTCCCATGACTATGTTGCATCAATTGATAGATCTTCAATTTGATTCTTGTTGATGCATCACTAAAATTTTATTTTAGTGAGCTTCAGATAGGGGAATGACCTCTAACTTACCTCTTGGATACAAGAATGCATCCTTAGGTAATGGCTTAATGAATATTTCTATAATCTATTCTTTTGTATGGACATATTCCAATCTAATTTCCTTTTCCTACACTAATTCTCTAACAAAGTGGTATTTTATAGCAATTTGGTTGCTTTTGGAATGCATCACAGGATTCTTTGAAATTTTAATTCCACTTGTATTATCACAAAACATAACAACTAGTTCTTTGATCTCAAGATTCATGCCTTCCAACAGTTGCTTAAACCAAACAATATTAGAATAGTTCATTGCTGCTACAACATACTCTTCTTTTGTTATAGATTGGAATGTGCAATTTTTCTTTTTGCTTGTCCACGATATCAACCTTTTGCCAATAAAGAATACTCCATCACTTGTACTCTTTCTGTCATCGATGTTTCATGTCCAATCAGTATCATAAACACTTTTAAGTCCAAATAATCTTCAATGCCTTTCAAGTATCTCAAGATCCTTTTGATTGCCATCATGTGATTTTCTCTAGGTTTTCCTAAAAATCTTTCCACTATACCAACTGCAAGAGCAATATTGGGCCTTGTATGAACTACATACTCTAATTTTCCTATCATTGATCTATATAAGGTCTAATCTACATTTTTTGAATCAACATCTTTGATAAGCTTTAGTCTAGTACACATGGGAGTTCCAACTAGTTTTGAATCTTCCATACCAAACTTTTTAGGTATCTCCTTGATATATTTAGACTGAGTGATGTACATACCATTCTTGCTCTGTTGAATCTGAAGACCAACAAAGAACTTAATCTCACCAAACATTGACATTTCAAATGCTTTCTTCATTTTTTCTAAAAAAAATTGCATAGATCATCATTCCCTATAAACAAAGTGTCATCCACAAATATTTTTATGAAGACAATCTTGTTATCTGATCCTTCATTGATGTACAAGCTACTATTATCATTAGTTCTTTGGAAACTAATCTAAATAAGGTAGTTATGCAATCTCTCATACCATGCTCTAGGGGCTTGTTTTAGACCATACAATCCTTTGTGTAATTTGTAGACCACATTCTTCTTTTTTGGATCAATAAAACTTTCAAGTTGCTCAATGTAGACTTCTTCATCCAGAATATCAATGAGAAATGCAGATTTACCATCCATCTGATAAGCCTTAAATCCTTTATGTGTTGCATATGCTATTAAGGTCTTGACACCTTCCAATCTTGCAACATGAGAAAAATTCTCTCCATAATCAATTCCTTCTTCTTGATAATATCCTTTACATACCAATCTAGTTTTGTTTCTTGATACCTCGCCATCTTCATTCAACTTATTCCTAAATAACCATTTTGTTCTAATCACATTTTTATCTTTAGGCCCAGGTACAAGAGTCCAGGTTTTGTTCTTCTCTATTTCCTCTATCTATTCATTTATAGCCTCAATCCAACTTTCATTTTCCAATGCATCTTTTACATTTCTAGGTTCAAAATCAGCAAGTAAGCAAGTACCTTTTAGCTTACTTCTTGTCATAATACCTTCTACTTTGTCTCCAATAATCTTATCTGGTGCATGATGCCTCCTGACATACTTGGCCAATACAAGTTCCTAGCCTCTTGAATGAATTGCATTATCATCCTCTTGAATTTCAACTTTAGGTTTTGGCTACTTAGACTCGATAGGCATTGGCTCGGTAGCATTTGATTGTGACTCAAGTCCCTATGACTTAGTTAGAACTTCTTACATCTCGGTGTCGAGGAAGACTTGGGAGTAGAAGTCTCTTGATTGATAGATGTATCTAGCACTATATCAGGTTTAATGAGAAAAAATCTACTATAATCTTCTAGTTCCTTTTTATTTCTTCTTCCGTCCTTTCTACAAACTCATCAACTTTCACATGTGCACTTTCTATAATTTTGTGAGTAGACAAATTCAAACATCTATATGCCTTACTCTTGCAAGAATATCCCAAAAATCTATCTTCATCACCCTTCACATCAAATTTTCCTTTTCTAGATTCTTTCAAAATGTAACATTTACTTTAAAATATTTTTCGGTAACTTACATTGGGTTTATAGCCATACCATAACTCATAGGGGGTTTTGAAGGAGTCCTTCTTCAACTATACTTGGTTCAAGGTATGAACTACAGTGCTAATAGCTTCCTTCTAGTATTTAATAGCAATGTTCTTTTCAATCGTTAAAGTCCTTGCACAATCCATGATAGATTTGTTCCTCCTTTCAGCTATTCCATTCTACATAGGAGTTCTAGGAGCTAATACCTATCTTTTGATTTCTCTTTTAGTGCAAAAATTATTGAATTCATTGGAAATGAAATAACCATCTCCATCTGATCTCAAGCATTTAAATCTTTTCCCTATTTCCTTCTCTACTCTAGCCAAATACCATTTCAACTTCTCAAATGCTTTTTACTTCTCTCTTAGATACATAACAGTCATCATTCTATAGTAGTCATCAATGAAAATAATGAATAACTTTTCTCTAGTATAACTCAATTCCAATAGGTCTACAAAAATCTGTATGCATAATTTCCAAAATATCTCCGGACTGGTAGTTTTTTCTTTTAAAACTACTCCTTCCCATCTTACCAATTTGACAATTCTTGCATAGACCAACATCAGGTTTCTGTATACTAGGAATGCCTCTTACTTTCCTGAAATTTCTTATCTTTACCATGTTATCAAAATTTACATGACATAACCTTCTGTGCAATAACCAACTTTCTTCAACTTGAGCAATAAAATATGAGCACTCACCAAGATCAAGATAAAACAAGTTACCTTTTGTTTGTTTGCCTAATCCAATCAGCTTTCCTTTGTCATCCACTAGTATTTCCTTTCCATGCATCAATTCCATCTTGAATCCAATGTTGATTAACTATGCCACACTCAACAGATTATGTTTTAGTCCTTCAACCCAATAGGCATTATCACATACAAGCTCTTTGGTTAATGATATTCAACCTCTTCCTTTTATGCAACAAGGTTCATTATTTCCAAACCTTACACTACCATCATCATAGTCTTACACTACCACCATCATAGTCTTCAAAATGTTCAAACTTAGTTTTTTCATGAGTCATATGATGAGAACAACCACTATTTATGATCCATGTATCCTTTTTGCTCACATGAGAGATAAGTGCCATCTTATCTTCCTCATCATTATTAGATTCATCTTTCACAACAGTGTAAGCAATTTCATCCTCACTATTATTAGAATCCTTAGAGTCCTTAGCCATAAAACATGTTTTCTTACCTTTTTCCTTGAATGTTTTGAAATCTTTCTTGCCATTGCACTTATGACCTTTCTTCCCATCCTTTTTTGGCTTGTTTGGGCACTTGGCTGCAATATGACCAATTTTCTCACATGAAAAAAAGATTAGGGGAACTTTGCCTTTGTATTTTCCTTTGCCTCTAGAATATTTCCTTGCAAGTAGAGCCTCAACAACCTCAAGATCACTATTAGAACTTTCTTTGGATTCTTCTTCACTTTCTAATTGAGATTCCTTTATTTTCTTGCCTTTTTCTTTGAGTGAAAGCTTGGCTTCAAATGTAGATTCAATATTCTTGGAAGTTGGAACATAATTGTCATAGTTATTTAACTCAAATGCAATCAATCTTCCTACTATGGCATCCAAATTTATCTTATGATTTGCTTCACATCTTCTTTCTTGAATTTTAGATAATCTAGTTGCATAAATGGGAAGGAATGTTCTAAGAAATTTACTTACAACTATTTCTTCTTTGATATCTCCTCCAGAAGCTTTGATTGCATTGACACTTGCTTTGACCCTTTCAACATATTTGGCACTTTTTTCATCCTCTCTCATTCTCATTTAATCAAATTGTCCTCTTAAACTTTCTACTTTGGATCTCTTCACATTTTCATCACCTTTGTAGATATCCTTCAGCTCATTCCACATAGCAAAGACAGTTTTGCAGTCCTTGATATCATCAAATTCTTCATATGTAGCTTAGGGCAGATGCAATGTCTATCATCATGGTGTTATGAGTCTTCTTCTCAACAATGTCGTTAACAGATAATGTACCAGAAGGAGTTTTATATTCTTCATCAAGATATTTCAATCATGTATCTCCAATGGAAGTGAGATGAAGTCTCATTAATCCCTACCATGCTAAAAAGTTATCCCTATAAAGCCTTGGAATTTCTCTCTTGTAATACATCCTAATCTTTAGCTTAGGTCCTTGAAACCCTTCTTGCAAGCACCAAAATCTCTAATACCAATTGTTGTAACTATAGAGAGAGTAACTAAGAGGGGGGGTGAATCAGTTACGCCAAAAAAAAATCCATAGATCCCTTAGATGTTTAATAAAACTACTAATTGTTGTCACTTAGTAAACATATACAAAAATGATGTAACTTGGTAGGTGCAGTGTATGTCAACTTTAACAAATTCTTAAAAATTCATAGTGATTATCATGCAACCATAAAAGAAATAACATGAACACATGAGACACCAGATTTAATTTGTAAACCCAATATGGGAAAAACCACCAAGTAACTAGCTACTAATTTTTACTCTTCTGAAGTGAGCCCTATTAGGAGCCAACCTGTTAAAGGTTATGGAACACACTATTAGGTGTGATCTTGTTAAAGGATTTAATCACCCTATTAGGAGTGGCCTTGTAAGAGGTCTTTTAGAATAATTCAATAGAACTATCACCTTGTTACAAGATTTAAAAATGGCTATTAAACCAACTCAGTTAAGATATATAGGAATCACTGCTACAATGGTGAGAAAGTAACCATGAAATGACCTGAATGAGATGCAACTGAATTTCTGATTATAGATATTTTTTATGCTTTAGTAGATCTTTCCTAATCAAATATAACTTCACTACTCCTTAAGGATATTTGACCATCCTTCAAAGTTCACTCACACTTTCATCTTCAAATAATCAATACACTCGCATGCACACTCATCATGTTTAGAATTCTCAACTTGACCTTGCATATATACCTTACAAATTATCAAGTTACCTCATTTATAACTTACAATTACCAATAATCATTACCTCAGTTAGAGATAATCATTAATTGAAATAATTAAACTTTATTTCTCAAAGTATAAAAATCCTTCTTTAGCTAACCCTACTTGGTAAACATTGTTCCTGAAAAGGTTTCATGTGTTAACCAATAGATGCTCGGTTAACACTGTGAATCTTATAAAATCCTTTAGAGACCGAGTGAACTCAGTAAACACTAACTTTCTTTTGTTAACCATGTGATCTTAGTTAACTCTATTTTCTGCCACATTTCCTTCAATGCTTGAGTTAGTTTAGTAGATATTGTTTCCACAGCATAATTTTGAAGAATGCTCAGTAGACTCTAAAATTTTCTTTGCTAACCAACTAAGCTTGATAAGCATTGTCTGCCAACTAATATGACATTTGTGTAACATCAAAGAAAATACACAATTAGACAATTGTATCCAACAAACTAATCTTTCCTCTCAAAAACTATCAATAAAAATAAAAACATTCTAAGAAAGGGAAGTAGAAAAATAATAGGTAATGGAACTAACTGCTTCTTCTTGTCTAAACTATGGAAATAAGCTTTCCATAATAGCTCTATGAAAGAACGATAAATATAGCTTTATGAGAGAAAGTTGAAAACTATCTCATATGGGAAGGAAGAGCTGCGTGGGTGGATCTTATAAATATATGGGAAAGTCATGGAGAAATGAGGACAAAATCTAAGGTCAAGAAAATTGAAGATGACCAATTGACAAATCTTCTCTTGGATCCCTAGTTCGTCAATGTCACTTCTAAAGATAGGTGGATTTGGAGATATTGCAATAATGTTCGTACTCTATTAAAATGACCTGTATTTCACAAGTCCATCCTGAACTTAGAAACCCAAAATAGAATCTCATCATGATTACTAAGATTCCCACTAAAATTGATTACTTTTGGTGGGTGATGATCCACAACAAAGCTTTAACCCTAGATAATTAGTCTATACATGGATTCTGCTGAATGAGCAAATGCATCCATTGTGAAACCAAAATCAAACAAACTTGGTGGATTAACTAGAACCTCACCAAATTGAATTGGTTGAATGTATGGAAAATTAAGGAAACTAAATTGATCCCTCTAGACCATAATTGATGGAAATGTAATATAGATGGTTGTTCTAAAGGTAATCTAGGAATCTCTTGAACAAGGACATATCTAGTGGCTAATATTCACTGATTGGCTAATCTTACTCATAAAGGACCTCAAATTTGGCTAATATTTTTACATTTTTGGGATGTCCATGTCACCTAGACTTTACCAAAATTGGGTCCCATGGTTAGCCCAATCACCAATGATATTACATAAGTATTTGTAATTTAGTGATGAATTTGCCAACAGAATCTAATTTTCCTATTAAGTAAATTAAATATTTTGGCCTACAATTTCCAAGGATTGTCTTAATCAGTGGTCATACTTGGTAAAACTTTAAGTTAGCTTAAAGATTAATTCTATAGATTTAACATGTGTTTGTATTTCAAAGACTTCTCATGAAATTTTTTATCATTTATCACTTTAGTCCAAAATAGATTTGATTGGGGATGTGTATCTTTATTTTGGGGACTTTCTTTAAAATTTGGTATCCTTTTAAAAGTATGGCTTGAAATAGGATATAGGCCATTGATTTAGGATCATCCAATGGCTGTAAATAATAAGGGTGTTAACCCCTTAGTGATGTCAATAATTTGGAGCAAAATTGTAACAATAAAAGTGGTATAAGTTTAACCTTAAAGTTTGATAATTAATTAGGATCCATATAATAATAATAATATAATAGTTTCTAGGTATATGTACTTATATCCATGGTTTTCATTAATAATAAAAGATTCACCAAGATTTTAAAGAATTTTCATACAATTGAAAAAAATAAAATTTGTTGCTACTTAAAAATAAAAATTTGCTAATAGAAATTAAATTTTTCCCCCTTAACCAATTTTTGATTCGTCAAAATTTTATACTATTTTCAAAAGGGGAGTTTCGTAAAGTTATCCCTACTCTTGAATAGGAGGTTAGGTTAGGAATAATAGAGGACAATTTATTCATGGCTTTGCTAAAGACATAGGAATAAATTATGACAAATATGTATAAGGGATGTTTATGTGGTAAGGTATTAAAGCTCTTGAGGATTTAAGGGTTGATAAATTTATTCTAGAAAAGATTACTATTAAATAGATAGCATTTTGTTTTTGTCAAATCATAGTAAAGATTACTATTAAAAAGATAGCATCAAATGGAAATTTAAGATTAATGATGGGAAAATTAAGTGTTTAAAAATATGGCAAAGGGATTAGAAAGAGATAGATGATTACCAAATTTAGAAGAACACATAAAGAGAGTATAGGGGAAGAGTAAAACTCGTCAAATAACAATAAAAAAAAATTAAAAAAGTGAAAATATTTTTATTGCTCACAAATTGTGCCATAGATGTCATTGTTGATCACAAAGGTTTTAATAAAAATAAGAATGTCCACTTATTGATGAAAGAGTTATGAAGAAATAATTACATTCATGACTTATTAAGGCTAAAAAACTTCAAAGCTTACACCAATCTCAAAATTTTTAGGTTCTTTGTTATGAGAGAAAGGAATTTGGCTATGGAAAAAATGTTGAAGTGTGGATATTTTCACATAACGCAGTATGAAGAAGACAAAAATTATATTTAGGAAGTGTTGGAAATATTGGGTAGAATGAGGAACATGGTAGGTCTATTAAATAAAGTCGAGCCAAAAGATAATAGGGAACTAAAGTAGAACATTGAAGCCAATTGACAGTGTTGAGTTTGTAGTGACACCAAATCTTATTCTAGAAGCTACTAGTCTAAAATATGAAGGCCACCAGGTGGAAAGAAAAAGCATGGGAAAGTATAACAATTACAAGAAAAAATTATTTGGTGGCAATGAGAAGCTCGAAAGAGTGAATGCAAAAAATGGGTATGACATAATTTCTGTTCCTCCTCTTTTTGTGATTATTTGCTTCTGGGTTATGAAATATTTTACTTGTGAAGACATATTTAACTCTTTTCATGCTTACCACTCCAACCTATTGATTTTCCTATGATATGGTAAAAAAATCAATGTCCCATTCCTTTTTGTTTCCTCTTTAATGAGTAGCATAGAAAATGGTGACAACTTGCTTTCCATCAAGGGTTAACCTTTGTTTTATAGATCACCATATTATTGACCATCGTCCAACCTTTAGCAAAAGCCTCATCCATGGAAAACGTAGAGTGAAGATTGAGACTAGTTTATTTATTAAAATCAAAGAATTAAAACCTACCCTGTTGGAAGCCCTACCAAAGAAAGTTCTAACCCTGGGACCTAGAAAAATAATCTATTAAGAATTCCATGTTTTCTACTCCTAGCCCCAAAAAATCCCTTGAAGAAACCTTATTACTGAAAATCCTATCTAAGAGGAATAATTCCCCCAATTGAACCCAATGCCCTACCCCAAAAAAGAGTAAGATGGATAAAGAGATTATAGATGCCAACATCTATGATTCTGAGGATAGGAACACTATGGGGAAAGGTGGAAACCAAGAAGCTACATCTACTAAAACGAGATTGGAAATAATGAGAAAGAAAAATAATAGAACTAGCATAAGGATTACAAGAAGGACATTCTTGAGGGTATGGAGGAATTTATGTTCCTTGAGCTAGAGAGTAGGGTAGAGAATAAAATTGAAAAGGAGGACATAGAGAATGCTAACTACATAGAGGAAGAGATGGTTAGCTATGATGATGAGGATAAGGATGTTGACATGGTGAAACATGAGGCTATTATTGAAGTTGACATGGGGGGATTGTTGATAATCAAAATGATCCAAATGACCCTATTGAGACTAGGGAGAAAATTCAAGCAAATAAAATCTACACTAAGGAAGAGAAGGAAATGAATAGGGGGAAGGATGCCATTATTTTAAGGGTTAAAGATATTGAGAACATCCTTATGGATATATTGAATGTCACTCAGGGTAGAATTGATTTCATGAACAAAATATACAAAAATACCATAACAAAATTTGACGTGGGTGTCTTTGCTAAAACTATCTCTCATATCCAAAGGGAGATGATGGAAATAATGATTCAAGGAGTAGTCCTAGGTAATAGTAAGATGTGCAAAAACAATGAGGTGGACCCAACTGGTAATGAGAAGGAAAAGATTTAGGAGGTTAGGAACATGATTGGTTGGCAAGGGGAGCTCACCCAACTGATCAAGGACTGAACTGACATTACAACAGTTTAGTCTCTCTTTCTATTGTAGTTGTTAGTTCACATCTTGTAGAGGTGTTAAGAATTTTATTAGTATTCTCACCTTATGTTACTTGAACACCTCTGTGTTTTTTATTTCTAAGTATTTGTGGGCTATTAACAATCTATGTTGTTACAAATATGTTATTGGGTGATAGTTAATCGATTCCTATATTTTGGATAGATTTTAGTGGTTGCAAGTTGTTCCTTTGGTTTTTAGTTTGATATACTCTTTAATAAGTTTAATTTCTCTTGTGATTGTGTAAGCAGTAGCACACTAGATCTTGAATGTTTTTTATTATTTTGAGGAGTAACGTGTATGTTGGTTCTAGTCTTACTTGGCTAGCTGCTCGGTTGTAATGGCCCTTAGTTGCGCCTCTTTCTATTTTTAATATTTCAGTTTAGGGACTTGCCCCTACCTCCTTTATAAAAAACAAACTGCTAAGAGACTATTTAAAGACCAGAATAATTGGTTATAAAAAAGTGGAGACTAACATACAAATGTGAAGTTCAATTTTAACTAACCTTTTCAATGGAGGAGTAACAAAGTGGAGGCTAATATAAAATGTGTAGTTCAATTTTAACTAACCTTTTTAGTGGAGGAATTTTTTTTTTCCATTAGTCTTCCTTATTCCTAGATAGAATGTTATAAAGAGGTGAATAGGTTGTAAATATAGAATAGACATGAAAGGGAAAAAATATTTTCTTACAACACTCTTTTATTTTTTCCTCAATTTTAACAGATCCGCAAGTACAAAATATAATATTCTTCATTGTATTATGTCTCTTGTGATCAAATTGAAATCTTCAAAGCTGCTCAAATTCTATTACAAATATTCTCGAAAATCCTTAAAACTTTTCATTAAAAAATATCATTTAAAAAATTTATTCAGATTGCTATGACAATTCTTATAAATTTTAATCACCAACTCTTTTTAACTTCATTATCTTATTTGTGAAGTTGTTTGTGCCTTTATTTCTAGCACAATTCACTTTATCTAACGTTAAATAAATTGGTGGTTCCTTGACACATAGATTGATATTTGACATGTGGATTTAAGTGAAATTGTTTAATTACACCGAGAGGCGTTCTATACAATCATAGCATGAATCCCTAATTCTCCGTCAACAAAAAAGAAATGGGAGCCGTTACACACTTATGTTTCGATTTATGTTTCGATTTGTGTTTCGCTTTGCATTTTCATTTTCATTTTCCAACCGATGGAATGCAAATCGGGTTTCAATCTTCTAATGGCAGGAAGGCGTAAAGTCATTCCAAAATGTTAAATACGTTGCCCTTGCCATAATGATTTGAGGAACCGACGAGGTCGTCGTCTTAAAACTATTACCCAGAACAATCATCTTATTCAATCCATCAGATCCTCAATTTGCAGAATAAAGTTGGCTGTGCACATACAACGGAACCTAGGGCATGAAAAATAGTGTTGGCTTGCGCACAAATGTCACCCTTTTTCATTATCTGAGATCCAATTACACCCAAACCCTTGCATAACTTTGATCTTCATCGGATTCGCATTGGGCTTGCAAACCGCTAATTCTTCCACCCATTCAAAATCCTGCTTCAACAGAATCATGAGTGAGAATTGCAGCCTGGACTTTTTTGAATCTTTGATCTTCCCCACACCGTACAAGACAATCGGTAATGTAAAATTCTTCAAATTTTTCATCGAGTGTTGCTGTGTAAGCTTCAGTCTTTCAAAATTTTGAACAAATTTAGGGTTTTTTATTGTTTCTCTAAATGTTTTGTAAAAGTCTGAGGCCTCCAGCCAGTTTATGGAGGCCTCGATGGATTTGCGGATTCTGATTTCTTCGACCGCAGGCCCTGTCAAATCTAGGGTCGATGACAAATAGGGGGGTTTGTTAATATTAGGGGCAGGATTCAAATGATAACTATAATATATTAGGGGCAGGATTCAAAATATAATATCTACATAAAAATTAAATGATAATTTTAGTTGAGGTTTTAAATTATTTTTCCTACTTAAATTTGTACAAAAAGAAGAATTCAAACAAAAATTTGAAAAGTAGAAAAATAGAAAAATAAATGTAGTTTAAAAAATAATTTTAAGTTTAGAAGAAGTGATAGAATAGTGCATCTAATTTTTTATGGGTTAAATTTGCATGGTAAAACAATCTAATTACTATGAGTATAGAAGAAAGAAATTAAACTAAAGATAATCCCTCTATTTAGCAATTATTTTTTCCAACATTTCAAACACGAAAACTATTGCATTTGGAAAAAGTCACAACATGGTTCATTTATTTCTATAAAAAGTATTATAGGTGATCATTTATGAATGGTTCAATTATACAATTTATAATAGTCCTTTTGTTTAGAGTACTATTTATATTTTGAATAATATTTAGATTAACAATAGTATTTTGATTTACATTACTATTTACATATTAATTCTATTTAACTCTTTTATTCAAATATATTTTATGCATAAATTAGTTTACTGTTTGAAATGTGGAAGGCAATGCCACCATTTTCAAACATTACAATGTAATTTTTTTGTAGAATATTATAATGCAATTATTTCGTACAATATTAGAATGTAATTTTTATCCATAACTAATGTTTCAAAAGTGGAAGGCAATGTCGCCATTTTCCAACATTAGAATGTAATTTTTATGCATAGATAAATTTAATAATATTCATTGGTTAAATATTTCTCATATATATATAAATAAATGTTACTTCATTAATGTTTTTTTCCTACTAGCTATGGTAAAGGCAATGCCGCCATTTTCAAACATTAGAATGTAATTTTTTTGTAGAATGTTATAATGCAATTATTTCATACAATATTAGAATGTAATTTTTATCCATAACTAATGTTTCAAAAGTGGAAGGCAGTGCTACCATTTTCCAACATTACAATGTAATTTTTATGCATAGATAAATTTAATAATATTTATTGGTTAAATATTTCTCATGTATATATAAATAAATGTTACTTCATTAATGTTTTTTTTCCTACTAGCTATTCTGAGACCTAGGTTGAATTTTGAGACGGAGGAGGAAAGGAGAGAATACCAAAGACAATATCAAAGAGAGTATCATAGAGAATATCGTAGATGTCAACAACAACAACAGACAGAACTTGAAAGAGAACAACAAAGAGTAATAGAAAATCAAGGGCGCAGGAGAAGATATGCTAGAAGAAGTGCAGAAATAATGGTTGAACAACTGGAAACTGAAAATCGAGATCTACAAAATGTAGACAAAAACCATTGTCGATGTACTTCTGAGAGGGTCCTTCCTGAAAATTCACAAAGCTACCAAGTTCAACATCCTCAAGCAGAACCAAGCCACATATATGATCATCCTCCAAATACAAATAATCAACTAAATATTGAGAATGGACACTCACCATCCATAGAACGTGTACCAGAAACACCACAACATGGAACTCACATACATGTTGATTTAGAGTTGCAAAATGATACACAAAACATGACCAACCCAAATGGTACGCTTCAAAATGATATAGAAAACATGCCCAACCCAAATGGTATGCTTCAGTTTGAATTTAGAAGATTCCAAATGCAGTTTAGATATCAGATAGATAGTTTGAAAACACCAAATATGTGTTATGTTTGTCAGGAGTCGTATGTAGGAATGAAAGTATATCACACCAGTGAGGGTCCAATATGCAATAGGTGTCATCAAGAGATATGAATTCACAGGTTTTCATCTGCAAATAATATGGATCCTGGATGTCAACCACCAGAGCTTGCAAATTTAACTCAAGTTGAAGAGATGTTGATTGCACGTGTAAACCCTATATTGCAAGTTACACATGCAACTGGTGGTCAGTATAAGTATAAAGGACATACCATTAGTTTCCCCCAGCATGTTGAACAGCTATCAAAAGTCTTGCCACACACAATTGATCATTTACCAATCATTATTGTTCGAAGAAGGGATCAACGTGGTACACAATATAACTTTACTGTGAATAGGGATCGTGTTTATAGAGCATTGAAATATAAAGTTGAAAATGATAAATTCTATGCAGATGTCAAGATAGATGAAAGTGCTCTTAATGACTTGCCTACAAATATGGATGAGAATATTTTTCATAGATTAAAGACAGTGCACATGGAGTTTGAATCAGATGCAAATGAAGTTGTATTCCTAGGTCCTCTCATGGATATAGATGAAGGTAATATAATTGAGCACACAAACTCTATGGCTTCAAGGCCACCTAATGCTCAAAGGGAAATGGAATTAATTCATGCATGGGTTAATAATCTTGATGCCATTCCCTCTACTTTAATTGAGTGGCCATCTATAGGTGCATCACCTATCAATGAGTATGTCACATCTGGGTTGTTGGATATGGCTTTCCCAACATTATTTTCAGATGGAAGTTGTGATTGGTTAGAGCCTAGAATGAAATGAGTATACTTGCATGAATTTGTAAAGCATTTGATCAAATACAGGGATCACCACTTTGGAAAACATCCACAGTTTAGGTATTTTGCACAAAACATGGTAATGAGACATCGCGCACAAAGTTCATCATCTTTTTTTGTAAAAAGGAGCTTTCATGAAATGTCAATTACTATTAATGAATTGCGTGAACATATGGAGAATATGCCATCTAATAATCTCGCAGATAGGCTAATGCAGTTCGGAACAAGTCTAAGAGGAACAAGATCATATTGGGCAAAAAATAAAGTAGAATTAATTGACTTGCTTGACCAGCTTGGCACACCTACGATTTTCTTTACATTAAGTGCAGCCGATATGCAATGGCCTGATTTACATGCACTAATTCTTGGTACACCACCTACTAATCCACGAGAGGCTCAAAAATGGAGAAGGAAGAATATCATTGACTATCCACATATAGTCACTTATTACATGCATTTAAGGAATATAATGTTTAGGAAAGAAATACTTGAAAAAGGTATGAAAGTAAAGGACTTTTGGTGTAGATATGAGTGGCAACATCGTGGTTCACCTCATGTTCACGGCTTCTTATGGCTTGAAGGGGCACCAAATATGGATACTATTAATTGGTCAAATGAGGATGAATGAAAAAGTGCAGAAAGATATTTTGAGTCCATTATTCATGCATGGAATCCTAGACATGATCCGCATCAAAGAAATATACATGTAAGTTTCATATTATAAATCAATTAAATATTATTATATGTTTGTCACCTCTATCCAATAGAATAATATATAAATTATCATTTTTAGGTCTTCCAAAATTTTGGTCAGCATCCATGCCTGAAGAATACAACACAACTCGTTGAGATGAATATAGATCAAGATTATGAACAGATACTGAATTGTGTTGAAAGACACATGGTATGTAAGGAGGGAGAATGCCTTCATAAAAAAAGAGGATACATGGTTTGTAGGTTAATCAAATTCAAAAAAACTTATATCTAAATTATCTATTTCACCTTTTTCAACAAGTTGGATTGACAAGATATCTATTCATCAATGTTTCAAGTATAATGCTCCTTGGAAATTAAATTTGGATGGGTCAAAGTTATACACAGATGCAGATTCGGGTGAGAGAAAATTTTAACCAGAAAGAAATGATGATAGAGTTAATACACACAATCGGTACATACTGCAATTGTGGAGGGCCAATGTTGATTGGCAACCTGTCCTTTCAAGACATGCAGTTATCAAATATATTGCAAAGTATGCAACAAAAGCAGAGAAAAGTTCTGAAACATATCAAAAAATGTTGATGCGTCTTTTAAATCTTGAAAATCCTGATGATTTAGCATCACGAGCATATAGAAAGATTTTATCTGAGACAGTTATAGAAAGAGATATTGGAGCTCAAGAAACATGTCATATGTTATTACAACTTCCATTGGTGGAGTGCAGCAAAAAGTTTGTTAATCTAAATGTCTCACGTGAAGCTTTCAAACCCGTGGTAATCAATGATGATGGAAATGAGGAAGAACTCACAAAATCTTTTGTTGATGGTTATAAAATAAGACCACTTTCTATGGAAGGTATTAGTTTGATTGATGTAGCAAGGTCCTGGATATATAATCCCAAAAGAAGAGGAGATAATAAATGGAGCCAAAGAAAGAAAGCAGCTATTGTTAGAGTTTTCCCTAGGTATTTTACTATTCCTTCGTGAGATTCTAATAAATGGGTGGACTTTTGTTTGTCTGAGTTGATACTATACAAACCTTTTTGTAATGTTGACAAAGACATTGGTCATGATGATGATACTATAGTAGAAAATTGGGACTCATTCAACTATAATCCTTGGCATGTCCAAAGGCAAGAACATGCACAAAATGATGAACCTTCAACTGATTCAAAGATGGAAGATAACAGAGCCATTCAGGAAAATACTACAAAACATGAGTGGGAAATAATATCTGGGTTACACCATGGTCAACATATGCCAGTTTCTGAAATTGACATGTTGGGAAGGAGAGATATTGATAAAAATACAAATTGGTCCAGTCAATATCAAAATGAAGAGGAGACAATCCGAGCAATAAATTTCATACCTGAAAAAGCATGGATGTCTTATGTATGACGACATTCCACAATGCATCAACTTTACAACTCTCAGTCACAAGCAACAAAAGCTAGTTGACATTATTCTGACACGCTACCATACCAATCAAGTGCAAAATCCTTTATTTATGATAATTCAAGGAACAGTAGGAATAGGAAAGTCTTATCTAATTGGTGCCATCAATCAATCTCTTCAGATGTCATCGATGACAAATCCTTCTCCACTTCTATTGCTTGCACCAACTAGAGTTGCAGCTTTCAATATAGGAGCATCTACCATTCATTCAAAGTTGCAAATTCCAATTACAGATTTTGCCCAATTACAAGGAACAAGACTTTCAAGCTTTCAACAAGAGATGGAAAATATCAAATATATTTTGATTGATGAAATGAGCTTCATTGGCCAAAATATGCTGGAAAATATAGATAGTCGACTTAGAGAAGCCTTCCCACATAAAGCAGACATAAGCTTTGGAGGTATCCCTTTCCTTACAACACATGGTGTTATTAATGTCTCTCAATTCTTATTAACATTGGTCATATAGAATGTATATCTTTTGATTTTACTTTATGTACATAAATTAAAATTTTGCAACTATCTTTCAGGTGTCTCTATTATTTTAGTTGGTGATTTGGGGCAATTACCTCCGGTTAATGATAGACCACCATATCATAGCAACAGGCGGGCAAAGTTATTATGGAAGGAATTCAAGATAGTGGTTACACTAGATAAAGTATTTAGGCAAGATGGAGAAAATATCCAACAACAAAGATTTCATCAGCTTCCCACAAATGTCAGAGATGCGAATCCACAAATAGATGACTGGAACTTGCTCATGACAAGAACACCTATAAGATTAGATGTTGCAAGCAATGATGAGTTTGATAAGGCAGTGCATTTATTCTCTACAAATGAAAATGTTCATAACCATAACATGAGGATGTTGTATTCTTTAAGACATCCAGTTGCACGCAGCCTTGCAACCAAGTCAATGAATGGTAATAGAAATGAAGATTTATCAGGTGACAAACTTGAAACAGAGTTATTGATTAGTCACAATGCAAGAGTAATGTTGACTACAAATTTATGGACAGAAGTTGGTCTTGTGAATGGATCATTGGGATATATCAGAAATATTGTCTACAAACCAAGAACTGCTCCACCTAAGCCACCAGCATATGTTACAGTTGAATTCAATAATTATTCTAGAGTACCATTTTATGATCATCATCCAAACATAATACCAATAGCTCCATTTCAGAGGGGTAGGACCTTCCAACTACCATTGAGGTTGGCATGGGCGTTGACTATTCACAAATCTCAAGGGCTAACTCTTTCAAAAGCCACAATTGACATAGGTCCAAGAGAAAGAGCAAGATTGACATTTGTGGCCATATCTCGTGTTAAGTCACTGGAAGCTTTGAGGATAATGCCACCATTTACATATGACCGCTATGAGAAAATGAAAAGTGGGAAACAACTTTCAAAGAGAAAAGTAGAAGAATGTAGATTGAGAAGTCTTGAAAATCATTGATGTTTTCAAACAAACTATTTAATAATAAAGATTTATTTGTTCTACTACATTATGTTATTATCATCGTCAACTATTATGTTGTTATTCTTATTATTACATTGATAGTTTATATTCCACAGTTAATGACAACTATAATTGGATATGCACAATGCAACATTATAACCTTATTATTTGCACTTTTTAATGGTTGCAAGTCCAATTATGCTGAAATTTAATTTTACTAATCCTCCAATTTCTAATTTTAACTATGATCATCAATTGGGTCCTCAAATTAAGGTAGCTATAACATTAATTCAAATTATAAAGACCACCTTCGATTGAAATAAATAAAAATGATTATGCTTCATGACTTTCAACCAATACATTGCTATTCAATATTTGAAAAGTATGTTTTTATATTCTTCACTATCCTTCAAAGGTTATAATATTACTATGTTTCCATACCCAAAATTTCATTACCAATTCTAATACAATTAGGTTTTTATACTAAGTGACTTATTATGTTTTTTCAAAACCATTATTGATATAAAATTTATGTCCCTCTCATTAACTATGCATTTATTATTCTTTTTTATTGGTCCTAATGCTTACTAAATTATTTTCCATGATTTTTTTTAGGCATGTCAGCCTCTGATAGATAATCAAGCATTCTTGACATGAGCCCAACTTCTTCTGTAGGATCAAATCATTTTTTTGAGACAGAGTTTCAGAAGTGTGCACGAATAATTAAATAATGTTGTGCAACTATGGTAAAAGCACTTGAGAATGCAGCTTTATCAATTGATCATGTACAAGAGATAGAGATAATGGAGATGGAAGATGTTGCCAAATATGTACGCAACACTTCTACAAAAGTATATGCATTTCCACCCATGATGAAAGAGGTCTATGATGATCACATTACAAACAAAGGTCGTAATACGATTTTAATCTCTGAAGAATATGTTATGTACTTACATCATTATGGAGAACTCTACACATGGTCCATATGATGATTTCTCATCTTTCATTTTTTTCAGTTATTACTTCATCTAAATAATTGTATTAGGAGATATAGTTCTCCTTTCATCTATGTATCAGAATAATAAATAAATGATTTAACTTTTTAGCTCAAATTCTTCTCGACTATACTTGCAGATATTTGAAATGTTTTTCTTTCACCTTTGTGTTTCTAGCTACACTATTCATGCTAAGCATAATTAACATTAACCAATGGTTTATTTATAAATGTAACTAATAAAATTATAAAATTACTTAAGGAACATTGTAATCCTTATATTGCTCTTTAATTCTAAGAGGCATGTCTAAAGACAACAAGCTACCCTCCTAGATATAATTGTAAATGCAACATTAATTGTAAATCTAACTACAGTCCTACTTTGTCCCCTAACCTTAACCCTAACCATAATTCTAATGCTTTGTCTACCCCTAACTCAAACTATAATCCTTTTTGTAACTTAAATTCTAACCTAACTTATATTCTAACACTAAACCTAACCCTCACCTTTACCCTACCCCTAAACCTACCCCTAATCCTAACCCTTTATTTACCCCTATCTCTAACCCTAACCTTAAGGCTAACCCTAACTCTAATCCTCCCCTAACCGTAACTATAATCCTAATACTAACCTTAACCTTAACCCTACCCCTACCCCTAACTCTAACCCTAAATATAATTAACATTAACCAATGGTCTATTTATAAACCTAACTAATAAAATTGTAAAGCTACTTAAGGTACATTGTAATCCTTATATTGCTCCATTATGCTAAGAGGCCTGTCTAACGAGAACAAGATTCCTTCCTAAATGTAACTCTACATGGAACACTAAATGTAACTCTTAACCAAGGTCCTACTTTGTCCCCTAACCCTAACCATAATTCTAATGCTTTGTCTACTCCTAACTCAAACTATAACCCTAATTATAACTTATACTCTAATGTTAACTTATATTCTAATAGTAAACTAAACCCTAACTTTGACCCTAACCCTAACCCTAACCCTTTCTCTACCCATATCTCTAACCCTATTTTTGATCCTAATCTTAACCCTAACCCTAACCGTAACCCTCATCCTAACCATTTCTTTACCCCTATCTCTAACCCTAACCCTAACCCTAACCTTAACTCTACCCCTACCCCTAACTCTAACCCAAACTCTAACTCTACCATAATTAGACTCTAACCCTAGCCCTAACTGTCATCCTAACCTTAACCCTAACCCTAACCCTAACCCTTATTGTAACCATTTCTTTACCCCTATCTCTAACCCTAACCCTTATCCTAACTCTAATCCTAACCTAACCCTAACTCTAATCCTAACACTAACCCTAACCTTAACCCTACCCCTACCCCTAACTCTAACCCTAAATCTAACTCTAACTCTAAATCTAACTCCACCATAATTAGACTCTAACCCTAGCCCTAACCCTAAATTTAATGTTGATTGAAACCCTAACACTACCTTTAACTCTAACCTTAACCCTTACTCAAACTCATACCCTAACCTTAACCCTTATGTAGCTCTATATATAACCCTACCCCTAACTCTAACCGTCAATCTAACTCTACCATAATTGGACTTTAATATTATACCCAACTCTATATATAAACGTAACCCTAACAATAACCTTAAGCCTAACCCTTTCTCTAAGTCCAACACTAAACCTAACTATAACTATAACACTACCCCTACATTTAATTGTAGCCTTAAATCTTACTCTACTGTAATTGGACTTCAACCCTAATTGTAATGGTAATCCTAATGCTAACCTTAACCCTGACTCAAAACTCTAACCCTAACCCTAACTGAAACCCTGACTCAAACTCAAACTCTAAATTTAACCCTAATCCTAACCATAATTGTTATGCTATGTCTACCCCTAACTCAGACTATAACCCTAACCAGGCTAACTCATATTTTAACATTAAACCTAACCCTAACCCTTTCTCTATAGCTATCTCTAACCCTAAGCCTAACTCTAATCCTAAACTTAACCTTAACCTTGACTCAAAACTCTAACCCTAACCTTAACCCTAACCTAACGCTAACTCTAACTCTAACCCTAACCTTAACCCCAACTCAAACCCTTACCCTAACCTTAACCCTACTGTAACTCTATATACAACCCTAACTCTAAATATAAACCTAACCCTAACTCTAATTCTAAACCTAACCCTAACTATAACCCTAGCCCTAACCCTAATGTTAACTATAACTCTACTCTTTAGTATAACATTTTATGTAACAATATACTTAAAATAAAACTAAACCAAAGTGATGCAAATAAACACCATATATAGAATTAAAAAATAAAATGTTCAAGAATAATTTTATAGTAAGTTTACACTATTACAATTTTATAGTAAGTTTATACAACTATATTTAAAAAGAAAAAAATTTAAAAATTTAAAATATAATTTTCCTGTTGCGCCGCGATTGCCACTAGCTTATATATATATATATATATATTACGCCGAGAGTAATCGTTCTCGAGGCGCCTATTTTCATTTTCATAAATCCCAACTGTGATTAAAATAACCTTGGGATTAAATGAAAATAGGCGCCTCCAGAACGATTACTCTCGGCGTAATATATATATATAGGTATATATAAGCTAGTTATGTATTAATGCACAGCAATTGGAAACTTAACTCATCTTGTCTTAACGATTTAGTTATGAATTTATACAAATATATGTCATTATTTTTTATTGGGGGATTAGGTCAGTTACAATTTAAAGGGTAGTTAAAAGTACCTACAACATTCTCGGGCATTTGGAGAGAATAACGAAATTGGAACGAGAAACAATGGAAAGTGGTAATCTATTAGGGTTCTTGATCTTAGGAGCTAGAAACAACGGAAAGAAATGGGGGAAAAGAGGATTTGGGAAGAGAAAGTATTACAATTCCTTAGAAGGCTACAAAACTGAACTATGAATCCAGGTGTGCTTTATGATTAAATGACTTATTGTAAAACGTGTAAAAATGTTCAAGTGTTGACCGAATTGACAAAATGTGCTCAGAGTTATTCTTTCTGTTGATTATACATAAACATAGAGATTATTAGAACGTTTTGGCATCTATGTGTCAACAACTCTCACATTAAAATCTCTACCCTAACACAGTTCCTTTCTCTTATTGGTTGCGAACAACTGATATTGGAGTAAATGATTATATGATAATCTTCGTGCACGTACAAAATCTCTGTAGCAGTGATTGGTCATAGATTTTCGCTCAATCTGGTTGAAGTAAGGGCTGTGTTGTTAATACATATGACATTAATGTAAATAATTTTTTTCCTGTATTTTCGCCTTGAAATCTGTAACACTAATGAATATTTTATTCTTATTTTCCATCGGTGACAAGAATCTTCTAAGATTGAGTTAAATTTGGTAAAGCGTTATTTCTTTTCTTAAACATAGGGATTTGATGAATGCATTGCCCGTTTTAATATTTTGTTGCGTTTTTTATGTGTGACTTATTCAAAATCTAATATTACGGAATTTGGAGGTGACTGGGAGAGCCGGAGATTGAGGGAGAAACTTGTTGACAGCCATCTGACTCTGTGTGCACTTAATGATTTTTAAAATAAAATTTTCCCTTTTCCTGGGTGGCAAGAATCTTGAAAAACATTTACATTTACATTTGTTAGGTTTCTTTACAACTGTGTTCACCGAAATCAATCTGCAAGACTAGAAAACGTTAGATGGTGTTATCAAAGAGAATATTTACAAGAAGAAAAGTAAGAATTGAAGATTTATAGCGTGTTATGATAGTTCTAATTCAGATGCATGTCTATGTTAAACTCCTTTCAACCTGTTATTTATGTACTCAATTGACATTGAGAAAAATTTAAGATTCATGTTGAGAGAAATCTATCGGCTTAAAGCGTCAGTATTTGAAAAATATGTGAGCTCATGCAATGCTATCTAGGTCAGGCCCTTCTTATACAGAAGTTCTCAGTGTAAGAATTAAATTATCTCATTTCTAAACCTTCCAAATGTTTGGGTTCATCTGTAAACGTAAATAATTAAAATTAAGCGGCGGGGCCATTGACGAGAAGCTTCCTGGAGAAGGAATTTGTTGGTCGTGTGTGGAACGGCTCTTAGAGTGCCCTAATCAAAACATTAAACATAAACCTAATCAAAATTATTCTATTCATTATATAAAGCTTAATCATTATATATTACTTATTAAATTTAGTTAAATATCTAATAATAAATATTACACATAATATAAAGCATCTCTCTAACTTTTAAATAAATAGAAAATAAAAGAAATTAATGTCAAAGAAATTGGTAGATTTAATCAATGAAATAACAATTAAACATAATCCTAATAAAAATGATGTTATCCATTATATATAACTTAATCATTATATTTAACTTAATAAATTTAGTTAAATATCTAATAATAAACAATAAGCATAGTTTAAAACATCTCTAACTATATGGATATTGGGATGAGAAATCGCTTAAAGGAAAAACAGTATCATAAACAATTCTAAAATGTTCTATACATTTTAAAAAAATTTTTTAATGTAAAATCGCCTTGGGAGGATAAAGTGTTCTTGCACATGTTATTATAAATATTTAAAAAAATTGGTGTGTGAATGAAGATGCTAAAAACTTGTATAAAGCGTTTTTGCACATGTTATTAGAAATATTAAAAAAAAAATTGATGCTTGAATGAAGTTTTGCAACTTTAGAAAGAGAACAACCTTTTATTTTGGAGTTTATCTAGAAAGATTTTATGAAAATACTTTATTTTAAACCACAACGAGCAATGAAAATCACTATTTTCTGTTTCTATTATGTTATTATGTGAATTTATACAAAACAATAACCGCATTACACATTCAAAATTTTTAAAAGCCCAAAGACCTCCATCAATTTTTTTTAAAAGGCCAAAGCAATGAATTAGTTGTTTATTATTGTCATAATTTATGGTTTGATTGGAATCTTGTAGATGTTATTCTTTTATTTAGATAATTGATAGAATATTGATTTGAAGTTATGAAAAGAATTTATGGATTTCATAGTGTAGAAGTGTTTTGAATTAAGGTATTGGTTTGGTGCAATAATTTAAATAAAAATCATATTTCATCACATTGTATATAAAATTATGTCTTTAGAGTAAAGTGAAAGTTAAATATCAATTGAATGTACGAAAATAATGAATTTATATTATTATTATTTTTTTTATGGAGGGACCAACTAGTTTTAGGAACTTGATATGGGCCCACTCATGCTTGAAACCTCTTCGGCTTAGAGCGAAGGACTAAAGGGCATCAATATTGTAAAAATCACTTGGGGCACGATCTTGGCCTCATCCCTTATGATGTCAGAGCCTTGCACTCAACAAGACTTGATCCTTGGTGGCCTCTTTGTGAGCCATTTGACTTCACTAGTAGATGGAGGGCCCATTGAATTTATATTATTAGAAATGGTAAGTATATTTAAAATGATTTGGACCAACCCTTACTAAACCATATGCTATAAGACCAAATTAAGTTAATAGAGTTTAAAAAGATAAGTTATATGTACCTATGTAGCTTGAGCTTTAGTTGTTATTCAAATTATTATCAAAACTTTCTAAAAATATTTGTATTACTAATATTTTTCAATTGAAATTTGATTTCATATAAAATAAGAAATATATTACTCATATTTAACAAATGTTTAAATTTAAGAGATATATAGGGTAATCAATAAAATTATCTTATACTAAAATGTTATCTAAAAATATCATTCACATTTTCCTACTTTTGTTATTTAAAACGATTCTTGCTTAATCCATGGAAAAATTTAGTGCTTCTCTCAAGTAATATGCAAAGTTATAAATAATTATATGACTTTATTTTATAATGGTTATAGTTGTGGACATTGAATATTTTTTTTAATTTTGAAGTTCATTGTGAATGTACAGAGGCCTAATTTATCTTTGAATATCATAAAGGTTTGATAAAGGCTTTAATTTTTTAGTGTGGTGATAATTTACAAAGTAAATCAAAGACTTGATATCTCAAGTTTTTTCTATGTGTGTGTGTGTGTGTGTGCGTGCATATATATATATATATATATATATATATATATATATATATATATATATATATATATATATATATATATATAGTTAGTAGCATTGGGAGAGGAAGTTGTAGAAATAAAATTCTATTATTTAATATATAATATTTTAGTAATACATTAATTTTAGAATATATTTTTATTTATTTATTATATATTTAATTTTATGCATGACAATTTTTTTGACTTATGTTTGGGGTTGTAGAGTTCAATATTAAAAAATGATGAACTGTTTTGAGTAGTATTCAAGTTCTTTTGGTTTAGGGACAAGGTTTAGTTAATTCTTATTTTTACTTTAGTTTATACAGTTATGTCCAAATATGAATTTTTTTCTTTAACATTAGGATTGTAATTTAATTTAATTTAGAGTTATGGTTCTTCTTTTATTTTTTGTTAGGGTTAAGATTATATATAGAATTGGATTACTATAGGATTAGATATAGAATCAAACCTAGGTTTTAGATTAAGATCTTAAATCTAATTAAATGTATGGGTTAGAGCTCAATATGGTTCAGTATTCAATTAGGATTAGGGTTTTTCTTTTAAATTTGTTTTTTTATTCTCATCAAAATTAGTTTAGTGGACAACTTATTGTTCAATTAGGTTTAAGAATATGACTTAAATTTATTTTAATGTGACAATAAATTTAATTTATAATTATAATTCAATTTCATTTAGTGTAAGTTTGATTTTATATAGCTTTATAATTAGAGTCCAAATGAGTTTAGTGTTAACACTAAAGTTCCATTTGATTTAGTGCTATGGAACTAGGGTTCATTCTTGTTTAGTGCTTTATTAGGTTTAAGGTTATCCTGAGTCAATTTGGGTTGACAGTTAGTCAATAGCATGGTTCACTTTTTGCTAGGGTTTTCTAAATGTTATAATTCCTTAAATGATTTTACCTAGTGTGAAAATTGTGTAATGCATACAATTAATGTTTAATTTTACTAATATTTTTATTTCTATATGGTATAAAACTATAATTCATGGGTTTGATCTTATTTGTGATAAAGATTCAATTTTGTGTAAGTTCTCAATAGTAATTGTTCTATTTTAAAATTATGGTTACACATATATTTCTTATAGATATGTTGGCTATTGCGGTCATTCTTTTGGTTTTTTGAGGTTAATCATTATTTAAAATGAATAACAGTTTAATTTGGTTGCAAATTAGATCTATAGTTAAATATGGTGGTATAATTAGTTTGGATAAAGGTTAGAATTTAATTCTGTTTAATATTCATATTATGATGATATATTTAATTAGTGCTTGACCTTAAGATTATTGTTTAGTTTTTTTAATGGATATTATTTCATGTTCTAGTTACCTCATATCTCCCCTCCTCCCTCTTTTTATCTTCAATTTGTGTGTGTGTGTGTGTGTGTGTGTGTGTGTGTGTGTGTGTGTGTGTGTGTGTGTCTACTAATAAGAGTATAGTTCAATTTTCCTTAATGGCTAAGTATATTTAGTATTACAATTAAAAAATAGTTGACCGTATGAATTTTTATATGATATATGTATAGGCATAACTTCATTAATATTTAAATGAGATTATATACTTGCACTAAATTTTGAGTAGATATTTATAATTAGGGATAAGAATGTATGAATAATATAAATAGGAGTATTCTTATGGAAAAAAAATTATAATGTAATATATTATTATAAATTACTAATTTAAAAGAGTGGGGTATTGGAAACAATTCTTCAATTTTATTTTGTATGTTACACAAATATCAGTATTAACCTTGTATATCTTAGTATCAACCAAGTAGTAGAGTAAAGAAGACTTTTTAGCATTAATCAAGAAGTTGGTTAATTCAAGCTGACTTGTCCAATCTTATGATATATAAGAAAGGTCAAGTTATGAGGAAACAATGTAAAAGTTGAATATGAAATAAGAAGGATATGAGAGAAAAGGAAAAGGAATAGAAGGAAAGTGTGAAAGATAAGCTAGAAAAAACATTTGATCAAGAAAGATCTATAAATCAAATAAAAACAAAGATCTGAATAAGCAAAAGTTGTTGCTTCATAAATTAGGTCAAATTGTTGTTACCTTATAACCATCATAACAGTAAAGAAATCTCTTAATAGAGTTGATTTAATAGTCACATTTTAAATCCTCTAACAAAGCTTGAAGTGTTTGAATACTTCAAAAAGGTCCACTCTTAATAGGGTGATCTAAATCCTCTAATAGGGTCATAATTAACAATATGTTTTGTAACCTAAGAGGGCTCACTTCAAAAGAGGGAAAAAATTGTGACTAGTTGCATGATCAGTGGAAGTTTGTATTGACATCTAAGGGAAAATGAATTATTTTTGTGGTAATTGATTCACCCCTTCCCTCTTAGTTACACTCTTACATTTCTAATAATTGATATCATAGTTGGAAAAGTACCTAAGATAAAGATCAATGCATATTATTGGAGGGAGATTTGTAAGCTTAACATAGACAACTTTCTAGCACAATGAGAATCGATGAAGCTCTATCTATCAAACATTAGTGATATTGGTGTATTCTACTTAGAAAATAGATATGTGGAACTAGCTAAACCTATAACTAGAAGAGATGAAAGAAGGAAAGGATCACAATATAATGATGATTGATATTGAATCCTCTCTAAAATATTCTGAGTTCTATTCAACTTAGAAAATAGATATGTGGAACTAGCTAAACCTATGACTAGAAGAGATGAAAGAAGAAAAGGATCACAATATAATGATGATTGATAATGGATCCTCTCTAAACTATTTTGAATTTGATGAGGTCAAAGATTTTCCTACTACATTTGATATGTGCAAAAAGATGTAGAAAGTCTAAAGAGGTGATAAAAATATGCAAAGAGCTAAGGTAGAAATTTTAAGAGGCAAGTTTGATCAAATGAAAATGAAAGGAGGTGAGACCATTGTTCAATATAGTGAAAGAATAAAAGAAATAAAAGAAATTGTGAGTGAAATTAGAGCTACACGAGGGGAAATTGATGATGAAACAATATTCACCAAGTTACTAAGAACACTTCTTCTTACTTATGTAATTAGAGTTTTAGCTATAAAAGAAATGAGATGTAGTCCAAAAAATCACATGTAACCATGGATGCACTTGTGTGAAGATAAACCACATTTGAGTTGTATAACTTTGATAAATATGACCCTACTGCTAGAAAATTTGAATTTCCATTCAAAGCTAGTCTAACTCTTGGCAAAAAATGAGCAAATTCAAAATGCAAACTAGTTGATAATGAAGAAGAAGATGAATTAGATGAAGAACTTAAAGTCATTGAAGTCATACTAGAAAGAAGAGTAGCAAAGGGGAAAGGAAAATGTAGAGGCAAAACTCCATTTATTTGTTTCTCGTGTGAAGAGGTTGGTCATATTGTTGCAAGATGTCCAAACAAAGAAGATAAATATGAGAAAATAAATAATAGGTTTAGATGCAAGAAAGAATTCAAAAGTTACAAGGACTACAAAGACAAAGGTAAGAAATCTTGTTGCATAGTTAAAGATTCTGATAGTGATGATGAAGTAGTCTATATTGTTGTTAAGGATGAATCAGAGAATGAGGAAAATGAAAAGATGAGCGTTATCTCTCAAGGTAGAAAAAATGATACATAGATAATAGATAGTGGTTTCTCTCATCACATTATTGGTGATAGATCCAAGTTTGAGCATTTAGAATACTATGAAGGTGGAAGTGTTAGATTTGGAAACAATGAACCATGTTATGTAAATGGAAAAGGAATCATAGTATTAACTGAAGGAATAAAATATCAATGATGGAGACACAACCCAAGACAAGATTGAATGCAATAAGAAAAGGGGAATATTATTATCCAAAGTGATATGTTATTACATCTAGTACAAATAAAATAGACTCCATGACATGCCCTATGAGCTTACAATGTTATCAAATTCTAGAGAAAACCCTTCTCACAATACTTTTTCCCAAATTCCACCAAAAACTGCCTTTACAATGCTACAAATGTCCTTAAGTAAACCAAATTAGGTTTAAGATTAGGAATAAATTTTAGAATATGCCATTTGGCATCCACCACAAAATAGAAGGTTCTAGAAAACATGTTAGAAGTTAGAGTAAAATTAGAAGAATCTAGAAATGGTAGTCCAACTTCTAAGAGGCATAAGTTTTGATTCGGGACTCTGATTGATGAACTATTTACATTTCTAAAAAGCTCTCCAAGCGCTCTATAGCCCTATGGACAAGATTTTCATGTCTCCCATTTTTCAAGCCTGTATGAGGGTATTTTGTTCCTCAAATATGACTTTGAAGTGCTCTTATGAGGTCTCTAGGCAACTTAAAACTACAATAACTTTCAAACTGTAAATCCTTTTTACCTGATTCTTCTTCCAGAGAGCTTTAAATTGCAATTAAAATCATCTATCCAACTTGCACCCTCTAACTCATTATAATTATGGCTTGATTACAAAATAACTTATTTTCTACATTGCCATGTATCCCAAGGTGCTCAATAACTCTAACCCAAAAAAAAAAATAGTGGAACTATGAGAGTTGGAATATTTATTTGACCTAGATAGACATCTAGAAATGAAAACACTTTAAATAGAAACTAAGACTAAGCATATTTTTGGGTGATACAGGATTGCCCTTACACCACTGGATGATCTTGCATCAAACACCTAGGGTAGATTGAAAAGTGACCTTATCACTTTATAGCTGGTAGAGGAAAACCCAAATGGGCAACCTTTGCTACAAATATCCAAGTTGAGTCTTCTATTGATTATCCTTTCCACTTCACTAGGTATTCTTCATACTGCCTATTTTTAGTACTCCAGCCTAAATGACTATCCAGAATTTCTTCAATCTCTTCTTTCATAGAAGTATGAATTGGACATGGCTCATCCATCAAATCCTCATTTTGGACCATCATCATGATATTATGTTAAGTTAGCAACATTGAAAATAGGAGAAATGTGAAAGAGAAGCTGAGGAGGTTGAATGATGAGCTTTGTTAGGGTTTGTATGGTTTGCATCTGAGCCCTTTCTACTTTATTGTCTATCATTTTGCATTTAGTGCAAGAATTTATTTTAGAATATAATGGCCTCAACCCTCCCTAGCCCAACAATTGTTGTTGGTACTAGAGTCTTTGTTGCATGCGAAAATGACCCCACCAAGCAAAGAGCCACACAAATTTGTGCCCAAGGTATTTCATGAGGTAATTCCTCTCCTAATATGGTTTTGAATATTTCTACTTTTGAATTTTCTTGTCATTGGCTAGAAACCCAAACCCTTATTGGGTATTTTGTGGGTCACATATCATTTGAAAGAACATTGCATGAATGGGTATCCAAGACCTAGTCCCCCCAAGGGATTCACCTCGAAGGCATTCAAAACCTCACCAAGGGTTTTTTGTGTTTCATTTTTGTAACCCCTCCCAGGTTAAGAGCATTTTCAGCAATGGGCCATGGAAAGTTTCCTCATCTCTGCTTGTTTTTTAGAGATGGTCTCAAGACTTTTGTGTCTTAGATGACCACAAACTTAGGGTTCCAATTTGGGTAGAGTTCCTCAGGCTACCCATCCCTTGCTGGTCTTTTCTCCCATAAATTTCCCAAACTATGGGAAAAGTAATTTTTGTGGAATTGGACAAATTTTTGAATGCCCGCCCTCAATAGAGGGTCTGTGTTGAGGTTGACCTCTCTAGGGACCTTAAAGAATCCATAGAAATTCAGATTGGTGCTACCACATTTACCCAAAAGGTGCTTTACCTAAATCTTCCAAATACTTACTTTCGTTGTCAATTTGCTAGCCATATGACAATGGATTGTCCTCTTCTTGAGCATAATTACTCTTTGGTGAAAGAACCCAAGTTGGATCTAGCCATTAAAAAAGATGAGTGGACAACAGTTGTCAAGAAAGGCAAGGGTACCACTAAGCCAAACCTTGTTTCTCGACAACCTAGTTGTCCTAGCTCCAGTGTAGCTTCTCTTATGCCATTGACACTAGAGGTTCCTATGGTTGTGTCGCCACCCATTTCAAACCCTATGTCATAGGGGACAAAAAAAGCTAGAGGTACAAACTGCTTCGGTTTATGCACCTCAAGCAACTTCTATGATTTCCTCTTTGTCTCTCTGTTGCTCTCGCAACCCTAAAGGTTAGAATGTAGTCACTATTACTGGGGATAAATGAAGAGCCATCACTTTGGGTGACCCCTTGTTTGAATCCTCTACTTTCTTGCATAACAATTTTTCCTCACTTAAGGACGAGAAGAATATATAAGCTGGTTTATGATAAATTTTATCTCATGGAATGTGTGGGGACTAACAAACCTCCCTAGAAAGTATTATATTTGTGATACCAAGTGTAGGCTTGGCAACATTTTTTTTTGTGCTTGCAAGAAGTCAAAGTCTCTAGGTTTCTTCTCAACTCATCGTGCCGTGTGATATGGCTGGATGGTGTTAGCTTTGCTTCTTAGCATGAAGTTGGTCGAGGTCATGTAGTCACTCTCCTCTCCCATTGAATTTTCCCTTTTGTTGTTTCCCTTGGTTCTGACCCCATTCAAAGAGTAGTTTGGATTTTGTTGTCTTTTCAAAATCATTCTTTAGGCATTGTTAATATCTATGCCCTTAATGATGTAGTTGAGTGCTTGCACTTGTGGAGGTGGCTAGTTGATTCTTTCCTACCTACCACCATGATATTCTATGGGGATTTTGACATGGTTGAGCTGGCTATTGACAAAGTGGGCCTTTTGCCTTTTTGATGATTAGTTGATGAGTGAAAAGCCTAGTTTTACATGCAGAACAAGTTGAGTCTTTTTTAGCCCAATGTTCATCATCATCAGACTGATGGCATCTAGTACACATGGTCCAAATTTTGAGAGGGAGTTGACAAGGTCCTAAAAAGGTTGGAGCGTGCTATGATTTTTGCTTAGTCCTTTTTCTCTTTCTCTCACACGAGTCTGCTACTTGTCACTCCACTCCCTGACATGACTCTTTCAAACCATTTTCCCATCCACTTCTCCATTACCTAACATTCCACCCCTTTTCATAATTGCAAAAGCCAAATTTACCTAAATACTTTAGTGTTGTCCCATTCACCCACTACTGCTCATATTTTACAAACTTGGAACCTTGAACCTAGGCCCCACTCTTCCTCTGGGTGGATTTAGTGATGGAATGATGCCATCACCTGTACTATGAGGTTTCTTCACATCTATGGGAGGAAATTGGCCACATACCACAAGAGATCCTTTGAGACCACTATCAAAGATCTTTGTATGGCCACTGAAGCTCTTGCCATGAATCCATTTGATATGGATCTCTAGGTTTTTGTTTCCAACCATCACCACCAGTAGTAGGTTGTAGAAAATTATACTAACTAAAGAGCTCAAATCAAAGCCCACCTTCATCGGTTGGAGGTTGTGATCAAGCTTTCAAGGAATTCTTCAATGTGTTGAGGGCATGCCACTCTGTGTTGGGGATCAAATGCATTCGAGAGGGCCAACACACCTTTTGTGAGCTTCCTAACATTCTCCAAGCTTTTTTTTTCCACTATGAAAAAGTTTTCATAGTGCAAGGCCCCTTAGTAGCCTGGGACCAAGCCTTGCAGGCTTATTTGGCTGTCACGACTAAAAGACTCACTCTAGAATAATATGCATTATGTGAGTAGAAGCTTACTCTAGAGGACCTCAAGGAAGTTTTCTTCTGCATGGAAGATGACAAGACCCCTAGTTGTGATGGCTTCCCTTGTGAATTTTACAACACATTTTGGGATGAGATTGAACCAAACTTGCATAAGGTTTACATTGAGGCCTATAATTCCTATTCTCTAAGAAATATTATTAACAAAGGGAATATCAAGTTCATAGCTAAGGTGGGAGACCCTGAAGACATTTGTAATTGGAGGCCTATTACGTTGTTTAATGTCTCCCATAAGATCATTGTCAAGGCTCTATCTCTTAAAATCCATCATCTTCTTCATCAGATCATTCACCTTGAACAAATGGGTTTTATCAAATCCTGTTATATCTTGGACAATATAATTGTTGTATGGGAAGGGATGGAATGGGATTGACATTCAAAGCAATAGGCCATCTTGCTCAAAATTTATTTTTCCAAAGCTTATCACTAGATTGAGTGGCCTTTAATTCTTGCAATGCTTTAGGCTCTTGGGTTTGGCCCTACTTTTTTATAGTCAGTCTAGATGCTTTTTGGAAATGCCTCTCCTTGCATCTCCATTAATGGCCACTAGTCTCAAGTATTTATGTTTTATTAGTCAATCCACCAAGGATGCCCACTGGCACACTATTTATATGTGTTGACAGTAGAAGGTTTTGGGTATTTCCTTGTAAATGCCATCTCACAAAGAAGGGTCTAGGGTATTTCCCTCCTAGATTTCGCTAATTAGCTTGTGAATGGCCTTGCTTCAAGGTTTTCTATAGATAGTCTTTTCATCCTCGTCTTGCTTGGCTTGAGCAATATCAATCGAAATGGGTTAAGCATGGGGAAGAATTTCATTTTTTGGGTATCCCCTCCACCTTCCAAGTCTTAGTTGTTGAGCTTTGCAATGTGGTTCTTGTCCAAATAGAGAAGAAGCCAGAGTATTGGATCATCAAACCTCTCTCCCTTGTGGGAAAATTCTAGATTTGCTCCAAAGTGTTGGTTGCCACCCATTATTATTTTTCTTCCTATTGGGCTTCTTCAAAGGCCTCTTACCTCAAACTCAAGTGCCTATTATGTGACTTCCTATAGGCATCAAATGCTTCTCTCTAAGGCTTTCATAGAGTTACCTAGGATTTTTACTATCTTCCCAAAGACTGTGGTGGCCTAGGCCCCCTATCCACCTAGAAGCAAGGTACTTCTTTATGTGCCAAATGAGTGATTCGAGCTCTTTTTGACAATGAAGCCTCAAAGATTTTGTTAAGATATCACATTTCATTAGGCTTTCGAGTTCACCGACCAACCTAGAAGGGGATTGGGTTTCAGAACCTTCTTGTTACCATTGATCGTATCTAGATTCAAGGTACTTTTATCGCCAAAAGTATTTGGAAAGCTTGGGAAGTAGTTAAGCCTTGGTTTTGCTAGGTTGATAATGGGTTTAGAGATGGGCTCTCCATGAACCAACATAATCTCTGGTGGTCACCATTATTTTCTATGCTATCCAAGGTGTTACCCTTGCTAAGGTGTGTAGGGCTAGAGCTCTAAAAAAATTTAAACATGGCATAAGGACCCCTAAAGATCTCTTTTCTAGAGTTACTATGAGCTTACAATTGTGGGAGGACATGAAAGTACAATTCTGTCTCACTCGTCTAGATCAGCAAAATTTTGATCTTCTAGTTTTTGTGGTGCCTCCACATTTGTTACATAACATGGGCATTCAGTCCTCTTGCCCTTGGTGGAAAGACTAGAAGTGGTATCTAGACACCTTGATAACTAGCCATAAGCCTAGGTTGGGCTACTAATGGCTAGTTTTTCACTTGACCATGGTTGGTGTTCTCAACCAACGATGGCATTTGTAATCTTTACACCACACTTGGAATCATAGGTTCTCCACTATGTGGCATGGCATTACTAAACCCAAAATTGTGCATTTCATCTAGTGTATTCTTTTTCGAGGCTTGCATTTGGGCCCCCTACTACAACATCTAGGAGTTCCTAACCCTTGTTGCCCTTTTTGTGGCCAATCAGAGTCTTTTCTACATATTTTTTTGTTCTATACATAGGCTTAGTGTTACTAGCAATGGATCCATGATCTCTTTCACCCCTTCCACCCAAAACCTTTTTCTTGGCATATGGTTCTTCTAGGTGATAATACTCAGATACCCTTCAAAGACACCCAGATATGGCATGCTTTCAGATTGGAGATCTTATATACCATTTGGAAAGATCGCAGTGCAATCATTTATGCTAACAACATACTTGACATTAATATGGCTATGTACACTAAAGCATGTATTTATAACAATGTCATGTTGTAGATTCAAGTACAAATTGATAAAATAGCTTTGGAGGTAGCTCACTTATAGGAGCTTTTGGCTCATTACAGAAATGCCCCTTGTATAGTAGCTTGCATTCTGTCAGATTTGGCCTCCACTGACTATACTCCTCACAGTTTCCATCAAGGATGTAGTAGTTCTACTCATCACTCGTACAAACCCCACTCTTAGCTACATCACTCTACTAGCGGTGGTGCTTTTGGTAGGCACCACTCTTCTCAAGGATCTAGTGGTCAACACTACTCTACCTCTCCTCCTTGGAGGTCTAGTTTAGGGTGGTCTCTAATGGCTCCTCTTACTACTCCTACTACTAGTACACCCTCTACTCTCTTAGACTATGAGTGGGTGTTTTCCCAACTAGACAGATTCATTTCTCATCCTAGGCCTAAGGGAGAGAAAGATAAAGATAATGATGCTGCTAATGATGATGGATGGGCTCCCCTTGACCCATCTACTTACCCCACCCTTGTGTGGGGATTTGATGCTAAGGATCCTCCTCCCTTGGCTGGCACTGTGCTTGTGGCATGAGGATTTCCTTGTTTTCTGATGTTTTCTAAAAGTTTTTTTTAATGAATAGTTGATTTTTGGCCTATGGCTATATGAACTCATAGAGTGATTATGTTTCCCCTAGCCCCTGTTTTTGTGAATATGTAACTTTACTATATTTTTTTTTAAATATAAAGAAGGGACTATTCGTCAAAAAATAGGACAAATGTGAATCCCATCTGGCAACTCCATCTCATATGCATTCCCTGAATCATGTTTCTTAAAAAATTTCTTGGGGCCAAATTTCCTCATCTTCAGCTTGTTGTAGGTACCCACTAAAAATTGTTCCTTTCTCAAATATACCATAACCTGATCTCCAACTTGGAACTCCATATGTCTCCTCTTTTGATCTTCCCTAACCTTATACTATAGGTTCATCTTGGTAATATGTGCTTGCACCTCCTCATGCAGGTTCTTGAAATGTTTAGCAAAGTCTTCTGCCTCAACACTTGACCTCTCCCCTTGCTCCATCTTCCTCAGCTTAGGTGCAGTCCTTGGACTACTCCCATACACAATTTTGAATGGTGATCTACTAGTACTCCTATTTACAGAATTGTTGTAAGAAAAATCTTCTTGTGGTAGAATCAAATCCCATCCCTTGGTTCTATCTCCTAATAAACACCTCAACAAATTTCCTAAACTTCTATTCACTACTTATTTTTCCCCATTAGTTTGCGGATGATGTATAGAACTAAACTTGAATTTTTTCTTCAACTTGTTCTATAAAGTCCTCCAGAAATACCCATCAAATTTAGCATCTCTATCAGAAAAAATACTTTTTGGGAGACCATGTAGCCTCACCACCTCTTTGAAAAAAAAATCTACAATATGCACTGCACCATGAGTCTTGTGGCATGGAATAAAATGCACCATCTTGGAGAACCTATCAACCACCACAAATAATGAGTCATTACCCCTTTGTGTCCTTGGCATTCCAAGAACAAAATCCATACTTATGTCCTCCCAAGGCTTCAATGGAATAGGCAATGGTTGATAGAGTCCAATATTTTGACTAAATCCTTTGGTTGTTTGACACGTGTGACAACTCTACACAAACCTATTCACATCCTATGACAATTGAGGCTAGCAATAATGCTATCTAATAATAACAATGGTCTTATCTCAAATAAAGTGTCATGCCATCCCTCCACTATGCTTCTCCTTGATCAAGTTCTCCCTCATGGAACTCCTTGGAATACACAATTGACTTCCCTTGAAGAACATACCATCCTAAATCATGTAATCTAGCTTCTTGGTCATGTCTAGAGTAACAAGTTCGTTACATGCCTTCCAAGCCTCTACAAAGTTAGGATCCTCAAGGTATAGATTCTTGAGTTCATCAAACCCAACGACTTCAATCTACATTACTATCAATAACAACTATCTCCTACTTAATGCATCTGCAACCTTATTAGACCTTTTGCTTCTATGTTTCAATACAAATGTATAGCTTTACATGAATTGTACCCACTGAAAAAATGTTTCTGATTCAATTTACCTTGGCTATTTAGGTACTATAATGCCTAGTGATTAGTATACAAAACAAATTCTTTTGGAAAAAAAATAATGCCTACATTTCTTTAAAGCCTTAATTATTGCATAGAACTCTTGATTATGAACATAATACTTATTTTTGGCATCATTCAACTTTTCATTGAAATAAGCAATAGGCTTACCTTCTTGGCTCAATACAGTCCCAATAACACTGCCACTAGCATCACAATCCACCTAGAACACTTTGTTAAGATCAAGAAGTGCCAACACAGGTTGTTCTATCACCTTCTTCTTCAACAATTCAAACCTCTTCGCAGCTCCTATAGTCCACTTGAACTCTTTTCTATCTCCCTGCATTGTTTTACCTAGGGGTGCACATATGCTACTAAAATTCCTAATAAATTTCTTGTAAAAACTATATAGACCATAGAATGTAGACCTTGGAGTAGGCCATTCGAGGATGAGCTTCACCTCCTCTGGGTCCATTTTGAGATCATTAGCTGATATAGAAAAAATGTAAACAGACTAACTCCCTTTTGACAAAGCTACACTTCTTCCAATTAATCAACAATTTCTCTTGCCTCAACCTTTCAAGGACACTATGAATGTGCAATAAATGTTCATCTAAAGACTTACTAAAAATCAAAATATCATCTAGATAGCCAATAAAAAATTCTCCCAAAATTTTCTTTAGTTCCTCATTCATAAATCGCATGAAGGTGCTTGGCATATTGGTTAGTTTAAAGGGCATGACTAACCATTCATATAGACCCTCCTTGGTCTTGAATGTATCCTTCCATTCATCTCCCTCTCATATCCATATCTATTGATAACTTCTCTTGAGATCTCTCTTTGTGGAGTATAGAGCTCCACTCAAATAGTCCATAAGATCATCCATTCTTGGTAGAGGAAACTGATACTTGATGGTTATTCTATTTATGGCTTGAGAGTCTGTACACATTCTCCACTCTCTATCCTTCTTTGGTGCCAACATTTTAGGTAGTGCACATGGACGTAGGCTCTCTCAAATCAAACCTTTCCTCAACAACTCTTGAACTTGTCTATTTAGCTCGTTAGTATCATTAGGAGTCATCCTACAAGTAGCCTTGTTTGAAAAACTAGCTCTAGGGACTAAATCCATTTGATGACTTATTTACCTTACTAGAGGCAACCCTTCTAGATAATTATCAAAGATGACATCTCCATCCTCACTTAATAGACCTAAAACTTCAAGTGGAATTTTACTACTACCTTCCTTGTCATTTCTAGGAATTAAAGCATAACATTTATGTTGATGTTTCACACCATCTAGAAATTTTCTTCCATCAAAAACACATACTCTAGCATTACTGCATACCTTTTCACCCTCCTTTATCAAGGGCTTCAATTTTTGGTGAACTCCATCCTTTGTTAGAGAGTATGTATTTGCGTGACCATTAGTATAGCATGACTATCAAACTGCCATGGCCTTCCCAACAATAAATGGTAGACATCCATTGGAATGATGTCACAAAGAACCTCATCATGACTCCCTATCTTGAACTTTACCAAACATTGCTCACTAACTAGGACCTTATGATCATCCTACACCCAAGAAATCTAATAGGATTGGGGTGTTTCTTCCTCTTGAACTTTAGTTTTGAGACATTTACCCTCGCACTTGCACTTGGTACAAAATAAACTCCTACTTTGTGCAGTTTTAGTCCCACCACTCAATAAGACCCTTTCATTAACTATAACCTCTCATCTTTTTGCATCCTCTAAATGTGATGACTATGCATCATCATCCACATGAGCAACCCTTGCTTGACCATCAACACTCCTTTCTATCCTTCCTATGTGTTGAGAGCATTTGAAGGCATAATGAACTTCTTCATTGCAATGAAAATGGGTACCATGGAAGCCTCCTCTTCTTGAACCTTTTCCTGTCCTCTACCACTTCCTCTTTAAACTCCAAAGTTTTGATCGTGGGAGTAGTTAAAACCCTTGTTCCTTTGATTTTGACTAGTACCCACATCTTCATTTTTTTTTTGGTTCTCATTTCAACCTCCAAATGACCTACCAACATGCCTTCCTCCTTGACTAAACCCTCTTTGCCTTCCATCAAACCTTTTTTTTAGCTTCTCCTCAACCTCCAAGGTAAACTGGTATGGGTCTTCAATGATAGTCATTCTAACCAGACTTAACTCCTCCTAAATGCTAAGTCTTAACTCACTAAGGTAATAGGCAACCTTCTCCTTCTTTGCTTCTACATGCCCCACCCTAATAAGGACTTGATAAAACTCCTTTGTGTATTCATGGATAGATTTTCCTTCTTACTTTAGCCTTTGCTTCTTCTTCAACAAATCAAGCTCGTAATCAACAAGAATGAACTGATTCTTTAGTTTGTCCACCATGCGATCCCGTCTTGTGATTTTCTCTTTTCCTCTTCTATTTCTTTCCAACTAGATCTCTTGTCACCAAATTTTGACATGGCCTTTCATTTTAGCCTTCAAAAAATTAACCCTATCAAGGTCCCCAATATCCTCATACTCAAAATATTCCTCTAGCTCATTGATCAGGTCGATCAACTCATCTGGGTTTAGATTTCCCAAAAACATGCCAACGTCGATTTGATGTCTTTATCCAAGCTTGGCAATGGCCCTAAAAAGCCTCTCCTCCATTTTCTTTAGGAATTATCCATCCCCTTCCCCTTCCTACCCAATAATTCCTTTTTCTTCATTTTCTTCCTTGCTTTCATTTCCTACAGAAACATTAATCCCTCTACAAATCTCCTCCTTTAATGCTTGGACTCATCTCTAGAGGGCTCTAACCTCAGAAGTAACAACTCTAACCCTTCCACAATGCTCCCTTGATCAATGCATCTTCTTGTATCAAAAACCACAACCACATAGTCCTGGTGCAATCTACCTCATAGTCAGTGCTCTGTCTACAAACTCAAGAAGACCTACTCTGATACCACTTGATAGGGACACAACCCAATATGGAAATGAATGCAAGAGGAAAAGGGGAATATTATTATTAGAAGTGATATGATATTACATAAAGTAAAATAGAAATAGACTCCATGACATGCCCTATGGGCTTATAATGTTATCAAATTCTATAGAAAACCCTTCTCACAATACCTTCTCCCAAACTCCACCAAAAACTACCTTTACAATGCTAGAAATGTCGTTAAGTAAAAAAAATTAGGTTTAGTGTTAGGAAAACATTTTATAATATGCAATTTGGCATCCACCGCCAAAATAGAAGGTTCTAGAAAACATGTCATAAGTCAATGTAAAATTAGAAGAATCCAGAAATGGTAGTCCAACTTCTAGGAGGCATAACTTTTGATCCATGACTATGATTGATGAACCGTTTACATTTTTGGAAAGCTCTCCAAGTGCTCTATAGCCCTATGGACAACTTTTATTGTACCCAATTTTTTGGTCCCATATGAAGCCATTTAGTGCCTCAAATTTGACTTTGAAGTGCTCTTAGGAGATCTCTAGGCAACTTAAAACTACAATAACTTTCAAACCATAAAGCCCTTTGACCTAATTCATTTTCTAGAGTTCTTTTAAGTATAATCATCCCTCCAACATACACCCTCTAATTCATTATAATTATGGCTCAATTACAAAATAACCTATTTTTTATATTGATACATATCCCAAGGCTCTTAATAACTCTAACCCAGAAAATTGATAGTGGAACTATGATAGTTAGAATCTTTATTAGACCCAATGGGTGTCTAGAAATGAAAAAACATTAAACAGAAACTAACACTAAGCATATTTTTGGGTGGATTTCCCTTACATGACTAGATGCACCTGCGTGAATTAAAATACCTATTAACTCAAAGGATTAGGATATAATCTACTTAGTATAGTGCAACTCAAAAAAATAGGATACAACATAGATTTCATGAATGGTAAAGCTAATTATTTGATGGAAAAAGAAACCTAGTTTAGATTTGCAATTTGACAAAAGGTAAGTTGTTTACCTTGATCTCACTAAGAGTACATGTTGGTTGGCTTAGATAGATGAAAATTAACAATGACATACAAGGATGTGGCATGTTAAATTTTGATGATCTAGTTACCATAAGAAAGAACAAAATAGTAAGAGGCATACCATATCTGAAGAAACTTGAGATGGGCATGTGAAAACAATTTCAAATGGGAAAAATGAGTAAACGATATTTTATAAGTAAGTTCAAAATTTATAAAGATGTTTTAAAACTAGTTCATACGGATCTTTATTGGCCAATAGGTATAGAAATATTTTTTGGAGACATATATTTCATTCTATTTGTTGATGATTATTCTAGGATGATGACTGTAATGTTTCTGAAAGATAAGTATGATGCTTTCAAATAGTATTCGGCCAGAGTTAAGAAAGAAACAAGGAACAATCTAAAATGCCTAAGATCAAACAAAGGAGGTGAATTCATCTCAAATCAATTCAATGAGTTGTGTAATGAAAGAGGAATCAAAAAATAGGTATCAACACCTAGAAGTCTAGAGAAAAATTGAATACCAAAAAGAAGAGACGTGTTCATCACAGAGTGCACAAGAACACTAATAACTAATAAGAATGTTGCACCAAAATACTAGAGAGAAGCAATGAGCATAATAGTTCATACATTGGACCGAGTTCAACTAAAGAAAGGTAAAAGAAAAACCTTATGAACTATGATATGGATACAAGCCTAATGCTTGTTATCTCAAAGTATTTGGAAGCAAATTTTATATCTTAAAAGATGTAGCAAAAGGAAACCTTGATGAAAAAAGTGACAAACATATATTCCTAGGGTACTCCAACAAAAGCAAGAAATACAAATATTTTAATTTTGCTACTTAGAAAGTCATTGAAAGTGCACATGTGAAGATTCATGAGTTTTTAGAAAGAAGTGAAGAATAGAGTAGTATAGAACTGAAAGACTATAGAAATTTTGCTTACTATGTGGCGGAACTTCATACTTTACCTCAAAAGTTAAATCTAGTCAACAACTAACTATATCTAGCAATTCACTAGAAGTAAGACCCAAGTCACAAGTAGTTCAACCCAAGTTGCAACCACAAGAAGTGAAACCTAAGTCATAGCCAATGCAACTTGAATTAAAGGTAGATCATCAAAAATAGCTCATGAAAAAGGATGAAGATCTTGAACCACCAAGTGAAGAAAGTTTAGAATCAAGTAAGAAAGATCCAAGACTTGCAAAGTCTATTAGAAGATATCATACACTAAACAAATAATTCAAGGAGAGACAAAAGGAATTAGTACAAGGAATAAATTAAAAATTACATGTTTTCTTAGTGAATTTGAGCCTAGATATGTAAAATATTCTTTGGAAAATGAAAGTTGGATTGAGGCAATGAATGAAGAAGATAAGAAAACTAAAAAGAATAAAACCCAGTCTCTTGTTTCTAGACCTAAAGATGAGAATGTGATTGGTACAAAATGGATATTCATAAATAAGTTGAATGAGGAAGGAGAAGTAACAAGAAACAAGGAAAGACTTGTATGCAAAGGTTATGCTCAATAAGAAGGAATTGATTATGAGAAAACATTTGGCCCTATTGCAAGACTTCAAGGAGTCATAATACTCCTAGCATATGTGGCACAAAAGAGGTTCAAAGTATATTAGATGGATGGTAAATCATCTTTCTTGAATGGATTCTTAGAAGAAGAAGTCTACATTGAACAACCATAAGCTTTCATTGATCCAAGAAAAAGAAAAAATAGTATGTAAGCTTCACAAAGATTTATATGGATTGAAACAAGCTCCTAGAGCATGGTACAAAAGGCTACATGGATATCGAGTAGGAATTGGTTTTGAAAAGGAAAAGGATGTAGTAATTTGTATATAAAGGAAAGACCACAAGACAAGATATGGATTATAGAAATATTTTTAAATGACATCATATTCGAAGGACATGAGATGTTATGCAAGTCATTTTCTAAAGAAATGAGAAAATAATTTGAAATGTCTATGTTTTGAGACATTAAATTCTTTGTGGGTCTACAAGCTCATCAAATAAAGAATGGTATATCCATTACTCAAACAAAATACATCATAGAAATATTTAAAGTATTTAGAATTGAAGATTCTAAGCTAGTTGGAACACTTATTTTTATTGGACATAAACTCTAAAAAGATGATGAATCAAAAGTGGTAAATTAGACTACTTATAGATCAATGACTGGGAAAATTTAGTGTATGGTACACACTAGACCTAATATTGCATTAGAAGTTGGCATAGTTGCAAGGTTTTCTACTAATCTTAAAGAAAATCACATGTTGGAAATTATAAGAATTTTGGGAAGGAAGCATTAATTATAGAAAAAGTACCAGTTTGTTGGAAATATAATGCCATCAATGCCAAAGAGAGAGTTTGTTGGAAATAATTATTCAATTGTATATTTTAATAGATGTTACAAAAATATCAATATTAACTGAGCAATATAGAGTTTTTAGTATTAACCTTTTATATATTAGAATTGATCAATCAGTCAGGTAAAGAAGATTTTTTAGTATTGAATGAGTAGTTTGTTAAATAACAGTATCCTTTTTGTAGTGTTAATCAAGTGATTGGCCAAAAAGGACTCATAATATTAACTGAGCATTCAATCTCAATATTGATTGAGTGATAACTGAATACAATTTTCTAATATTTTATTATTTGAGGTTGACTATTTGGACATTTATTGATTATCTACAAGGGTATTCAAGCCAAATTCTCTAGTATTATGATATATAAGAAAGGTTAATTTATGAGGACAAAATGAAGTTGAATATGAAATAAGATGGATATATGAGCAAAGGCAACCATGGAGCAAGAGAGTGTGAAAGATAAGAAGCAAAGAACATCTAACTAGAAGGATCTAGAAAGCAAGCCAGAATAGAGATCTGAATCTACAAAACTAGTTTCTTCATAAGGTCAAATTGGTGTTAACTTCTAACCATTGTACTAGTAAAGAAATCTCTTAATAGAGTTGACTTAACAATCATATTATAAATCCTCTAACAAGGTGACATTTCAAGATTGAAGTGTTTGAAAACCTCTAACAAGGCCACTCCTAAAAGGGTGATCTAAATCCTCTAACAAAGTCATACTTTACAGTATGTTTTGTAACATTTAATAGGATTGACGCCTAATAGGGTCACTTCAGAAGAGTATCATTATTGTGACTAGTTATAAGGTGGTTTTTTCCAAATTAGGTTTCCATGTTAAATGTTGGTGTCATCTATGTTTATGTTATTTTATTATAATTTATGTTTCTACAACTAAGTTACTAAAGGTTAAAATAAGTTAAAAATTATTAGATTTCTTGATCATCGAGAATCAATAATATTCTAGTGTTAACTGAGCTGAAAAATATTGCATGATCAATGAAAGTTTGTTTTGACATCTAAGAGACAAGGAATTATTTTTGTGGTAATTTATTCACACATCCCCCTTTAGTTACACTCTCACATTTCCAAAATGGGGATGACTCCAATATTTATTAGAAGGTTGTAAAGACTTTGAAGTCACATGATTTAAATTTTACAACTAAATTAAAAAAAAAGATTTGAAAGATTGTATTACATTATAGGTTAATTCTTAAAGTCAATTTTATACTTAGGGTTAAGGTTCTTTCAATAAAAGAGCTACTATTTATATTCTCCTACAATATGTAGTGCCTGCCCCTAGGTCACATTTTTGTTCTCATTGTCGAGCTCTTTTGGGGCTAGTCTCATGTTGATGGTTAGCACCATTGTTTTGAGACTATCAAATATTGTGCTATGGATTCAATTTATTATGTGATGAGATCAATTAGACTTTATATTTCATGTATGCATAATGATTATTACATTGCTTTCAGTTATTGATGATGATTAGTTAGATGGTTTATTATCATATGTGTTTTCTTATGGATACTTACCCCATACTTGCATGTGTATGGTGTGCGTGTTTGTTCTTATGTATGGCATGTCTGATGTGGTTAAAGAAGGGAGTCGTAGTCACCTACTAGTCAAGATCTACATGATGCACCACTTCTTGCCATTGCCTGTTAGTTTAGTATATATTGTGCTTGTACATGCATGGTTTTTATGTAGGTTGCGGGTACCGGGTATCGACTTCTTTGAATTGCCAGGATGAGCATACCCTATTGTGTTATCTCAATGGTAAGAGAGGGGAGATAAATTCTCAAGTTCAAATACCAACCCTTTAAGCCATTTTTCTTAATTGGAAATCAGGACAAGTATCTGAGTTGAGTACCCTCTGAATATGTCGGATAACGTAATTCATGATATTAACCCTTCTTTTGATTTTGTATGTATTTTGGCTATGATGGGTTTTTCATATTTTATTTTATGAGTCTTTGATGTATTTTCTATTAATTAAGGCTAATTAAAAGATTTAATTAATGGTTTAATTTAATAGAATATTAATATGATATTTTAATATTTATTTTATTTAATTAATTGGAAAATTAATTAAATAAAATAATTAAATTTGAAGATAAAAGTTATAAGTTTAAATTTGGAATGTGACAATATTTATTTTAATAATAATATATTTGGAGTTCATTTTTAAATAAATGACTAAATAATATTATTATTAAAGCTAATAAATATTTTAGCAATTAAGTTTTGAAAATAAAATTTAAAAGTGGAAAATATATTAAAATTATTAAAAGATTAAAGGTTGCATGATGTGTGCACATGATTAAAATATAAATATATTAAGATAAGAATAAGTGGAATTATTAAAGTTAGTGCATAAGATTTAATAATAAATAAATTAAATTGGAAAGAGTAAAGTAATATTATATTAACTAATGTGCATTATTTTAATGGTTGCTCACATAGGAGTTTGCAAATTCTCGAGAGTTGTCATGTAGACAACATAGGAATTTGCACTCTAAGTATGCACAAGTTGTCTACACTTAGGAGTTAGCATTTTATTTGAGCACATGGTGTCTACAACCTTATGATTCATCTAGAAGGTTGGAGTAGACTCATGCTTAGTTATCATGCTTATCTTCTAGTTGTTTCTAGACACATTCTAGATGCATCTTAGAGGCCTTTAAATAGAGGCTCTCCTAGTGTGTTTGGACAAGCTTCAAAGCTTACATGCATTTGAGAAGCTCATATGCTTCTACATGCTCATATGTTTTTTACTTGCTTCTATGCTTCTTCAAGCACTTCTAGTCACGTGGAAATTTTGGTTGGCTTGGATCTTGGAGGAATTGCATATGAGAAGAAGGAAGGGACTTTCTATCGACTTCTAAGGCATGAAAAATTAGCATCAGTGTCTAGGCGCACTCGTGATATTCACATATTCCCTTTGCACTCTTTCTCTTCCTGTCTTCTTTGTGACTGTTATATGTGTCTGAATATTCTTTGTGATTGAATTTGCAATTTGAGATTGGAATCTAGATATGTATGCAAAGAAAACAAGAGAAAACCCTAGCTTCCATTCATGAAAAAGAAATTAGTTCTAAATCGGGTTTGGGTTCAAATTAAAATTGTGAATTTAGAATTGACAAGGATTTGATTTTGAAAATGGAAAGAAGGTTGAAATGGAAATTCTAGATTAAAAGTTTATAGGCAAACCTATTAGAGAGATTAATAGGTAAATCTAAAGATCAACCATTATAGGAAAAATTTTTAATTTATAGAATTGAAAAGTCCTAATTTGTTTAAAAGATATGTTTATGCTCGCAAACATCATTGTAAATGTTTCTTGTGCATATAAATTTATAAATTTTGTAAATATATATATATATACTTGTTAATATATACATATATATATACATAAATATATATACATATACATATATTTATATACACATATATATACATATATGTATGTATATGTATGTATGTATATTGTGAAAATGCCCCTTAAATTTATTGAAAGGAATGTCAATCGCTTTTGTGAAGCGTTTATTAAAAACACTTATATAAAGTTATTTACGGTTGTACCCCACCCCCTGTACCCTCTATTTTGTGCAGGGTACCTGCGCATCGCAGGGTACCTGTGATGGGGTCATTGTTTTAAAATATATATAAAATGTGCGTTTGTGGGAGGAGATTCACCCCATCCGCACCTTCTTTTATACTGGCCGCAGTGGTACTATGCGCAGACAGAACTGCCGCATGAGTACGACAGTCCCGCACAGCACCCCAAACACAGCGCAACCTTTAATTAAGTGGGACACCGACAGTTGTAGAGGGGTCAGAGTACTTGTGACCGTATTGATACCCGCACCAAAATATAGATAATACGTGTAGGGTTCGGCATTAAGATTATGTAAATTGATTATTATAATTTGATTTTTATATGATTTTTTATCATTACTTAATGTTAATATATATATATATATATATAGATATATATATATATATATATATATATATATTTAATAACTATTATATGTTTGATAAATGATTTTAAAAAGTATTAATAATAAATTGTCAATTATTATTATAAAAGGAGAGATATTGATATAGTTAGAATTTAATAATTACTTAATTAATCTAAAGACTAATAAGAATGTTCTAAATGAATTAATGGAGATTTTTAATGGAAATGATTGTAGATAGAACTGATGGAAAGAGATATTGAATTCATTAGAGAATGGATGACTTTTTATTTATTTAATGTATACTATTTAATATATATTAAATAATTTAGAGATGGTAGTTTTATATTACGAAGATGATTTTAAATTAAGAGACTCAATTTTTAATGATATTGGACAATGGGTCATTATAACATTTGACCTTGTTATAACATAGCTAAAATTTGAATTATTGTTATGATTAATACATTATGTATTATTGATATACCTTAATGGTATTAAGAGTTAGCTAATGAAGTTTATGTAAAGTTTCTCTAGATCGATTAATAATAGATTTGATGAGTTTATTATATATTAATGTTTGTTGGGTCTAACAAACTATTAATAAATAACGGTTTAAATAGTTATCAATAAATTTGATTAGAGTTAATTAGATTTAATTAATAATTAAGTTATGTAATAGAGTTTTAACTGATATGCTAATATCGATTCCTCTAGCAAAGTTGTGAAGTATGTATATCGAAGTTGACAAGTCGTACACTCATGACTTGAATAATGACCTTAGATATTTTAATAGTGAGACTTAGTAATATTTAATTGAGAACTATTAGAATGTTAATAGGTCATGGATGGTGTACCTATGTTAATTGATTGATTAAATTGATCATTTTAATAAAGTTATAATCTTCTTATTCGAAGACTAGTAATTGGCTCTCTTATAATTTAGACGAATAATGATCCTTGATTTATGTTAAAAGTTGAAGTAACATTAAGAAGAGTCATTCAATTTGTAACATTGATCTTAGCAAAATAAAGTGAATGATTTTATTAAGTGTCAAATGATTTAATATTTATCCTTCAGTTATTCTTAGAATATTATTTTAATGATGGAAAGAATAATGCTATCGGGGAACAAATGGGTTGACTTGTAGGTCAAATGATTAAACTTAGACACTTGAAGTATACTTGAAACAAAAATTGAAGCTCTACACTTAATTCAACTATGTGATTTTAGTAGACCAAAACATGTGTTTGCATTGTGTATTCTCTATGCTTCTTGTTTTGGGTTTGGGTTGACTAGATTGTTGACCAGTCCTAGGCTACTACCAAAGGCTTGAGGGTTATGAGATGTGATGGCATGTTGATCTTATTTGGTCTCGATCTTTATAAACCCAACCATTGTTATGCGATGGAATGCTCTATGAGATGTTTGTAATTTTTGATTGTTATAGTTGAGATTCTTATGAATGAGACAGTTGAGCTAATCATTTTTGAGTCATCAATCAGTTATCCTTGGGTTACTTTCTAGTCACCATGATGGGACTGAAACATTGATTTATTTCTTGATGATGTTATGTTGTGACATATTTTGACTCAACCATTTTGGAGTCTTCGATCTGTATGATTTTGAGATATTCTTGGTTTCTTGTTGAGAACCAATAGATATTGTGATTTATTTTGAGATATATTTTGGTTATTGAGAACCAATGATTATTATGATTATCAGTGATGCCTTCAGTTGCCAATAGAGAACTGTTGTGGTCATGATTTTCTATGGATGCTTTTCAGATGCTCATGGAGATTTGATGCTTTTATTGTGGATATTTGATGATTCTTTATATGGATTATCTTTTGGATTTTCTTTCCAGTCGCTTGTATAGGACTGGGGTGATTTTATGATTCCATGAGCTTAGGATAGGTTATCTACTTGTAGTGTTGGGAAGTGGCTTGCAATGGGGGCTGGGGCCCTAAGTGGCTGCCAGGGTAACTCATTGTAAGTTTGGTTAATAAGTGATAATATTTACACACTAAATGGGGATTAAATGAACATAAAAAGATAATTGTTTTGGTTCTCGCCCATGCCTTGAGTGCTTGTACAGACTAGGATGGGAGTAGAGAGAATGCCTGGTTGCGACCTTGCATTCCATAGTATGCCTCATCAGTATGAGAGGATACTAGTGGCCGCATGAGGATCAGTATGGACCTGTGGAGTTTAGCTAACTTCCAGGGTAACTTGTACATGATATATGCGATGACACTTTCTCGCTTGCATAGTAGGTTTCCTACATGTCTTTATGTGCCTCTAGGAATTAGATGTCAGTTTTGTGTGATGGAACCTTTGAGTTAGTATACTTTTAGGATTCCTGGACTTAGAGAGTATTCTTATGCTATGTGGTTTTGATAGCTTGTTTGGGACTTGAGATTATCTCCTCGGCACGGTGGGAGTGGACCACTTAGGTACCACGCGGTCGGGTGGTAGTGTTTTTCCACTCTTATCATTTGAGATCTGTCCAAGACATCGTGGTTGATGCATTGTTTGTAGGTATTTATCTTCATTCTATTCTTGGATCATTATGATAGATGATATACGCTATGTTGGATGTATTTACTGGTATGTTTCTTAGATAGATGATTTGCATATGTTAGATGAGGTTATCTTATGCTTTACTTGCATGTTAGATTACTTTTTGTATTTGATGTAGTATGATTTAGGTGTGACATTCCTACTATGTTAATACCGATGATCTCTTCGATTATTTGGAATGTTATGCACGGAGGGATGGCTAGGATCCACGACGGTCTAATGATGTTATTAACAGTTCGGAGGAACCGTGCACTTAGTTATTTATGTTTGTGATATATAGTTATCTTTTATGATGGATGTTTATATCTTTTGTGATGATGTATCATGTATGACATGTGGTTTCATTTACTTCAATTGCATCATGGATTAATATTGGATGTTGACGTACTTTATTTACATGGATGTTTATTCTTTTAAGCCTTTTCATACCTTGTGAGATGTACAGTGGATGATTGAGCAATCTAAAATGTAATTACAAAAAAGGACACTTGTATATTGTTTAGGAACATTGGATGTATCATTGTTATTTCATAAGGATGTGATGTTAGATGAATAGTTATGATTAGATGTGATACAACGTTAAGGGATCTTTAAAGAATGTAACTGTTATGCATGTTATGTTTACTTTCATTTGAATTGTTGCTATTGCTTCCGTTACTATGTATACGTTGTGAATGGTTTATATTTCATGTTTAAAAAAAAATTGTTTGGCAAACTTAATGAAATTTTAGATTAATTCTTTGGATCCCTTGGCGGGGCATTACACAATTATGTCAAGGATTATGTATGATATACTTGGTAGGAGAAAGCTCTATTTTTTAAAAAAAGAGTGTTTAATTTACTTGATTGATATTTTTTATAGGATTCCTTCAATAATAACGGGGTTGTGATTTTCATGTAATTCAATATGATATACATTTCAATTTTTTTTAAAAATTATATAATGGTCCCTACATAAGGGATTTTATATGATATATAACAATATCTATAAATTTTCTACCAAAACCATTGTAACTTAACAATGGATATTATAGATGTTGGGTGAGTATTAAAATAAGTATAAAATCATCATTTTATTTATTTTAATGTTGGCCTTTGTTTATGATTATGATTAAATTATAGGTCAACCTAATAATTTTAAAACCTATGCAACTACATATATATTATATAAAGTAGCTATATATGTGTGTGTGTATATATATATATTCAAAGATGACATTTTTAAAATACTAAATTAAAACTCATTTTTATTTTTAATATTGGCATGCTAACACAATGAAAGTATTCAAGATTAAAGGACAATAAAATAAGATAAATATTATTTTATTTGTTTGACTAAAATCATTTGCAATCACATAGGCCATTTTAACAATTCATAATTTTGATAAATACAAAGAAATAAAAATCACTTCTTCAATACATTTAGCAGTAAGAATTAGAATGGGAAAAAATACACTTATTTGCTTGTTTATTTTTATTATTATTGCATAGCCAAAATATAATTCTAAATATGATAGATATTTTTTATAAAGAATATTATAATTTTTGTTATGTTCTATCAAAATAAATTGTATCTATTCACTATAGTACTTTCAACCTAAAAAAATAATGATCTTGATGTATAGGAAAGCAAATACATGGTTGCAAGAATCAATTGAAGCTATACAAAAATCTAACATAGAATACAAAAAATAGACTAGAATGATTATATATATACTCTAATATAGTGTCCTTTTCTATTAATTTTGTATACTAATTTTAAATAAAATAATCAACAAGTTTAATAAAAAAAACACTAGCAAGACAGACTAATTTTTATAGTTCAGTGACCTAATAAAATAATCACCAATGAGAATCATGTTCAGGCCTTTATTTTTATTATGATCATGTTGGACTTCTTCCATATATTCTGGAAATTGAGATACTCGATTACATATCTCCTTTACCTTATCCACAACAATTTGCATTCACAAAATATCATTATTGAAAACATAATCTATTGAAAATGTTGTAGTTTCAAAATGTTGAATCGTTTGGTAGCAATAGTGTAGTACACAATTTTCACATTTATCAATTGGTGTTTGAGGGTAGTCATGTGAGTTCATAGAAATAACAAGACTTTGTGTGATAATTTCATATTCATTTTTTGATAAACCCATTTTTATATATCATACAAATAATTTTTTTTTAAATGATATTTTACTATTACTTGTCAATTCTAGAGGGAATCAAACATATAATCCTAATTGAGAAAAACTCAAAATATGACACAACTATATTGAGTTACAAATATTGATCAAAGAATAAACTCTTTTAAATGTACTAGCTATCTCCCTTATTTGTCAATTTACAAATTGTTAGATGAAAAAATAAACATGTAAATTATATATTTGAGAAAATGAATCTAATGTATAACAAATGTCAATTTAAAAGATAATGGAAAATAGTTTCAAGTAAATTTTATGATTCTTATGTAAATAATGAAAATGTTCAATAATATATTTTTAACACCATAAATACATAATTTTAGAAAAGAACAAAGATCCAAAAATTCTAATTATAATCCCTATCATCATCAGAATGAACAATGTTTCATTGAAATGTATCAAAATAGAAGACATACAACATGTAAAATTTTCAATAATTAAAACCAAGTTATAAAATAATTGAAAACTTTTATGTAATCTTTTAATGTGAAAGAAAACTTGTTTAAACTTTATCATATTCTTACTCAAACAAAGCAATATAAATTATATATTTTAAAAAAAATCAATTTGACATATAAAATATGTGAATGTAAATGATAATGAATTTTTGTTTTAATATAATATATAATTCATATATAAAAAGTTGGGAAATTCATTATTAAATTTACATTGTTTTAGGAAAGTAATAAAGAATTAAATATTCTAATTAGAATCAATATCACCATCACATTGAACAATTTTTCATTGAAATAAATCAAAATTTGTAGGATATAAAATTTCAAACCAATAGTGATGTTTGTAAGTTGTACATCACAATTACTATGTGTTTGTACCTCCTTGCCTTATTCTATAAAAAAACACAAATAGTTTGTGTCCATTTTGGTATTTTCTCTACAACAATCTTCCTTATTATTTCATATATTAGAAGAGTTCAAAAGACCCCATGAGGTCCCCATTTTTCTACCACAACTTGATTCCATGGGGTGTTTTGTAATCCACCAAAATGCAATCTAAAAATTTTATCATGATAATGATAATTTGATAGACCCTGAGTACTAGTTTGTGGAGATTGAACAATTGTATCTAATTAGATAGGAACATATTTTATAGACTTCATTGGAAAAGGATATATCTCAATCCAAACCTATGTAGGAATAAAATAAAGCTCTATGAGTTCATAGTCTTCACAATAAACCAATTGTGAAAAAAATGGAACTGAGCAGAAGTGACCAAATTTTTGAGGAGTCGGTAGATAAAAGTTCAAGAAAACTACTTCTAAAAGATGTCTTTTAGAAGAGACAAATAATTTATTCTTTCATCAATGTGTCTCTTTTGAAGATAAATATGAAATGTGTCATAAACTTTAATCATTCTTTGGCTTAACATTTTTATTCCATTCTAATATCTAGAAACCAAAAAAAAAATTAATAAAAGAGAAAATTTATATAATATTTCTATTTCAATATATATTATGGGTTCTTTCATGTTAATTTCTAATAGCATAATAATTTAAAATAATTGATTGACAAAAATATAACAATATTGAAAGAGAACAATAAACTTTCTAATACCATTTTTTGGGTACATTTTCTTATTTTCTCATATTATTACAAATTTAGAAAGAAGTTTTAGAAAAATCACAATTTGTAATGAGAAGGACCAACATCAAGTACAACAATCTTTTTTCTACCAATTTTTTGCCCACAAAAGAAATTTATTGTTATTTCATGAAATATAATATGTCCTCTATTTATAATATATCTACATACAAATGCATATAATTCAAGTGTTGTAGAGAGGACTGTATTATATTGTACAATCATGATGTATTATTTGATAATGTTTTATTAGTTAATATCTAAAGCCTTGAACCTTCTTTGTTTAGTTTTTATTTTTTTCTAAATATTTCCCCTTTTTCATTTTCTCAAACAATCAAAATAAAATGGTGTAATTATCCTCGAACCCCATAGTAACTTTACACAAAAAAATGCAAAAAATGTCATTCCTATTCTTTCTCTTGGTCTGAAATTAATGAATACTTTTTCAAGTCTCAAACCCTCATATTTATGCATTGTCAATGCCCATGCCAATATCAATTGTATATGAGTGGGATAACCTCTTTGTGCAACACTAACAAGTACTATTTTAGGATGTCCATTATTGAATGACAAGTCAGAGAAAGCATCAAATTTTACCATGACATATCAGGGTAGTTTAGGTGGTGTACTACCTGGATTGTAGACTATTTCCTCAACATAACCCAAAGATCCATTTGCAAGACCTCTTTCTATACACAAGTTTGATGTGATCATAACTTTTTCTCTCCTTGAAATTAATAATTAAATATCAATTTCATCTCCACAACTATCATCTACTGAACTATAGTTTGACAATTTGGTAGAAATAACATGTGCAACTGGTTTTCTAAGAGAATGTAGTTTTGTTCAATTATATTTTTGAACATTGTTATTTGTTGAGAATATTGAACATTGTTGTCAAAATATTCATTTATTTTTGTTGGAATATTGCACGTTATTCATGAAATTAGTAATTTCCAATCGTTGGTTGTTGGTTGAGTATCTTTAATATTTGTGAGAAACTGGTGGAATTTATTTTCTTCCAAATTCTCTCCATTTTGTCTATAGAGTTTTTCCAATGTAATCACAACCTTGAAGTCATCTCATAGTAACTTTTCATGTCTCCTGCTATCATATGCTACTATATCTTTTACAGGAGAGAGCTGACTACGATCACCAACCAAAATCACTAAGATTCCTAAAAAAATGTAACAAATAATTAGTAGAAATTTTGTAAATAAAAATTTAATATGTATGTTAATTTTTTTCGTGTAGTATATTTAATATAAAATTGAAATAAGAATACCTCCAAATTTTAGATTTGAATTCTGGGGAAATGCTTGATGAAGTCTAGAGTTTATATTCTCAAGCAAATTCTCCCTAAGAAAGTTCATTTCATCTATTAATTTATATCTTATTTGACTTAGTTCTCCTTGAAAACTTGTCAAATGCGTTCCTCTTAACTATCTAAATTTATTTACTTAAATCTTCAACTTGGAATGTACACCTGAACCATCTATATTGTATTTAGTCACTCTTGTCGGTGCTAGTAATAATAGTGGACAATGATTAGGCAATGCATTTTGGTTTAAAATTATTTTGATTACATTAATCAATTATGACTTTTCTATACCAATTGTACCCTAAATTATCATATACAAGGGTTCTACATTATTACCACCATTGTAATGTGTCATAATAACATCAAATACCATTTTTTTTTTCACCCAATTTATTGCTAATAATTTCTTGGTCACAGTGAAGATTTATAGTGTATCCATTATCTTTCATTCTACCAATATAATTGATTAAATTTGAAGTATATTCATCTAATATGTATTGATTTGATTAGAATTATGTTGCCTATCAATATTCCTTCTTCCTAGCATATCAACTTCAGAAATCTCCATTATTTGACCATAATTTATCTATGAAATGATTCCTCATTCATGCTATATGATGTTACCATGACCTATTACATTGTTATCACTATTTTCTACATACATTCTCTATTTTACATGCCATCGAACATAATCTAATGACTTCCAATTTGAAGCTATTGTGATATTATCAATCACCAATATCAACTTCAATGTCAAGGAATATTCTATATAACAGCTTTGGGAAGCAAAATTGACAAACTTATCTGATACGCATGATGGAATTGAAACAAATCTTGGATAGACTCTCACAATTACAACTTTTTTCCTATGCTGCCACTTATTACCTTTTGTCCTATTTTTATTATATATCCATACTCTAGAGGAATCAATCAAAGAGATGGATCCCATAGAAATAGGTCTTCTTCCATATGGATCTATGAATGATTCTATCTTATCTTCAATACAATCTTCATTATTTGTAATAGGTTTGAATATTTTCCACAAAACATTAAGATTAACAAATATTCTATTGCATCCCACTAATAGAAGTTAGAGGAGCATGTGACATGTTTCCTAAGCTCACATCTCTTTCAATAGTAGTTTGAGTTTTAAAAAAATTTGTACACTTTGGATACAAAGTCATTAGGATTCTATATATTTCGCAACCTAGTAAACATTTGATGGTAGGTCTCATAATGTTTCTCTACTTTGGATGCATATTTTGCAATATACTTAATAGCAACATGTGGCAACAAAACTAATTTCCAATCTATTGTTTCTCTCCATAATTTCAATATATAATGATTATGAGAGTTGACTCTATCATCATTCCTTTGAGGTTCAAAAAAAAAAAATCACATTCTACATCTTAATACAATTTTTAACCATTTACATTTATTGTCCATGGATCATTATACCATAAATTTAAGTGAAAACAGTTACAATGGAATAAAAATTTCATAGATATAGTTTTGTTATGTAAAAAGAAACAGATAGTACTTGCAAGTCATTTCTCCATTTTTTTCTTCTGAGACATGCTCCCTCTTTACGGATTATATGTCTTTGAATAGTATTCAATATTTTATAATAATATTGGTCAATATGTATTTCTAAAAAAATTCATGTTTTTCCAAGACATGGATGTTGTGCAAAATTAAAAAATGACTGGATGAAAACAAAGGATTTAAAATGGAGAAACAAAATTTTTGTAGCCAAATGATAGGATTATTGGAAATTCATTATAGAAATATCTACATATTGAAACACAATGTAGAATTACTAGCATATTTTTTTCATTGCCATGTGTCCATTGATTCCATGTATGTATAATCTAGTTGAAAAAAGTTTCAGCTTCTCTTGCATGTTCTTCATTATGCCAATCTAATTATCCATATTTGGAGTACCATGAAGCCACAAAAAACCATGTACATGTGGAGATCCCCTGTATTTCCATTCATATCTCAAAAAAAAATCTTTAACATTCAAACCTTCATATCAAATAATTCTACCTGATTTTTTTTCATATAAGACCTTGTACCTCTTAAGGTTGTTCCAAAGCACATTAATTTATTAGGAGGGTGTATTTCAAAAAAAATGTTCTATATGTTCTCTTAACTTTTTTAATGTTTATTGACAACTCTTCAATGCTTCTTTTTGCAAAAATTGAACTAAAATTTTGTGCACGGTGCCTCATTATCATGTTTTCCATGTAATATCTCAATCAGAGATGTTTCCCTAAATGATGATCCCTATATAGAATTAGATGTTGCACATATTCATGAAGGTATACTCTTTGTAGACATGGCTCCAACTAATCACATTGTCCATTTGGAAATAATATCAAAAAGGTCATGTCTATTAAACTTGGTGTAGTATATTAATTCATTAAAGATACACCTATTGATGACCATTCAACCAAAATTTCCATTTTTTAGATGCCCTTGTGTCTAATATTTGAGTTTCAAGTATATATATATATATATATATATAGAATAATAATGTTCCTATGGGGAGGATGGGGAAAAAATAGAAATTATATGCATAGTTGAGTTTTAAAACCTAATCTCCTAATTGGGGACATTACAGTTTCCCTGAATGATGATCCCTATATAGAATTAGATGTTACACATATTCATGAAGGTATGCTCTTTGTAGACATGGCTCCAACCAAGCACATTGCCCATTTGGAAATAATATAAAAAAGGTCATGTCTATTAAATGTGGTGTAATATATTAATTCGTTGAAGATGCACCTATTGATGGTCATTCAAACAAAATTTCCATTTTTGAGATGCCCTTCTTTTGTGTGGCTAATTTTAATGCCAATATAACACTCCTAACACATGTAGCAGATTGTAGGCATAACCAAATTATTGAATTGATGTTGAAAGGGTAGCTGATAGTTTTAAATTATAAATAAGTATTATATATAAATGGTGAAGCCCATGATTGGGTAACAGGGCACACTATTATAGTTTCTCCTCTCATACTTAGGAAATGATGAGTTTATAATTACTATACTTTTGATTGATCAATCCCTATAAATTTCTATGTATTCTCTAATTAAGACTATAAATATGTTGCCAAGGGATTAATATATGAGAATCCTAAAAGGGGAAATTATCTATAAATGTGTACTAATGATTTTGTGGTTGCAAGTTCACAATCAAGGAATTGCATAACGCGTGTCTTCATCTATCTACATCATGTTTGCTTTGTGTCTTCATCTATCTACATTGTGTTTTCTTTGTGTTTTCATTCATTAAAGATGTATATCTCATAAATCTTTTAGGCCTTTTGGATGCAAATGTGTTTTGTATCTATGAAAGAGCTTGTGTATGAATGATTTTGCTTAAGGACAAGCAAATTCGAGAGGGAAGGACTATGATATCCTCATTTTGGCATATAATTTAAATGATAAATAAGTATTATATATAAAGTAATATTAATAACGATATTAAAATTAAAAATGTTTTATAATTAATATTATATTATAATCATATAATAATACTATATTATATAAATCACATTTTAATATAGAAGCACTATACTGATGACGTATAATAATATATAGTTGATATATTATTAAAATAATATATATTGTAATATAATTATTACTATAATATATTTTATGATATTAATTAATATAACTAACCTTATTAATAACAATATACAATTGATATAATTATATTATTTTTAATATAATATAATAATTATTGTGAAAGGACATTACTGTTACTATATAAAATATATAAAATAATAATAATAATAATAATGTTCCTATTGGGAGGATGGGGGAAAAAATTAGAAATTATATGCACAGTTGAGTTTTAGAACCGAATGTCCTAATTGGGGACATTACAATTTCCCTAAATGATGATCCCTATATAGAAGTAGATGTTACACATATTCATCAAGGTATACTCTTTGTAGACATGGTTCCAACCAATCACATTTTCCATTTAGAAATAATATCTAAAAGGTCATGTCTATTAAACTTAGTGTAATATATTAATTCATTGAAGATGCACCTGTTGATGACCATTCAACCAAAATATCCATTATTTAGATGCTCGTGTGTCTAATGCTTGAGTTTCAAGCATCAGTGCATGTAGATCAGGCCAATACAAATCAGCTGAACTAAGTGTGAAAGAAATTGTGGGAGTCCCTAGTTTTTTGAGCATATCACATTAATTCTGCATGATTTATTTTCCAATACAACCTTGTACCTCTTAAGGTTTTTCCAAAACACATTAATTTTTAAGAAAGGTAAGTCTTGGGAAAAAAATTCATATGTTCTCTCAACTCATTAATGGTTATTGACAAATCTTCAATATTTCTTTTTGCAAAAACTATACTAGAATTTTGTCCACAGTGCCTCATTATCATCTTTTTCGTGTAACAAATAAATCAAGGATTTTTTCCAAAATTATGATCCCTATATGGAATTAGATGCTTCACATATTCAACGTATGCTCTTTGTAGATGTAGCTCCAAAATATCACATTATCCATTTGGAAATAATGTCAAAAATATCTTGTCTATTAAACCTTGTGTAACATATTCATTCACTAGAGATGCACCTATTGATGGCTACTAAACCAAACTAAGAGGATCTATATTGTGTTTATTAATCAATGCATCTATGAATTAAATTTACTTTTTAAGATTCACTGGTCTTATTTCCATTTATGTCAAATTATTTATGTTGGTATTGTTAACTTCATCCATCTCACTTTGTAGACATATAATTTCTTTTGATTCATTATCAACATCTACATGAACTATCTTTATTGATGGAATATATTACATTCAATATATTTTTAATATCATCCAATGCATGAGAATCTATGTTAACATATGTATTAAAAAATTTAATTTCTGTGATATACCTAATTTTTGTTAATTGTAAAGTCATAGTTTGTACCACATTGATCTTTTGTTCAAACTATTCTTATAGGAAACACACACTTTAATTGGACATGGAAGAATTATATATATATATATATATATATATATATATATATATATATATATATATATATATATATATATATATATATATATATATATATATATATATTTACACTTAATATTTGGAGGGAAACTTTTATTGTGTGTCCCTTGTATCTATATTGGCCCCCGATTTCATGTGTCACTTGTAAAATTGGACTTACACATGCAATAAATATTTCTTCTATCTAAGTTCAATTTGCAAGTTTATATGGTTGTGATCCTAGATCCATATTGTTTTCTATTGATCTTTTTTCTTCTTCTTCTTCTTGACACCTACTACGCTTTGGACCTTGTTTTGTATAGCTAACTTTAATGCCAATATAGCACTCCTAACACATGTAGCAGATTGTAGGCATAACCAAATTATTTAATTGATGTTGAAAGGGTAGCTGACAGTTTTGATAATTATTTCTAAATATTTTATTGCAGATCCTTTGAATCACTATACCACAACCGACATCTTCATTTTGTTTACTAATCATGTTTCATCCATAGAATTCAATGGTTCAACACTTGTCAATGTAGTATGGAAATTTTCAGCCCCCAATGTAGTTGTCACACTATAGTTATGAACTTGTATTTCACTTAATAATCTTTTTTTCTTCTTCTAGCATTACATTGCCTATCTTGTTGGTCATTATTAAGATTTTTTTTGCTTTACAGTTTCATTCATTTTATTTTTTCGTCATTTTCTATAATCTATATCATATTGCCTCCTATAATTCCTTCTATCTACATTTATGTCTGACATGTTTTCATTTTCTATTCCTTCACACGTTCTTTGGTCCATGTCTCCAACATTATGCTCACTTTATTGTAGACTATAGTTAGTGCAATTTTTATCTTTTTTTATTTCATCCATTTCTTCATGTTCACGTGATATATAGTCCATTTGATTTTGAAATATTTGAAGCATGTCGATATCTACAGAATGAAAGTTAAAAGATGTAGTTGTGGTTCATTTTCAACTTGTGATGGCCTATAGTATTTTAAGACCGATGGAGCACTTAAATTACTTTTAGTCCCTACAACTTTTTGTGGATTATTTATTTATGTTTACATTGTGTCTTTTCTTTTTCTAGCATATCTCTATCTCTCTTTTTTTTCATTATGTAGTAGATGTTTCTCTATTTCTGTATTGTCTATCTTTTTTTTTTGTTGATGCTACTAGACAGCCTATATTACTTGTAGTCCCTACAATTTTTTATTAATTATTTCTTTCTATATCCGTTATGTCTTTTCTTTATCTATCTCTTTATTTTTCATTATGTAGATGACGTTGTTTCTCCCTTTCTATAGCATCCATCTATTCTTTTTGTTACTGCCTATATTCTCTTTGATATTCTCTTTTGTATTGTCTTCTCTCATCTTAAGACTGAAAAGATCATACATCTTGGTGGCATAACTAAAAAATGAGAAGTAAAGTACAATTTAGAATATGTTTCTTTAGTTTGATTGTTCAAGAAATTTAAATAAAATAAAAGAATAAAAAGATTCACATTCAAAATTATAAATTTTTTCTCTTTTCCAAAAGATTATATATTCCTAGTATATATAACTCTCAAAAAAAATATTTGGAAATATTTATTATATATATTCATTTTTATAAAACTCCATAAATTCATTCCATATCTACTTTTATCTCTTAATGATATAGTAGTAGGATTTTTTTCTCTTATTATACTAAATTGAATAATATCTATAAATTAAAAAATAATATTGTTAAATAAAAAGCATAATGAATTTTTCAATTTAATACATATAAAACAAATTAAAAAAGAGGATTCTATTTTACAATTTTAAACTGTATTACAAATAACTAAATAATTTTATTTATTTTTGATCGGTAAAGGGCCAAAGGCCTCGATTAATTTTATTAATTCAAATAAATAGGTTACATCAGCTTTTCTCAAAGAACAAAGAAGAAAACCTCCAGTCTAGCCTAGGACTAATGTTCTTTAAAGTTACATCTTAAAAGGGGCATACCCTAGTGAGATCAAGTTTTATTTAAATACGTCATTGAAATTACATCACAACGAGGGGCATGCCCCTGAAAATTACCATCTGATTGGTTAAAGATTATCAATACATATTAGGATCTGCATTAAATTGGAGTCGAGTACCATCTATGATCTCACAAACCTCTTGATCAGAGCAATCATACCTCCTTTTAAGCTTATCAATCAAAATGGTTAGAAATCGATATAATCATAACATAGATATGGCCACCTTACAGGATAACCAAGATACTAAACAAATGTTAATGATCTACCAACATAATAGAGGAAAATGCTCTAAATTAAATATCAACCAAAAGGATAGCACTAAACTATGAAGAAAATAGCCTAAAAAAGACTCCATAATCTATGAAGATATATTAAGCAACTAAACCTAGCCTCAATCTTTAATGAAAATACATACCCTAATCTAACCACCAAAGACAACCTCAAGCATATTTCACTTATACAGAAATTAGTTGAGAGGGAATCAAACTATCCACATGCCTCTTTATAATTAGACCAATATAAACAAGGATATCAAAACCACCAAATAGAAACCTAATAATCTAAAATAATAATACATTCTACTATCTAAGGATAGCATCACTAAATCACGCTTATTAAATTAAAGATATAGTAAAATTACAGAGATTAAACATATCAGCCAGAGCCCCATAAATGCTCCCATATCAAGTTAATGATATCTAAGCTAAAACTAGCTCAACCAAACTTCTCAACTTACTTTTCAAGAAATCCTCTCACTCCAAACAATTAATATATGACTAAACAAAGTTTTTCCCTAGGATTAATTAGATCAGTAAGGTAATATAAAAGACATCCTATTCTGGAATTAATTAATGAAAAAGAGTGAAGGCTCGAATGAGCTTCATAAATCAACCGCATGACCTAAACATAGACCCTCAAAATAGTAAGATTCACATGAATAAAGATGTCAAATTATACTACTATCTACAAATTTAATACTAAAGTCCATCTTTAACACCTCTACAAATCAATAAACAAGAACATTAATAGAATTAAGGAGAAACCATGCACTTGCCTTGCATCCATATAATTGCCATAAAATGTAAATAATTTTTTAAGCCACCAACCAAAACCATGACCTGCTCTAGCTTCATATATAAACATCCTCTACAAACTAATTTCCAAAGAAATTACACCAAACCAGAAAACCCAATACATAAGGAGTAATAACATAATATTAACCATTGCTATTTATATAACCATATAACTAGTTGCTTTACATTGTCCAAAAGAAATCACAATATCTAATATCTTATGATAGTAAAGAAGCTATTTAAAACCTGCCAACTTGGTTCTACCATATGCATATACAATCATCTACCAATATAGACCAAAAAAGGCATGAGGCTAAACCAAAAATGCTAGCCCTAGTAACCTATGACTAACTCTTACATACTAAAAAATATACCTAAACCTATAACCATATCTTATTTCTTGTATACCATAATAATATCAAAGATGTCATTTGTGATGCAGAGCCACACCTTGGAAAGCTCAGGAGGAATACTCACTCAACTGAGTTACTTCAAGGGGCATGACATCAATCAGCCAGGATCGAACTCGAACCAAACTCAAGATTGGATTAATCAGAATATATAAATCTCCATAGTTTATCTTCACCCGCACACCAAGATCTTTAACACAGAATGTCCTCAAAGAAAATATATTTGCACTTTGACAAGAGAGACCAAGATCGAATTGCTGCTGAACTCCATAGTTGATTATCTATATCCTTTCTAAGGCAAAAACTAAAACTTTTTCTATTACCCAAATTCGAATGCCTCTCTTACATAGCTAACCGGCTTATTTAAAACTGACTCTCCTTTTCTAATAAAAGGATGAGAAACATTTTTTCGTCTTCTATCCAAGAAAAGGATAAGAATCTGAAACTGCCTACTACCTATTATTGGAATCTGCCAATCATGCAGTAGGCCACATTTTAAATATCCACATTTTTTTCGTCTTCTATCCAAGAAAAAGATAAGAATCTGAAACTGCCTACTACCTATTATTGGAATCTGAGAATCATTAAACACTCCACCTATGAACTAAAAAAAAACTATTCTAATTTAAGATCCACACACCTGGTCCTAGGTGGCTATATCTGGAGAGCTTATTGAACTGCTACTCTAGGTATGCCACCACATGTAGGACGTTATTACAAACTTCAAAAACTAAAAGCATTTAAAACATAACATTAAATTTCCTATTACATTTTCAACAATGTTGCCTCCTGTAGCGTTTTTGTTCTCTGCCACTACAGCATACTCCCCTGTAGAATGAATCTCAAGTCCTCTTGAGATGATGTGTTGTAGAAATGAATCTCATTCTTCTTTCAAACTTCCCAAATTCTTTGAACTGGGATGAGCATATCTACAAGAAAAACAAAAATAATATCCAACTTCTCCACCTTGTAGCTTTGATTCTTTAATGTTGTAAATGTCACAAAAAATTCTCCAGCATGATTCACTATACATGAAATTTGCATCCCTGCATAAACATTATTAGAAAAAAACATATCATCAGCATTAAGATTATTTGAGTTCTCTTTTTGAATATGAGCTTCCTTATACACCATGTAATGTGCATCATATCTATCTTCATCAATAGTAACCATAAACTTATCTGCTTCTTGACTATCAACCAGTTTCACATCTTGAATCTTAAGAATTGTATTTATCTCTTCTTCCTTTATTAAACATTTATCATCATCTTGATCTTCTGTAGTAATCTCACATTCAAATATCTCTTTCTTATTACAACTTTTCTCAAGAACAATAATAGTATTGCACTCTTTCCTTTCTTCTTCAAGCTGAGTTTTCGTACTACCGCCATGCCTTTTCCATTCTCCCACTATGGCTACAAATTTTTCCCATAAATCAGATTCTTCTTTAGAACTTTCTGTTACACATTCCTTAGCTTCATCTTCATGCCATTCCTCTTGACATTTTTCCTCATTATGCATATTTAAGGCTTCATCAGTTGCCTCGAAAATCTTTTTCATTAGAGTACCTTCCAGCATTGTACTCTTCTCTATTTTCACATATTGTTTGCATTCCAATCCAATAGGGCTTGTCTTGTTACTGCTCTCATCAAGAGATACTTGCTGCACTTCTTTCAACTTAGCTTTATTCTCTTTCAACTTAGCATCATTCTCCTCAAGTCTCCTTCTCAAATTGTTTATCTCCTCTTCTATCTTGCTTAGCTCTTCTCTTTGTTTTCTCTTTTCTTCTTTCTCTCTTTTCTTCTTTTCCTCTATCTCCTTCTGTTTAGAATTTTTTCTCTGCCAATACCTTCTAAAAAGATACAATAAAGCTACTTCTTCTTGTCCCATCATTCCTCAGCTAGGTTATTTTCTTCTTATCTAGTCTCCTGGACTTCTTATCAGACTATTTCTCTCAATCTTTCACAATCACACAAACATATACACAACTACTTTTTCCCAAACCTTTTGCTGAGCTCTGATACCAAAAATGATGCAGAGCCACACCTTGGAAAGCTCAGGAGGAATACTCACTCAACTGAGTTACTTCAAGGGGCAGGACATCAATCAGCCAGGATCGAACTCGAATCGAACTCGAACCAATCTATCTAACATGTTTGATGTGGTTAAGGGAGGGAGTCGTAGTCACCTGCTAGTTGGGATCTACACGATGAACCACTCCCCACCATTGTCTATTTAGTTTAGATATATTATATACATGTACATGCTTGTCTTTTATGCAAGATGCAAGTACCAGGCATCGACTTCCCTGAATTGCTAGGATGAGCGTGCCATGTTACAAATACTCAAATGGTGAGAATGGGAAGATAATGATCAAGTCCAATCCTAGCCATAGCCTAAAATACTTGTCCTGCAAGGAGGACTCGTATCAGACTGTCTACCCATGAGTATTTTGTGCATATGTTGTTTTGTGAGTCTTTGATGAATTTTCTATTAATTAAGTCTAATTAAAAGATTAAATTAATGATTTGATTTAATGGAAAATTATTATGACTTTTCGAATATTTAATTATATTTAATTAATTGAGAAATTAATTAAATAAAAAGAATGGAATTCAAAGATAAAAGTTATAAGAGTAAATTTAGAACGTGATAATATTTATTTAATTTAATAATAATATATTTAGAGTTCATTTTTAAATAAGTGCTAAATATTATTGTTATTTAAGTTAATAAATATTTATCAAATTAAATGTTCAGAAATAAATTAAGAAGTGAAAAGATTTTAATATATGAAAAAGATTTAAATTCGCATGAATGAGTTTAAAATATAGAAATTAATTTAAAAGATAAAAACATGTGAACTTGAATAAAGATATTTTAATAATGTACACATGAGATTTTAAAAAGTTAATAAATTAAATAAAGCGAAGTCAAGTGGAAAATTAAATAAAGTAATTTAATAATTCACTTAACGTGCATGAAATGAGTAATAAAATAATATTTTAATTAGAAATAAAATTAAGTGTACGTTAAAGAATTAATTAAATAAAATAATTATAATTTTAGAAGTGGTGGTGACAAAAACCCTAAAAGGTAATTAGTTCTATCTTAGGGGTTTTCGAGTCATTATTGCACACACAGGTTTATGTAGAGCAACTCGAAGGGTTTGGAAAGAAAAGAATTTTATGTGGCTTGAAAGATTTTGCTTGCGGTAGGAATTTGCATCTAGTTGTCAGAGGTTAGCATCAGATCCAGGTAGGATCTCGTGGCTTGACTGTATAGTGGGTTTCACTCTTCAAGTTTATGTTTGCTCTGTGTCTTTTACATGTGTTGTTTTTCTGGTATGCAATATTGTTCTTGTTTGAAAAATATCTATATATGGACCTAGTTGGATACTACACTGAGTTTACTTTAGAGGATTGTATCTTAATATGAATAACATTGAATAAGAAATCAATCAAATACGAGAATCTATTACATATTCAAATCAAGTTTAAGATTTTAAAGATAAATGTTCCTTTTTTCTCCATAGATTTAAAGAACGAAAATTAGTTCGAGAAAAAGGGTTTGAAATAAAAGAAAATTTTTAAATTATAAATTTAAATGGTCGAACCTATTATTTTCTATCAGATTAATATTGAAAATGTTATTAAAAGAAAATTATATATACTTTTTTAAAAAAATATATATTTCTATGTTAATATGTTTGTATTAATTTTATTAAATTATAATAAAATTGAAATTTAAATGTTTTTACATATTTTTTTAAAATGATGTTAAACTTTAGTAAACTTTAACATATTCAAATTTAAAATAATAATAGTAATATATTTAAAATATATTGAAGAAGTTTTTTTTGTAAAAATAAATGAATTATTAATTTTATAATTCATAAAATTTATATTAAAAGAGAGAGAGAGAGAGAGAGAGAGAGAGAGAGAGAGAGAGAGAGAGATAAATTTTATATATATATACTACTTGACAAGGACATTTTAAAAAGTTTTTAACAAAACAAAAAAATTAAAAAATTAAAATTAAAATTAAAAAGTAATAATAAACTAACACTTAGCTTTTTCCACTTACCTACCCCTGGCAGCATTCCGCATGCATCTACAGGAATCGCAGTGTTTGGCTTTTAAAAGCCTGCGGCAACCTTTTTAAGGTTGACTGCAGGGCTATATAAAGCCAGCGGCTTTATTATATAAAATGCTCTTTTTTATATAATTTTTTTTTTATTATTATAATTTTATTATTATTATCAAATTTCAATTAAATTAATTTTTTAAATTATTAAATCTATATTATATTAATTTTAATTTATTAAAGGACTTTTAAATCTTTAAAATCATATTAAATAAAATTATAAATTATTAAATTTAAATTATATTAAATTTAAACTGTTAAGTTTAGATTATGTTAAATTTAAATTATTATTTTTTAATAATTTTATTGATAAATCTTATTAACATTTAATAATTTAATAATTAATTAACGATATTAATATAATTGCTATTTTATTTGAGATTGTTAAATAAATTATTTAAGAAGATGTGAATTGATTTTTATTATTAATTAATGACATTGATCTTTTATAAAAACACAATTATTTTACTCAAAGATCAATAGGTATTGCTAATATAATTTTAGTAAATAGTTATACTAAATTTTTATTGGAAATTGATTTAAATCGATTAGGGGTAATTCTATACTTTATTCGAATAAATGATTGGGTTAAGTTATAAGGGCGATACAAAGAATATTTTATACTTAAAATGTACATCAAAACGTAAACTGAAACTTTACCTTTGACTCTATTGTGTATTTTCAAATCAAATGCAAACTATGAAACTGTATTGCTTGCTTGTACTCTTTATGCTTTTGGATTTTGGGGTTGTTTAGATCTTGACCAGTCTAGGACGTACACCAGAGGTTTTATGGAGTTTCTTGATACTATTTTGTGGCTGGATGTAATGATGTGTTTTGTGAATCTTTTATGATGTTTATTTGTTCTAGATGTTGTAATGGGCTTATATTTTAAGCTGGAAGTTACATTTATGAGATATGCTTTGTGGCACAATAATGTTTACTTAGGTTGGGAGAACCATCTTATTTTTAGTTTGCCTGTTAAGGAACCGAGTTTGATCTTTATGGGTGTTGTGGTATGGGACACAACTGTGGATTTATGTGTTTAGGAGAGGTTGTCTAGGTACATGACTTTGGGAGTGGCTTGCATAGGGGTCCGGGACCCAAAGTGGTCAATGCCAGGGTAACCTAATGCAAGTTATGTAATAAAGTGATAATCTAGTAATTAAAACTTTTGAGAGAAAATACACTAAAAAAGATAAGTTAGAGATATTTGACCCAACCATGCCTTGAGTGCTTTTATAGACTAAGGATGGAATGGGATGAGTACCTCGTCTTCTTGAGAGGGCTTTTTGGTTTCCACATGTGTGATGTTGAGGGTTTGGGGTTCAGATTAACCAGTCCAGGGTAACTCAACGCTTGAGGGTCCAGGGTCTATTAAGAGATCAATCCAGGGTAACTCAAGCAGCCATGTGATGACACTCCCTAGTATGTAGCCTGAGTCTCCTCTGTAGATTTGTGTGCCTCTGGTGGTGTACTTATTGATTGTGTTTATTGTCCTTATTACTTTCATTGATGATGATTGGTGATTCATGGATGATGTACTCTTAATATGTGATTTTTGACTTGAGGTGATTATCTTTCGTTGACTTTACCTTAGGATCTTGGCATATGCTTTATACTTGGTTCATGTATGATGTTTGGTCATGTGGAGTTGGTATTGGATTGAGTGTTCTTACTTTTGGATTATTTTATCTTCTTGAGTACCATGTGTTACCTTTGAGGTAGTTGGCTAGTAGGTATTCCATGCCTAGGAATGTTTTATGTTTGATTACCGTATGTGGATCATTCATTATCTTCCCTGCACGGTGCAAGTGGAAGCCTGACTAGGTAACCATGTGGTTGGGAGGTAGTGTCTTCTTACCATTTGGGTTCCCCTTCACATTGCTAGCTGTTGGATGTTTGTTGCAGAAGATGCACCTTTATCATTCTTATTTCTTATCTCAAAGACTTCTTTTCAGATGATGTATATATGTTATCATGTATTCTGATGTATTGTATCTATTCTCACATACCTTGCGACATGTGCAGTGGATGTTATTAATTGGATATACTTTCATTGTATTGTTTATACTTATGCATTTGCTAATGCGATTATGTATCTGTTATTCCTTTATGATCTTGAGACATTGTACTTGGAACTTAAACTAATTAATTTAAAATTATTAAATGTGACTCAACATAAAGGAATCCTTGAGGAATTGAAACTATATCTGTAATTGCAAATGTGTATTTGATGTGTATGTTCTTATTGCTTCCGCATTAATGTTATCTTGATGTTGTTTAAACTTTTTTTAAAAAAAAAGTAGTTCAGTAAACATTGTAACATATTAGGTTTATTTCTCTTGGGTTCCTGAGCGGGGCATTACATATGGTATCAGAGCCTAAGTTTCAACATTGGGAACTCTGGGCATTATGTGCGCCATCACTTGAGCAATTAGTAAATTTGTAACTTATTTAAACGACAAACTTATATTAACATCAAACTTGAAAACCAAACTGTTGAACAACAAACTTTGAAACAATACAAATTCTAAACATAGAACTAGAAAACTTATAAAGCTTTTTGGATTATTGCTTTATGTTAGTAAGTTGTGACCCTATGGTTATGATGGATTCTTAGATGTCATTGTTGTGTTTGGGTGTTGTAGGAGAGATGACTTCTGGTTCTAGATCCATTGCTAGGGGTTGTAGCTCAGGACATGGTAGAAGTCGTGGGAGAGTTAGTCATTGTATTCCTTCCTTGATCCATTCAGGGGACCCTATTCAGGAAGAGGCTAGAGAGGATGATAGTGTTAAGCATCATGCTAAGACAGAAGGATTGGTCACTAGAGAGTTGGTCAAGGAGATCCTAGCATGACTACCCTTTTAGGATAGAGCTCATCATTTAGAGCATGGAGATAGAGATAGGTCCATGAGTCCTAGAGGGAGGAGCCTAGAGAGCATAAGGCAGTCTAGCCAGTCCATCCAGATGAAGGACCTATTACGGGTTAAGATCAAACCTTTTAATGGAGAAGGTACTAGATATGATGCTGATAATTGATTGATTGCTCTAGATAGATGTTTTTCCATGCAAAACTTTGACTCCAACGTCAAAGCAAGATATGCCATCACCCACTTAGAGCTCTTCGCAGTGATTTGGTGGAATATAGAGGAGAAGAAACTTGGGATAAATATGCAGACTGTTACATGGGAGTTGTTCCTTGAACACTTCCATGAGCGATTTCTATCAAAGCAGTGGCAACTTCAGAGGGCATATGAGTTTCATGATTTGAGACAGGGTATCAAGACTGTGGTGGAGTATGAGCGTAAGTTCTTCGAGCTTATGTCTTATGCAGGAGTTAGCGATAGTTCACCATTGATGGTCCAACATTTCATTAGAGGACTTAATGCTAACATCATTGGGGGTGTTAAGGTTTTCCAACCTAAAACCCTTAAGGATGCTATATTGTGAGCTACTTTGGTTGAGATGAGTGTGACTTTGGGTCAAGGTGGCCTACCAGGTGTTCAGGCTAGAGGGTCACTTTATTCAGGAGCAGTGAGGAATAACCGGCCTCAAGGAGCTGGAAGTTCTAAAAATTCTCTAACTTCTCTAAGGGTACTCAGGAGAAGCTGGGAAGAAAGTTCTTCCATGGTAACAGTGGTGGTTCATAGTTAGGGAACTATCGCAACTAGAAGCGTAGTATGCGCAACAGGTTGGATCAAGTTCCTCAGGCTCTCAGTGAGGATGCTAGTGTTGGTAGTTTTGATCAATCACGTGCACCTGGAGCTAAGGGAGGCTTTAGTGGAGATTGCTACTTTTGTGGACAATATTGTCATAGAGCGACCAATTGCCCCTATCGTGGACCTTAGTTTTGAGTTTTCTGAGTTTGATTCATGTCTCTTAGTAATGGGCTTCCAGGAGTAAGCCTAATTCTAGGGGGGGTGGATGTAGTGCCTGCCTCTAGTTCGCATTTCTGTTATCATTTTCAAATTCCTTAGGCTGATATTATGCATTGATTAGTTTTAGAGATACTGATTTTACAATATTATGATATTATTTCATGTCTTGAATTACAAATATATCGGTTATAATTGTTTAGTTGATTTCATTTCACATGACGTTAATGATGTTTTGATGATTCCTAGTTGGTAAATGTGGTTTCTTTCATAAAAATGTTAACATGATGTCTTTAATGATGATTATGTTGTATTAATAGAGATGCATTATTATATGTACGCATTTGATCTTAGATTTGTGATTTTTATACTTACCCCATACTTGCATGTGTATGGTGTGTGTGTTGTTTTATCTTTCTGTCTGATGTGGTTAAGGAAGGGAGTCATAGTCACCTACTAGTCGGGATCTACACGATGAACCACGCCCCGCCATTGTCTGTTTAGTTTAGATATATTATATACATGTATATGCTCATCTTTTATGCAGGATGCAGGTACTAGACATCGACTTCCCTGAATTGCCAGGATGAGCGTGCCCTAGTACAAATACTCAAATGGTGAGAATGGGAAAATAATGATCAGGTCCAATCCTAGCCATAGCCTAAAATACTTGTCCTGCAAGGAGGACTCGTATCAGACTGTCTACCCTTTTTAAAACTCGTGAGTATTTTGTGCGTATGTTGTTTTGTGAGTCTTTGATGAATTTTCTGTTAATTAAGTCTAATTAAAAGATTAAATTAATAATTTGATTTAATGGAAAATTATTATGACTTTTTGAATATTTAATTATATTTAATTAATTAAGAAATTAATTAAATAAAAAGAATGGAATTCAAAGATAAAAGTTATAAGAGTAAATTTAGAACGTGATAATATTTATTTAATTTAATAATAATATATTTAGAGTTCATTTTTAAATAAGTGCTAAATATTATTTTTATTTAAGTTAATAAATATTTATCAAATTAAACGTTCAGAAATAAATTAAGAAGTGAAAAGAATTTTAATATATGAAAAAGATTTAAATTCGCATGAATCAGTTTAAAATATAGAAATTAATTTAAAAGATAAAAACATGTGAACTTGAATAAAGATATTTTAATAATGTGCACATGAGATTTAAAAAAGTTAATAAATTAAATAAAGTAATTTAATAATTCACTTAACGTGCATGAAATGAATAATAAAATAATATTTTAATTAGAAAGAAAATTAAGTGTGTGTTAAAGAATTAATTAAATAAAATAATTATAATTTTAGAAGTGGTGGTGACAAAAACCCTAAAAGGTAATTAGTTCTATATTAGGGGTTTTCGGGTCATTATTGCACACAGGTTTATGGAGAGCAACACGAAGGGTTTGGAAAGAAAAGAATTTTATGTGGCTTGAAATATTTTGCTTGCGGTAGGAATTTGCATCTAGTTGTCAGAGGTTAGCATCAGATCCAGGTAGGATCTTGTGGCTTGACTGTATAGTGGGTTTCACTCTTCAAGTTTCTATTTGTTTCGTGTCTTTTACATGTGTTGTTTTTCTGGTATGCAATATTGTTCTTGTTTGTAAAATATCTATATATGGACCTAGTTGGATACTACACTGAGTTTACTTTAGAGGATTGTATCTTAATATGAATAACATTGAATAACAAATCAATCAAATACGAGAATCTATTACATATTGAAATCAAGTTTAAGATTTTAAAGATAAATGTTCTTTTTTTTCCCATAGATTTAAAGAACGAAAACTAGTTCGAAAAAAAGGGTTTGAAATAAAAGAAAATTTTTAAATTATAAATTTAAATGGTAGAACCTATTTTTTTCTATCAGATTAATATTGAAAATGTTATTAAAAGAAAATTATATATACTTTTTTTGAAAAATATATATTTCTATGTTAATATGTTTGAATTAATTTTATTAAATTATAATAAAATTTAAATTTAAATGTATTTACATATTTTTTTAAAAATGATGTTAAACTTTAGTAAACTTTAACATATTCAAATTTAAAATAATAATAGTAATATATTTAAAATATATTGAAGAAGTTTTTTTTGTAAAAATAAATGAATTATTAATTTTATAATTCATAAAATTTATATTAAAAGAGAGAGAGATAAATTTTATATATATATATATATATATATATATATAACTCAACAAGGACATTTTATAAAGTTTTTAATAAAACAAAAAAATTAAAAAATTAAAATTAAAATTAAAAAGTAATAATAAACTAACACTTACCTTTTTCCACTTACCTACCCCTGGCAGCATTCCCCATGCATCTGCAGGAATCGCAGTGTACAACAATGCATTTGGGGCGGCGTTATTATAACTGCTGCACAGTTTGGCTTTTAAAAGCCTGCAGCAACCTTTTTTGACGTTGACTGCAGGGCTATATAAAGCCAGCGGCTTTATTATATAAAATGTTCTTTTTTATATAATTTTGTTTTTTTTTATTATTATAATTTTATTATTATCAAATTTCAATTAAATTAAATTTTTTAATTATTAAATTTATATTATAATAATTTTAATTTATTAAAGGATTTTTAAATTGTTAAAATCATATTAAACAAAATTATAAATTATTAAATGTAAATTATATTAAATTTGAATTGTTAACTTTAAATTATGTTAAATTTAAATTATTATTTGTTAATAATTTTATTGATAAATCATATTAACATTTAATAATTTAATAATTAATTAACGATATTAATATAATTGCTATTTTATTTGAGATTGTTAAATAAATTATTTAAGAAGATGTGAATTGATTTTTATTATTAATTAATGACATTGATTTTTTATAAAATGACAATTATTTTACTCAAAGATCAATAGGTATTGCTAATATAATTTTAGTAAATAGTTATACTAAATTGTTACTGGAAATCGATTTAAATCGATTAGGGGTAATTCTATACTTTATTCGAATAAATGATTGGGTTAAGTTATAAGGGCGATACTGAGAATCTTTTATACATAAAACGTACATCAAAACGTAAACTGAAACTTTACCTTTGACTCTATTGTGTCTTTCCAAATCAAATACAAACTATGAAACTGTACTGTTTGCTTGTATTGTTTATGCTTTTGGATTTTGGGGTTGTTTAGATCTCAACCAATCTAGGACGTACACCAGAGGTTTTATGGAGTTTCTTGATACTATTTTGTGGCTGTATGTAATGATGTGTTTTGTGAATCTTTTATGATGTTTATTTGTTCTGGATGTTGTAATGGGCTTATGTTTTAAGGTAGAAGTTACATTTATGAGATATGCTTTGTGGCACAATAATGTTTACTTGGGTTGGGAGAACCATCTTATTTTCAGTTTGGTTGTTAAGGAACCGAGTTTGATCTTTATGGGTGTTGTGGTATGGGACACAACTGTGGATTTATGTGTTTAGGAGAGGTTGTCTAGGTACATGACTTTGGGAGTGGCTTGCATAGGGGTCCGAGACCCAAAGTGGTCAATGCCAGGGTAACCTAATGCAAGTTATGTAATAAAGTGATAATCTAGTAATTAAAACTTTTGAGGGAAAATGCACTAAAAAAGATAAGTTAGAGATATTTGACCCAACCATGCCTTGAGTGCTTTAATAGACTAAGGATGGAATGGGATGAGTGTCTCGTCTTCTTGAGAGTGCTTTTTGGTTTCCACATGTGTGATGTTGAGGGTCCGGAGTTCAGAGTAACCAGTCCAGGGTAACTCAATGCTTGAGGGTCCAGGGTCTATTAAGAGATCAATCTAGGGTAACTCAAGCAGCCATGTGATGACACTCCCTAGTTTGTAGCCTGAGTCTCCTCTGTAGATTTGTGTACCTCTGTTGGCATACTTATTGATTATGTTTATTATCGTTATTACTTTCATTGATGATGATTGGTGATTCATGGATGATGTACTCTTGATATGTGGTTTTTGACTTGAGGTGATTATCTTTCATTGACTTTAACTTAGGATCTTGGCATTTGGTTTATATTTGGTTCGTGTATGATGTTTGGTCATGTGGAGTTGGTATTGGATTGAGTGTTCTTACTTTTGGATTATTTTATCTTCTTGAATAGGATGTGTTACCTTTGAGGTAGTTGGCTAGTAGGTATTCCATGCCTAGGAATGTTTTATGTTTGATTGCCGAATGTGGATCGTTCATTATCTTCCCTGCATGGTGGGAGTGGAAGCCTGACTAGGTAACCACATGGTCGGGAGGTAGTGTCTTCTTACCATTTGGTTTGCCCTTCACATTGCTAGTTGTTGGATGTATGAGCGTAAGTTCTTCGAGCTTATGTCTTATGCAGGAGTTAGTGATAGTTCACCATTGATGGTCAACATTTCATTAGAGGACTTAATGCTAACATCATTGGGGGTGTTAAGGTTTTCCAACATAAAACCCTTAAGGATGATATAATGCGAGCTACTTTGGTTGAGATGAGTGTGACTTTGGGTCAAGGTGGCCTACCAGGTGTTTAGGCTAGAGGGTCACTTTATTCAGCAGCAGTGAGGAATAACCGGCCTCAAGGAGCTGGAAGTTCTAAAAATTCTCCTAACTTCTCTAAGGGTAATCAGGAGAAGCTGGGAAGAAAGTTCTTCCATGGTAACAGTGGTGGTTCATAGTTAGGGAACTATCACAACTAGAAGCGTAGTATTTGCAACAGGTTGGATCAAGTTCCTCGGGCTCTCAGTGAGGATGCTAGTGTTGGTAGTTTTGATCAATCACATGCACCTAGAGCTAAGGGAGGCTTTAGTGGAGATTGCTACTTTTGTGGACAATATGGTCATAGAGCGACCAATTGCCCCTATCGTGGACCTTAGTTTTGAGTTTTCTGAGTTTGATTCATGTCTCTTAGTAATGGGCTTCCAGGAGTAAGCCTAATTCTAGGGGGGGTGGATGTAGTGCCTGCCCCTAGTTCGCATTTCTGTTATCATTGTCAAATTCCTTAGGCTGATATTATGCATTGATTGGTTTTAGAGATACTGGATTTACAATATTATGATATTATTTCATGTCTTGAATTACAAATATATCGGTTATAATTGTTTAGTTGATTTCATTTCACATGACGTTAATGATGTTTTGATGATTCCTAGTTAGTAAATGTGGTTTCTTTCATAAAAATGTTAACATGATGTCTTTAATGATGATTATGTTGTATTGATAGAGATGCATTATTATATGTACACATTTGATCTTAGATTTGTGATTTCTATACTTACCCCATACTTGCATGTGTATGGTGCGTGTGTTGTTTTATCTTTCTGTTTGACGTGTTTGATGTGGTTAAGGGAGGGAGTCGTAGTCACTTGCTAGTCGGGATCTACACGATGAACCACTCCCCGCCATTATCTGTTTAGTTTAGATATATTATATACATGTACATGCTCGTCTTTTATGCAGGATGCAAGTACCGGGCATCGACTTCCCTAAATTGCCAGGATGAGCGTGCCCTATTACAAATACTCAAATGGTGAGAATGGGAAGATAATGATCAGGTCCAGTCCTAGCCATAGCCTAAAATACTTGTCCTACAAGGAGGACTCATATCAGACTGTCTACCCTTTTTAAAACCCGTGAGTATTTTGTGTGTATGTTGTTTTGTGAGTCTTTGATGAATTTTCTGTTAATTAAGTCTAATTAAAAGATTAAATTAATGATTTGATTTAATGGAAAATTATTATGACTTTTCGAATATTTAATTATATTTAATTAATTGAGAAATTAATTAATTAAAAAGAATGGAATTCAAAGATAAAAGTTATAAGAGTAAATTTAGAACGTGATAATATTTATTTAATTTAATAATAATATATTTAGAGTTCATTTTTAAATAAGTGCTAAATATTATTGTTATTTAAGTTAATAAATATTTATCAAATTAAACGTTCAGAAATAAATTAAGAAGTGAAAAGATTTTTAATATATGAAAAAGATTTAAATTCGCATGAATGAGTTTAAAATATAGAAATTAATTTAAAAGATAAAAACATGTGAACTTGAATAAAGATATTTTAATAATGTGCACATGAGATTTAAAAAACTTAATAAATTAAATAAAGCGAAGTCAAGTGGAAAATTAAATAAAGTAATTTAATAATTCACTTAACGTGCATGAAAGGAATAATAAAATAATATTTTAATTAGAAAGAAAATTAAGTGTGCATTAAAGAATTAATTAAATAAAATAATTATAATTTTAGAAGTGGTGGTGACAAAAACCCTAAAAGGTAATTAGTTCTATATTAAGGGTTTTCGGGTCATTATTGCACACACGGGTTTATGGAGAGCAACTCGAAGGGTTTGGAAAGAAAAGAATTTTATGTGGCTTGAAAGATTTTGCTTGCGGTAGGAATTTGCATCTAGTTGTCAGAGGTTAGCATCAGATCCAGGTAGGATCTCGTGGCTTGACTGTATAGTGGGTTTCACTCTTCAAGTTTCTATTTGCTCCGTGTCTTTTACATGTGTCATTTTTCTGGTATGCAATATTGTTCTTGTTTGAAAAATATCTATATATGGACCTAGTTGGATACTACACTGAGTTTACTTTAGAGGATTGTATCTTAATATGAATAACATTGAATAACAAATCAATCAAATACGAGAATCTATTAGATATTGAAATCAAGTTTAAGATTTTAAAGATAAATGTTCTTTTTTTTTCCATACATTTAAAGAACGAAAATTAGTTCGGGAAAAAGGGTTTGAAGTAAAAGAAAATTTTTAAATTATAAATTTAAATGGTCGAACCTATTATTTTCTATCAGATTAATATTGAAAATGTTATTAAAAGAAAATTATATATACTTTTTTTATAAAATATATATTTCTATGTCAATATGTTTGTATTAATTTTATTAAATTATTATAAAATTTCATTTTAAATGTATTTACATATTTTAAAAAAAATGATGTTAAACTTTAGTAAACTTTAACATATTCAAATTTAAAATAATAATAGTAATATATTTAAAATATATTGAAGAAGTTTTTTTTGTAAAAATAAATGAATTATTAAATTTATAATTCATAAAATTTATATTAAAAGAGAGAGAGAGAGAGAGAGAGAGAGAGAGAGAGAGAGAGAGAGAGAGAGAAATTTAATATATATATATATATTACTTGACAAGGACATTTTATAAAGTTTTTAATAAAACAAAAAAATTAATAATTAATAATAAACCAACACTTACCTTTTTCCACTTACCTACCCCTGGCAGCATTCCCCATGCATCTGCAGAAATCGCAGTGTACTGCGATGCATTTGGGGCGGCGTTATTATAACTGCCGCACGGTTTGGCTTTTAAAAGCCTGCGGCAACCTTTTTAAGGTTGACCACAGGACTATATAAAGCCAGCGGCTTTATTATATAAAATGCTCTTTTTTTCATAATTTTGTTTTTTTAATTATTATAATTTTATTATTATCAAATTTCGATTAAATTAATTTTTTTAATTATTAAATTTATATTATATTAATTTTAATTTATTAAAGGATATTTAAATCGTTAAAATCATATTAAACAAAATTATAAATTATTAAATTTAAATTGTTAAGTTTAGATTATGTTAAATTTAAATTATTATTTGTTAATAATTTTATTGATAAATCTTATTAACATTTAATAATTTAATAATTAATTAACGATATTAATATAATTGCTATTTTATTTGAGATTGTTCAATAAATTATTTAAGAAGATGTGAATTGATTTTTATTATTAATTAATGACCTTGATTTTTTATAAAATCACAATTATTTTACTCAAAGATCAATAGGTATTGCTAATATAATTTTAGTAAATAGTTATACTAAATTGTTACTGGAAATTGATTTAAATCGATTAGGGGTAATTCTATAATTTATTCGAATAAATGATTGGGTTAAGTTATAAGGGTGATACTGAGAATCTCTTATACTTAAAATGTACATCAAAACATAAACTGAAACTTTACCTTTGACTCTATTGTGTATTTTTAAATCAAATGCAAGCTATGAAACTGTATTGTTTGCTTGTACTGTTAATGATTTTGGATTTTGGGGTTGTTTAGATCTCGACCAGTCTAGGACGTACACCAGAGGTTTTATGGAGTTTCTTGATACTATTTTGTGGCTGGATGTAATGATGTGTTTTGTGAATCTTTTATGATGTTTATTTGTTCTGGATGGTGTAATGGGCTTATGTTTTAAGCTAGAAGTTACATTTATGAGATATGCTTTGTGGCACAATAATGTTTACTTGGGTTGGGAGAACCATCTTATTTTCAGTTTGGCTGTTAAGGAATCGAGTTTGATCTTTATGGGTGTTGTGGTATGGGACACAACTGTGGATTTATGTGTTTAGGAGAGGTTGTCTAGGTACATTACTTTGGGAGTGGCTTGCATAGGGGTCCGGGACCCAAAGTGGTCAATGCCAGGGTAACCTAATGCAAGTTATGTAATAAAGTGATAATCTAGTAATTAAAACTTTTGAGGGAAAACACACTAAAAAAGATAAGTTAGAGATATTTGACCCAACCATGCCTTGATTGCTTGTATAGACTAAGGATGGAATGGGATGAGTGCCTCGTCTTCTTGAGAGGGCTTTTTGGTTTCCACATGTGTGATGTTGAGGGTCCGGGGTTCCGAGTAACTAGTCCAGGGTAACTCAATGCTTGAGGGTCCAGGGTCTATAAAGAGATCAGTCCAGGGTAACTCAAGAAGCCATGTGATGACACTCCCTAGTTTGTAGCCTGAGTCTCCTCTGTAGATTTGTGTACCTCTTGTGGTGTACTTATTGATTTTGTTTATTGTGGTTATTACTTTCATTGATGATGATTGGTGATTCATGGATGATGTACTCTTGATATGTGGTTTTTGACTTGAGGTGATTATCTTTCGTTGACTTTACCTTAGGATCTTGGCATTTGGTTTATACTTGGTTCATGTATGATGTTTGGTCATGTGGAGGTTGTATTGGATTGAGTGTTCTTACTTTTGGATTATTTTATCTTCTTTAGTAGCATGTGTTACCTTTGAGGTAGTTGGCTAGTAGGTATTCCATGCCTAGGAATGTTTTATGTTTGATTGCTGTATGTGGATCGTTCATTATCTTCCTTGCACGGTGGGAGTGGAAGCCTGACTAGGTAACCACGTGGTTGGGAGGTAGTGTCTTCTTACCATTTGGGTTCCCCTTCACATTGCTAGCTGTTGGATGTTCGTTGCAGAAGATGCACCTTTATCATTCTTATTTCTTATCTCAAAGACTTCTTTTCAGATGATGTATATATGTTATCAAGTATTCTGATGTATTGTATCTATTCTCACATGCCCTGTGACATGTGCAGTGGATGTTATTAATTGGATATACTTTCATTGTATTGTTTATACTTGTGCATTTGCTTATGCAATTATGTATCTGTTATTCCTTTATGATCTTGAGACATTGTACTTGGAACTTAAACTAATTAATTTAAAATTATTAAATGTGACTCAATGTAAAGGAATCCTTGAGGAATTGAAACTGTATCTGTAATTGCAAATGTGCATTTGATGTGTATGTTCTTATTGCTTCCGCATTAATGTTATCTTGATCATGTTTAAACTTTTAAAAAAACAATAGTTTAGTAAACATTGTAACATATTAGGTTTATTTCTCTTGGGTTCCTGAGCGGGGCGTTACAAGAAATTATTGATTGATTTGAAGAAGTGTAGCTTTGTCAAAAAGGAGTTAGTCTATTTGGGGTTTTTTGTATCAGCTGAGGGTCTCAATATGGATCTAGAGAAGGTAAAGGCCATCCTAGAATGGGTTGCTCCAAGGTCTACTACTAAGGTGAGGTCATTCTATGCTCTGGTTAGTTTTTAGAGGAGGTTCATTAGAAATTTCAGTGGCACATGTGTACCCATAACTAAAACAATGAGGGGGCATAGAAGAGAGTTCAATTGGACTACAGGAGCTGCAAGGAGTTTTGAATTGTTGAAGAAGGCGGTGATAGAGCAACCTATGTTGGCACTTCTTGATTTGAATAAAGTGTTCCAAGTGGATTGTGATGCTAGTGGCAGTGCTATTGGGGCTGTATTGAGCCAAGAAGGTAAGCCTATTGCCTATTTTAGTGAAAAATTGAATGATGCAAAGAAGAATTATTTTATTTATAATCAAGAGTTCTATGCAATAGTTCAAGCCTTAAAGAAATGGAGGCATCATTTATTGCCAAAAGAATTTGTCTTGTATACTAGTCATCAGGCATTGTAGTACCTAAATAGCCAAGGTAAATTGAATCAGAGACATTTGAAATGGGTAGAGTTCATGCAAAGCTATACCTTTGTGTTGAAACAAAGAATTGGAAGGTCTAGTAGGGTAGTAGATGCATTGAGTAGGAGATAGTTGTTGCCGATAGTAATGCAGGTTGAAGTGGTTGGGTTTGATGAACTCAAGAATCTATACCCTGAGGATCCTAATTTTGCTAAAGCATGGAAGGCTTGTAAAGAACCTATTACTCTAGATAAGACCAGGTGGCTAGATTATTTGATTTAGGATGGTATGTTGTTCAAGGGCAGTCAATTATGTATTTCAATGAGTTCTATGAGGGAGAACTTGATCAAGGAGAAATACAGTGGAAGAATGGCAGGACACTTTAGTCAGGATAAGACTATTGATATTATTAGAGAACATTATTTTTGGCCTCAATTGTCATAGGATGTAAAAAAAATTGTGCAGAGTTGTCAAGTATGTCAAGTAATCAAAGGATTTAATCACAATACTGGACTTTATTAGCCATTGGCTATTCCATCAATGCCCTTGGAGGACATAAGTATGGATTTTGTTCTTGGATTACCAAAGGCACAAAGGGGTAATGACTCAGTATTTGTGGTGGTTGATAGGTTCTCCAAGATGGCACATTTCATTCCATGCCACAAGACTCATGATGCAGTACATATTGCAAAATTTTTTTAGAGAAGTGGTGAGACTACATGGTCTCCCAAAGAGTATTGTTTCTAATAGAGATGCTAAATATGTGAGGTATTTCTTTTTGACTTTGTGGAAGAATTTGAGGATGGAATTGAAGTTTAGTTCTACACATCATCTACAGATTGAAAGAAAAATAGAAGTGGTGAATAGAAGTCTAGGCAATTTGCTAAGGTGTTTAGTGGGAGATAAGCCCAAGGTATGGGATTTAATTCTACTAGAACCAAAATTTTCTGACAATAATTTTGTAAACAAGAGTACTCATAGATCACCATTCCAAATTTTGTATGGGAATAGTCCAAGGACTACACCAAAGTTGAGAAAGATGGAGAAAGGGGAGGTGACAAGTGTTAAGGTAGAAGAATTTTCTAAACATGTCAAGAATCTACAAGAGGAGGTACATGCACATACTACCAAGATGAACCAATAGTGTAAGGCTAGGGCAGATCAAAAGAGGAGACAAAAAGAGTTTCAAGTAGGAGATCTGTTTATGGTATGATTGAGGAAGGAACGCTTTCTAGTTGGTACCTACAACAAGATGAAAATGAAGAAATTTGGTCCCTACAAAATTTTGAAGAAACATGACTTAGGAAATGCTTATGAGGTTCAGTTGCTAGATGGGATTTACATTTCTCCTATCTTCAATATTGAAAACTTAATAGAATATCATGATGATGGTGCAGATGAGGGGTAGATTCCTGAGCCATGTCGAATTCCTACTTCAGTGAAGGAAGAGATTGAAGATAGTCTGGATAGTCATGTGGGCCGGAGTACCAAAAATAGGTAGTATGAAGAATACCTTGTGAAGTGGAAAGGATGACCAATAGAAGACTCAATTTGGATATCTGCAATAGAGGTTTCCCATTTGGGTTTTCCTCTACCAGCTATAAAGTGACAGGGTCACTTTTCAATCTACCCTCGGTGTCTAATGCAAGAGTATCCAATGGTGTAAGTGTAATCTTATATCACCCAAAAACATGCTTAATTTTAGTTTCTATTTAAAGGGTTTTCATTTCTAGATACCCATTTGGGTCAAATAAAGATTTCGACTCTCATAGTTCCACTATTGGTTCTTTGGGTTAGAGTTTTTGAGCACCTTGTGAAACATGTCAATGCAAAAAATGGGTTATTTTCTAATTGTGCCATAATTATGATGAGTTAGAGGGTGTAAATTGGGGAATGATTATATTTTCAATTTAAAACACTCCAAAAAAAAAAAAAAAGTTCAAAAGGCTTTACAATTTGAAAGTTGTTGTAGTTTTAGTTGCCTGGAGACCTCCCAAGAGTGCTTCTAAGTCAAATTTGAGGCATTAAATGACCTTGTACTAGAAAAAAAAAAAGGTGTGGGGGGGGGGAGACATACATTGATCATCCATAAGGCTATAGAGTGCTTCAAGAGCTTTCTAGAAATGTAAACAGCTCATCAATCAGAGTCCTAGATCAAAAGTTATGCCTCCCAAAAGTTGGACTACCATTTTTGGATTCTTCTAATTTTACACTGGCTTCTAATGTGATTTCTAGAACCTTCTATTTTGGCATTGGATTCCAAATGGTATATTCTAGAATGTATTCATAACCTAAACCTAATTAGCATTTATTTAAGAACATTTCTGGCATTATAAAGGCAGTTCTTGGTGGAGTTTGAGAGAAGGTACTGTGAGGAGGATTTTTTTCCAATATCTTACCATTGTAAGCCCATAGGGAATGTATTTAGGTCTATTTACATGTATTGAATGTAATGGCATATTTTACTGATAATAATATTCTCCTTTTCCCCTATTGCATTCATTCTGGTTATGGTTTGTGTCTTCATCACTATCATATTTAGAATTAAATTTTACCTACACAATAATAATAATAATAATAAGTAAGAGATAACTGTGCTTTTCTCCATTGTAATCATTACTACTAAATATATTAAAGAAGTAATTTTTATTGCTTTTTATTTACTAAAATTATGAATTATGAAAATCTGCTATGTGATTACAAATACTTTTAGTCAAACAAATGAAATAATATTTATCTTATTTTATTGTCCTTTAATCTTGAAAACTTTCGTTGTGCCAGCATGACAATATAAAAATTAGAAATGAATTTTAAATTTTGTTTTTAAATGGCCTCTTTGAATATATAGATGTTTTATATAATATATGTGTAACTACATGTATGTTTTAAAATTATTATGTCGACCTATAATTTAATCATAAACATAAAAAAAGACCAACATTAAAATAAATAAAATAATGATGATATACTTATTTTAACACTCACCCCACTTTTATAATATCCATTGTTAAGTTATAATGGTTTGTGTAGAAACTTTATAGATACTATTATTTATCACATAAAATCCCTTGAGTGGGGACCATTATATAATTAAACAAATATAAGTGAAATGTATATTATATTAAATTATATAAAAATCACAACCACCTTGATTATTGAAAGAACCTTATAAAAATTGTTAATCAATTAAATAAACAACACTCTTTTAAATATAGCTCTCTCCTAAAAAGTATATCATAAATGATCCTTGATCTTATTGTAGGAGAACATAAATAGTATCTCTTTTATTTTGCAAAACCTTAATGCTAAGTATAAATATTGACTAAGAGTTGGCCTATGATGTAATATACTCTTTCAAATCTTTATTTTTTAATTTAGTTATAAAATTTAAGGCCTCCAACTTCAAAGTCTTTACATTCAACTACTAAATAATATTGGAAAATACAATTGGAATAAATATTGTGTTGTCATTGACATCAAATCTATTGATAAGACAATTTGTTAACTAATCTAAATGTCATATCAATTTGATTGATGAAGAGGATTTGAGAAGTTGTTCATAACAAAATCCACTAAAGAAAAGGTTGACTTATTAAGAGGAAACTAAAAAAAAGCACTTGATTAGTTAGATTTTGACAAGACAAAGTGATTATTTAAATCATGTTGATAAAGGAGAAGACAGTGATATCCAAGTCTTGACAATGCAAGCCATCATGGATTGCTTATGTAGGCTTGATTGAGAAATAGAGTAACAAACAAAATAATTTTGACGTACATGTTGAGTGATGCTAGTGCCAACCAAGCCATAGTAAGTGCCAAGAAAATTCAATGTTGACCAATCACTAGTATTGAATAAGAGACAATGTTGATGCCAAGCAAGAAGTTCTATATCGATTGAACAATTCAATGATGACCAAGTTTCAGAACATAGTTTTGGCCAAGGAACAACATTTTAATTTCTTCTAAAGATTGTAATTTCTAGGTGAATAAGTCAATTTCTTCTAATATGGAAAATGTGTTGAAGATAAGGATTGATGAGTTGGATCATTTTATTCTAGAAGAAGATTAGCTAAACAATCTAAGAGAAAAATTCAAAGAGAACTTTCTATAAAAAAGAGATAAATAGAATGGTGATTAGATACATTGTATCCAATGGATCCAATTGTAAACCCTAAGATCTATGACATTTATTAAGAGGAAAAATATCAACATGTCTATTTAAGGAGGCATAGAGTAAAACTTATCCTATGCGCATGTTTGAATTATTTCTAGAGAGTTGGTTCTATTACTTACATTGTTGACTAACGAATCTCAATAGAAGGCTTAATTTGGTTGAGAAGAAATGTAGGGTGATTTCTTGGAGATTTTCCAAGAGAATCTTAAATCAAGATGACAGTGGAGGCCAGAAAGTGAATTAGTATGAGGATCTTAATAAAGATATGAACATGCAAGTGAGTTTACTAAAAAGATCAAACCTGTTGTTACTTTCTAACCATTATGAAGAGTATTTAAGATCCTTTAATCAAGGTTAACCTAACAGTCATAAGAACCTAAAATTCTATGTAAATACTTTAATTGGATGACATTCTAAGGGAATTTTATAAAGTCCTCTAACAAGGCCACACCTAACAGGGTGATTAAATCCTCTAACAAGGTTACATTTAATAGTGTGTATTGTAAACATTCATAGGTTTGGCTCCTAACAAAGCTCACTTTAGCAGAGTGCAAATTGGTGACATGTGGCTAGTACTTTTTTCCAAAATTAGGGTTCCATGTAAAATCCTAGTGTCAAACTTGTGTGGATTTTATTATGATGCCTTACTATTTTAAGTTTACATTCTAAAAGTCTTTTATTTTAAGAGCAGTGGATAACCAGTTAATGTTGAAAATAGTTTATAGTAGAGGTTGAGAAATGGAGTGATAGGATCTAAAATTGTTTTAAGTTGTTTTTTGTTAATTTACTACATTTGGACCTTGGATAAATTATTCAACCCTTCTCCACTCTTAGTTATTTGTAAATATTCTAAAAATTGTTATTAGAGCATTGATGTTTGTAGAGAAGAGTTTGAAGGTAGTCAAAGCTAAAGATCATGGTGTAAAAGAGAGAGATACCAAAGTTGAAGAAAGACAATTTTTTGCATGGAAGAAGTTGATAAGATTACATATAGCCAGTATTAGTGATGTTGCATTGGAGTTTCCCAAATTTGGGCATAACAACAATCCCTCTAACTACCCCACAACTAAAAGAAAAGAAAGAACTGAATCACTCAATGTTGGAGATTTCTTTAGCCCTAAGCTATGTTGAGTTTGATGAACTAAAGGAGTGTAAGACTTTAAAAGAAATGTGGGATAAACTGAAGATAATGTCTTGAGAGCCAAATCTAGAAAACATAAGAGGTGACATTAATGATATGAAAATTATACAAAGTGAGAACATAGTACAATATTGCAGAAGAATCAAAGAAGATGCCAATTCTAGTAGAGGAGCTAAAGGAAAGATTGAATATGCAACAATAATCAACAAGGTATTGAGAACTATAATTCCTATTTATTCTATTAAGGTTTCTACAATACAAGAGCTAAGATGTACACCAATAGACTTACTACTTTTAAGATTTCAAATTTTGATAATTAGACTCCTACTACTATTGAATTTGATTTTAAATCACAATTGGTTCTTAACAAGAAAGGAAAAGGAAAACATGTGAAAAATGATAGTGATACTTATGATGATGAAATTGGTGAACTTGAGGGAATGATAGCTAGGAAATCTGGAAGAGGAAAAAAAATACAAAGATAAACATCCTATAATCTATTTTTGACATAACAAGCTTGGTCATATTGCTCCAATGTGTTCTGACAGAGAAGACAAGGATGAGAGAAAGTAAAAATGAAGAAGAGATGACCAAAACTCTAAGAAGAAGAAGTAATACAAGGAAAAATGATAAGAAATGTTGTTATATTATTGAACAAGAAATTGATAATGAGTCTGAAAGTAGTGATTAATTAGTCTATGTTGATATAAAAGAAGATTCTGATGAAGATGAGAAAACTGATAGATGGATAATTGATAGTGGTTTTTCTAATCACATGACTAGTGATAGAACTAAATTTGAGGAAATTGGAGCATGCAAAGCTAGTTGTGTAAAATTTGGTAATGATGTTCTATGTCTGGTGATAGGTAAAGGGACAATTCAACTAACTGATTAAATCAATTGTGATGATGTTTGTTGGGTTGAGGGACTTAACTATAGTTTTTTGAGTGTTTCATAGTTGAAAAATAGGTTCTAGATTTAAATTCCATCATAGAAAGGCCAAAATATGATGTTGATGGTAAATTAATGGGAAGCAATGACCAAATAAGAGGTAACTTGTTCTACCTAGATTTATCTAATGAGACATGTTTATTTGCATAAATTGAAGATATTTGGTTATGGCTTAAAAGGTTATGCCATATAAACTTTGACAATCTACTTAGTATTAGTAAGATGAAAATGGTAAGAGGCTTTCCTAAACTAGGGAAACCCAATAACACTATATGTGAACAATATCAATTGGGAAAAATGACAAAGTCTAGTTTCAAGAGAAACCCATATTCATATGATGATATTTTGGAATTGGTTCACACTAAATTATGTGGACCTATTGGAGTTCAAATCTACTGTGAGGACAAATTTTTCATTCTATTTGTAGATGACTACTCTTTGAATGATGAATATGATTTTTCTTAAAGGAAAATATGATGCCTTTCAACTGTTTAAGTGGTATTTGGCAAAATTTGAAAATGAGACAAGGAATAGGTCAAAGTTTTTGAGATTTGACAGAGGTGGTGAATTAATTTCCAATGATTTCAACATATTCTACAATGATAAAGGAATCAAAAAGATGTATGCACCTAGGAAACTTCTGAGAATGGAATATCTAAAAGAAGAAATAGATCAATCATGGATTGTGCTATAATACTAATGATGGAGAAAAATGTGTCATAGAAATATTGGAAAGAAGCTATAAGTATAGTTATTTATACTCTAAAAAGAGTACAAGTGAAGAAAGGTACAATTGTCAAATCTTTTAAATTATGGTATGGTTATGCACCTAATGTGAACTATTTCAATGTCTTTGGAAGAAAATGTAACATACTTAAAGATAATAGGGATGGAAAATGTGATGCTAAGAATGATGAAGGTATACTCCTAGGATATTCAACAAAGAGTAAAGCATATAAGTGTTTGAAATCTAATGGTAACAAAGTTGTGGAAACTACAAATGTGTAAGCTGATGAATTTACAAAGACAAATGAAATTGAATGTAAGATATAACCTAAAGACTACAATTCATTCATATATGAAAATAAACTGCTCCAAGAACTCTACATGAACAAGAAATCAAAGATGGAGATCATCGGCTGACTAGAATTACAGAGTTCCCAAAAAAAATTATCGAGTAGTAGAGTATGGGTATCGACCAACAGATAGATGATGTTGACTCAAAACCATAGGAAGCCAAACAATAGGAAGACCATGTCAAGCATGTAAAACCTAAACAAGAACTTGAAAAGGAAAAGATGATGAGCTTGAAATTATTTTTCAAGATGAGCATGTTCAGGAATAGAGAAGGAGACCACATGTGCTAGCTAAGTATGTAAGAAGACATCATAAACTAGATAAAATTATCCAAGATGAAAAATCTTGTGTTATGACAAGGAAGAGACTTAGAAGTGATATGTCCTAACATTGTGAGTTTCAACCTAAATGTGTGAAAGATTCATTGGAGACTAAAGATTGGAAAGAACAAAACATGGTCTCTAGTACCCATACCTAAAGGAAAAAATGTCTAAATAAAAAAAATGTCATTAGAACAAATTGGGTATTTAAAAACAAGCTAACTGATAAAGGTGACCTTACAGGGAATAAAGGTAGATTTCTATGCAAAGGATATGCTCAAGAGGAAGGTGTTGATTATGGGGAAACATTTTCCCTTCTAGAAAGATTAGGAGTTAGAACTTTGCATGCTTATTCTACTTATATAGGATTCAAGGTATATAAAATGGATGTCAAATCTATATTTTTGAATGAAATGTGGAAAGAAGAAGTATATATAGAATAGCCTAAGGGATTTGTGGACCCTGACAAGAAGAACATTGTATGTGTATGCCTAAAATGTGAGCACACTTCTACGAGTCATTATATCCAAGATTTCTTGAGAATGAAATCTCAAATGGTGGCTCATAGCTCTCTATTTATGGAGATAAGGGTTTTTGATGGAGGCCCTTAGTTTGACCTATTTTTTGCCTATGCAAGTGCACCATAAAATGAGAGATTCAAAGATAAAAATATGAATGCAAATGAAGATGCAAACTAATCTAAATGATAACAATGAAAAGAAATGAAAGAAAAGAAATCTAATCTATGAAAGGAAATAACAATGCAATATTAACTTATGAAAATAAATATGACTCTAAGATAATATGAAAATGAAAGGATGAAACCTCATGATGGAAGCCATGGATGTAGGAGAGAATAAGACAAGAAGAGAGAAGTTGCAATGAAGCTCCAATGTCCAAACCCTAAAGCTCAAACTCCTTCTCCAAAATCACTCTCTAAACCTGTAGCATAACAATACTATAGCAATGAGCTATTTTCTCTATATCTCTATCTATTGCTCTATATTTCTCTCTATTTCTCTATATCTCTCTCTATTGCTCTATATCTCTCTATTGCTCTATATGAAAATGAGAAGGAGAGGGCTCCTTATAAATGAGAATGTGGAGGTGGGAGGCTTCTCACAACCAATATGGGATAATAGAGTTTGATCCATGTGAGACAAAATTCTACCAATGAGTAAAGAGCAGTGTTTGAGAAGAAAGTGTAAAGAAGAAAAAGATGAATCCCACTTAGAGATATGCATATTTAAGTGTACAGGAAAAAAATAACTTATTTATTTGTATTTAATTTATTTCCTTTTTCACATGGGATTTTATTTAATTAAAAGGGAGCAAGTTATTTTAATTAAATAGGAAATATTTAATTCAATTAAAAGAGGTGTTTTCTTTTATTTAAATAAAACTTCAGAAAAAATGATCAAACCTTAGGAAATGTTGAAATAATTGAATTAACTACAATTTGATCGAAGAAATTGATTTGAATTGATTTAATAAGATATTGCAAACCATTGATTCAAGAATTTTGATAAATTGATTAATGGGGGGCCCATAGTCTAGGCAACCATTTTAGGGTGCATGCATAATGTGTGATCGATTTGGGAACACATGTAGTCAAAGAAAGAAATTGAAGTTTGAGATTAATTTGGGATCACAAAACAAGCTAGATGTGTGGTCAACTTGGAAACACATCAAGACAAAGAATACAAATAAATTTTTACTTTAAAAAGTCAAGGATAAAATTGATAAAACTAAATCAAAGATTGAAGTTGATAGGATCTGCCCCCTCGTGATCAAAATCAAAATGAGATAGAGAAGAAACAGCAAATTGATAAATTTGACTAAATCAAACAAAACATAAATTTCTTGATGTAAGATGAAAAATATAAGAATCATAGAACCAAGGCACAACATCAAGCATTAAATACTATGCCCCAAAGGTGAATTAGAAGAAAAGAAGTGGGGTGAAAGTGAATGGAAGGTATAAATTTGGAAGATATGGAATGAAACAAAATGATGAAAAGAAAAATTTCTGTAAGAAATATAATGCCCCAAAATCACTCAACTATTTAAGATAGAAATTTTGATTGAGATCATGAAATACGATAAGGAAATGAAGATCAAAACATGACCACAGTTGATTAAAAGTCCACAAGAAAGATGAAGGGAAAACCCTCCCAATCTCATAATGCAACCTAAAAATCCAAACTAACATGAAGCCTAATAATGCAAGCTACATGAAAATAAAAAGGTGTACTTGCAATAAAGAAACAGTACCATAGGATTTTTGTTCATCATTCATTAGATAATGTTAAAGAACTTATTTTCATCATTGAGCCATTATTAATGGACATCATAAGATCACACAATCATCACTAGTCACAAGCACAACTATGAAGCTATGAATATAGCAAAACCATCCTCACATCAATCATTTTTTTTATAAGGTACCAATTTCTCATTTTTTGTGAAATAATTGTCATTGACTTGGTTTATTATCAGCTTAAATCCCTGTAGATGTGTAACTTTGTAATTCTCCTTTTATTTTTATTGAATAATTTAATGTAGCAAAACCACGCTTGTATCAAGGAATAGATGTCAGGATGACTAGAAGAATGGTTATGCAAAAAAGGTCAAGGATGATGTGTCAAATATCATAAGTGTTTCGAGGGGACAACAAGAGATACTCTAGAGTTTCAAGACCACACCCACAAGCAAAAAAAAAAAAATGCCCGAAGTCCTCTAGCTATGCATCCTAGAGAGACTTATTAGACAAGGACACTCAACAAAAATCAATAATAGTTAGCACAAAAAGAAAATATCATGGTATAGGTCAAGCATTAAGTGGTTGTGTTTAAAAATTGAAGTGTGAGTTGATACTAAGTTCTGAGGATAAGGATTGAATGCTTGCACGTAGGTAAGATCACATGACAAAATTGGGTAAGACCAAACAAATAAGTGTTGAAAAACACTAGATGTCAGGGATTGTATTGAAAAATACAATTGGGGTGGTGTTAAAAAACACCATTTGTGAGGTGTCCTAAAGACTAACACAACCAAGAGACCAAAGCTAACATAGTTATGCACCCTAGACAACAACTAATTCCAAACCAAGGCAACAAGGATGAGGCATATTGGAGAAAGGCGAAATGTCAAGGAAAGGTGCTAAGAAATAGGGGTGCAAAGGCCTCAAGTAGCATTTTTTTCTAAGTTTTCACCACTTGGATTTTTTTTTATTTTTTTGGTGGAATATATTTTTTTTTTGGAGATACATCAAAGTGCTTATTACTAAGATGATCATTTTTTTAGGACATTTTCCAATTTCTAGAATTTCGATAGTATATCATTTTTTTGGATTTTTGAAATATATCATTTCTTTTATTTTTTGAGGATCAATAAATATGTACAAAGATGTCCCAAGATAGAATTGGCATCATGGATAGAACTTTTTCTGGTGCAAGACATTGATAGGATCATGGACCTACTCTACCTCTATTGTAGATAGTAGATAAGCACCAAACCCAAAAGTTGTTGTAATAATGTAAGGTCCAAGCCAAGTAGGTTTAAATTTACCCTTTTGATCTTTATTCTATTGATTTTTAGGATTTTCATGTAGGAAAAGATCTCCTACCTAGAATTCTCTAGGGTGAACCTTTTTGTTGAATGCTTTTGACATGCACTTTTGATAGACCCTTATATGGTCAAATGATGCTTGGTGTTTATCATGTAGAAGCTTGTTAGTACCCAATATGGTCACAGTTTTAAAGCTTTCAATTTCAGATGTTGAACCTCTTTGAACCACTTTGAACTAAAGTTTGAAGTAGTTCAAAGTAGTTCAGAATGGTTTAGTGGTCCAAATAACCCATCCTGCAGGTTCAATACAATTGAAGTAAAACCTCAAGTTCAGAGTTTTTGAACCACTTTGAACTAAAGTTTGAAGTCATTCAAAGTGCTTCAAAGCAGTTCAAATGGGTTCAAAATGCAGATTGGTTAGAAAGTTCAGAATTCTATCCCAATGCATTCACCAGGTTTAGTTTTTTAGTTCCATGACTTCAAGAAAGTGTAGAGGTGCAGATTAAGATGAAGTTCAAGTGTGGTGGTTCGAAGTGTTTCAGAAGTTCAAGGTGGCTCATTGGTTCAATTTGCAGATTCAGATCCTAGATTAAATTGTCAAGTTCAACCTTTCAGTATAGAAGTTCACAGTGTAATAATTCAAGTGCCCAACACCATAAAAGTGGCTCTCAATTGGAAGACATGCAATTGAAGTCATCAAATAGTTTCTATTTTCAGTGCCATGTGTGTGGTTTTCCACTCTATCATATATGAACCATTTCTTGATCCAGTTGGAGAAGAAAGTTTGTGAAGAAAAGAAAAAACTCTCAGAATCTGGTTTTAGGCATAAAGAAGAAAGTGGAATACACATAGAAATCATTGAAAAGGTGTGTTACTCACTTTCAACCACTCAACGTGTACCAAATACTATCGAGCTTGAAAAGGGCAATCTAGATTGTATTCTTCTTAAATAGACATCGTGGCAAAAATGATATGAATGTGGCACCATAAACAGATAAGAGATGATCAAATTTCTAATGTAAGTGAATAGCATAAAAACCATATGGATCTAAAGGCAGTGAACTTTTCAAATGGAGTATCCATTGACATTTTAGCTCCATTTAAACAATGAGCTTATATTAGAATTCATCCATCTTAAAGTGAAATAAACATATAAAAATAGAAGGAATCTTAGATTCTCTGATGGCAGAAAAATAGTCATATGTCGGGGGTTAGATCTCACAATTCAACTGTTGGATCGAGCTCAATTTTGGATATATGTTTGAAATACTAGTTCTCTACCTTTTGACCAGAGAGATTTAAAAAAATGTTTCCGAAATCATGAGATATACATCACTGTTTGCACCTCTGTCAGCTCAGCAATAACAATTACAAAATGCAAACAACCAAATTGGGTCTTGGTTCGGGGGCCATAACTCTCAACTCCATGGTTGGATTTTTGTGAAATTGAGATATGTTGGAATAATTCCAATTTTCTAACTTCTCACTAAAGCGATCATTAAAATATTTTTGCATTCATTAGATACACGTGTCTATCTGCATCTTTTTCGAATCAACACTTTGTCACTGGCAAATGCCACTTGTCAGCATGCTTTAAATGGTCATGAGATAAAAAAGAAAAAAAAAGGAGATCCATTATGTTAGTTGTGGAAGAGTATATGGGTGTATATTTTAATATGAAATGTGATTATTAATCTATTCATATTACGAATGTTTGTAGAAGATTAAAGAGGATAAGGTGACAGTTTCAAGAATCAGTTATGGAATGGAAAAGTCATGGAAAAGAAAAGTTAAATAAGCCAGAAAAAGAGGTGTAGGGGTTTCCACTTCTTTTCTGAACTGAAGACTTTGAGCTACAGAACAGAAGGGTTGATGGGAAGTTTTATTTTCTGTATTTACTGGGAGAGAAAGAGCAGTGCTTGGTTTTAATTTCTGAACTTTGTGTTGGAAAATAAGGAATATTCTAATTTTTGAATGTGTCTGAGGGAAGGGCATTCAAGTTTCCTTTTTAATTGATGATTTAGATGCATAATGTAATGAAAACTTTGTTGTTTCTATATTTTTAGAGGAGGGACACTCGGGAGATAGTTGCATATTGGAGCTTTGAATCTGGGCAATTTTCTCTACACTGATTGTCATCTTTGTATGACATTCAATTTTCTCTAAATGCATTTATGTCATGAATTCCTGAATATATTTGATTTCAAAGTGTTCTAAAAGCTCTGTTTCTTTACTTTCTCAGATTTCATTCTATTTGTAACATCGCATGCAAATAAACTTTGTGTCATTTGTTAATACTTTCTTGTAGTCTTTTAGGTTGCTGCATCTACATTGTATTTACAAGTAGATGTTTGATATCCTTTCCTGCATTTTGGTAAAAGCACCCACATTTAATTCATTGAATATCTTGTATGGGGAGCTGTACCTGATAAAATTTAGAGGAAGGTTATCAACCTAGTGATAACCTATCCAACTGTTGGTGCTGATTTGTCCTCTTGCTCGGGCATTCAGGGTCAGATTTCTATACATTTTTTTGAAGGACAATCTGTTCACTAACAGATTTTTGGTGACTCTACTGGGAAAGAAGTGAAGATTTAAGTTCCTAACGATGGCTTCCTCAATTTTGTGATTATCTCCATGTTTAGGAGATTGGGGACTCTATATTTTGAACCTGTTGAATCTTTGTTGTTGGAATTCCAACGTGTGTTATGGTGGCAGTTGCAATACAGCCATGGGGGGCTCAGATTGGACCATTTGCCTTGGCCTATTATTCAGCTTTACCTAAAAGGTCATGGGAATATCTTCCCAAGTTTGATGGAGACAAAGCACACGATCTGACAGATCACATCAAAGCAGTTATTGTTGGATGCAGGATTCTTGGTGTGTAGGATGAAGATGTGTTCATCAGGTTATTTGTTCAAAGCCTCATGGGAAAAGCAGCGGAATGGTTTTAACATTTGCAAGATGGATGTATTACAACTTGGGATGATTTGAAGTAGAGATTTTTGGAAAGAGTTCAGCCCACAATTAATTCCCATAAATTATTGGTGAACCTTCTTCAAATTCAGATGAAAGATGATGAATCTATAAGGGATTCATTGATAGGTTTAATCAAACTGTTGGTAAAATCCCTCTAGCCAACCAACCAAATGAAAGAAATTAGGTATGTTTCTTTATTCATGCTATGGATGTTGAAGTCAAGTTTTGGTTACAACACTTTGGAATGCAAAATTTGGTAAATGTGTAGAAAGAAGCAACCACATTAGATGATGCTTTAATTCTTAGTGGTATGAAATCTATAAGGACTCCCCCAATGAAAGAATACCATTGTGGACAGTGACAATGCCTTGATGAAAAGGCTACAAAAAAGAAGTGCATTCTAAAAGAAGCCAATCCTACTCCCAAGATGTTAAGATTATACTACGTCCATTTTGAAAATGAGGAGGAGGAGCAAAGCAATGCTAAAGAGCTTGTAAATTCAGGTAACAAGGATTTAACACAATATTTCTTTAGCCCAGAGGCTAGATCTCTCAAATCTACAAGTATGGAATGTTATCTAGTTTCAAATGGTCCAGATAGTAAAGATTTTCATAATGGTATTCAGAAGTTTAGTCACACTAAAACAATGAACATTGATGATTCTTTGCATTCTAAAAATTGTAATCAGCAAATTAAAGAATCTACCATAGGTGCTAACATAGCCATGTCATATTCTCCTATGAGAACTTGTACTAATAGTAAGGTGACATATGCTGATAAGAATTTATCTCACTCTAAAAATTCTTTCTACCATGATGAAGTAAGATGGGAGAATGAGAATGCTCAGGTTGAAAATGATAATCCTTGCACCAATGACCAAAAAGACAAAGAAAGGGCTGAAAATCAAGAAGGTAAAATAGTCTGGAGTAACCTCAATCCACTTTTCATACCAATGGGGTTTGATGAGAATACTGCTATTATAGAAAATCCTCTTTTCCAATTTCAAGATTCACACTTGAAAAATGAAAATATGTTCAATAGTCCCCAATCAGATGAAAATTCTGCTGAAACTTCACATGAAAATCTCATCTATGAAGAAGGAGAAACCATAGGTATGTTTCTTCCATCACTTAAGTTGGATTATTCCCCTAACCATACCATAGGTGCCTATTCAAATCAGTTCCAGAATGAAGCATTTATTGAAAACATCCCTTCTCATTCATCTATGCATAATGTTGTTGATATGGAGTGTAAATGAAATGCTGAGATATGTAATGATATTCCGAAAAGAGAGAGGGATGGGATTTGTGGCACGATTGGTGACAGTTGGTTCCTTGAAAGAGGTGAAGGTGATATACATCCAAGGGCTGATCCTATGCTGAAGGAGACATCATCATGGCAGCAAATTGATCATGACCATGCATAGGAATTGAATCTGCATGACAATATTCCTAAGGATTGCAGATCATCTTTTGGTGAGGCTTTTTCATTTCATGTTTCTCAGCTTAAGGTGGAAGCAAATCATGCCCATGTGGGAAATCAATTCTTAAGTGAAGGAGAGCACTATGATGAGTTGTGGTTGTTCGAGAAAGAATGTTGGATCCATATATGCATGCACACTGACAGTCTAAAGTTTGGCATTGAAGGAGTCATCATCAAGAAATGGTTTGGAGCTGTTCCATTGAGGTAAGCTTTGTTGATTAGAAAAGGCTCTATTTCTCTCAACTGGTAAATGGATTCACTTAATTTCTTCTTTCTTTCGATCTTTATGGTAGGTTTCCTTTCCTACCTTTGTAAATTTTGTAAATAAGGTTTTGTTGTGCATAGTGTAGTTTGGAATAATGCTCAAGTTTCAAGCTTGCTGGTAGTTTTGGTTTGTTGTTGGTTTTGGTTTGTTGGTGTTGCCCTGCTCCCCTCCACCCTCCTTACAAGTAGCTCCCGGTCTTCTTTTCTTGTTGACTCTATTTTCCCATGGATAATGCACTATTCTTTTCCTAGAGATCACTGGAGTTCTTTGATTTTGCATCAAAATCAGTCCCGTAGTTAGAGCCCCTGTTAGTACCCGATATGGTCACAATTTTAAAGCTTTTAGTTTCAGATGTTGAACCTCTTTGAACCACTTCGAACTGAAGTTAGAAGTAGTTCAAAGTAGTTCAAAATGGTTTAGTGGTCCAAATAACCCATCTTGCACTTTCAATACAATCCAAGTAAAACCTCAAGTTCAAAGTTTTTGAACCACTTCGAACTGAAGTTCGAAGTAGTTCAAAGGGCTTTGAAGCAGTTCAAATGGGTTCAAAATGAAGATTGGTTAGAAAGTTCAAAATTCTATCCCAATGCATTCACCAAGTTTAGTTTGTTAGTTCCATGAATTCAAGAAAGTGTAGAGGTGCAGATTAAGATGAAGTTCAAGTGTGGTGGTTCGAAGTGTTTCAGAAGTTTAAGGTGGCTCATTGGTTCAATTTGCAAATTTAGATCCTGGCTTAAATTGTCAAGTTCAACCTTTCAGTATAGAAGTTCAAAGTGTAATAATTCAAGTGCCAGACACCATAAAAGTGGCTCTCAATTGGAAGACATGCAATCGAAGTCATCAGCTAGTTTCTATTTTCAATGCCATGTGTGTGGTTTTCCACTCTATCATATATGAACCATTTCTTGATCTAGTTGGAGAAGAATGTTTATGAAGAAAAGAAAAAACTCTCAGAATCTAGTTTTAGGAATAAAGAAGAAAGTGAAATACACATAGAAATCATTGAAAAGGTGTGTTACTCACTTTCAACCACTCAACATGTACCAAATACTATCGAGCTTGAAAAGGGAAATCTAGACTGTATTCTTCTTAAAAAGACATCATGGCAAAAATGATATGAATGTGGCACCATAAACAGATAAGAGATGATCAAATTTCTAATGTAAGTGAATAGCATAAAAACCATATGGATCTAAAGGTAGTGAACTTTTCAAATGGAGTATCCATTGACATTCTAGCTCCATTTAATCAATGAGCTTACATTACAATTCATCCATCTTAAAGTGAAATAAACATATACAAATAGAAGGAATCTCGGATTCTCTGATGACAAAAAAATAGTCATATGTCAAGGGTCAGATCTCACAATTCAACCATTGGATCGAGCTCAATTTTGGATATATGTTTGAAATACTAGTTCTCTACCTTTTTATTGGAGCAATTTCAAAAAATGTTTCTAGAATCATAAGATATACATCGCTATTTGCACCTCTATCAGCTCAGCAATAACAATTACAGAATGCAAACAACCAAATTGGGTCTCTGTTCAAGGGCCATAACTCTCAACTCCACTGTTGGATTTTTGTGAAATTGAGATATGTTGGAATAATCCTAATTTTCTAACTTCTCACTAAAACAATCATTAAAATATTTTTGGGTTCATGAGATACACGTGTCTATTTGCATCTCTGTTGAATCAACACTTTGTCACTGGTAAATGCCACCTATCAGCATGCTTTAAATGGTCGTGAGATAAAAAAAAAAAAATGGAGATCCATTATGTTAGTTGTGGAAGAGTATATGGGTGCATATTTTAATATGAAATGTGATTATTAATCTATTCATATTCTGAATGTTTGTAGAAGATTAAAGCGGATAAGGCAATAGTTCCAAGAATCAGTTATGGAATGGAAAAGTCATGGAAAAGAAAAGTTAAATAAGCCAGAAACAGAGGTGTAGCAGGTTCCACTTCTTTTTTGAACTGAAAACTTTGAGCTTCAGAATGGAAGGGTTGATGGGAAGTTTTATCTTTTGTATTTGCTGAGAGAGAAAGAGCAGTGCTTGGTTTTAATTTCTAAACTTTGTATTGGAAAATAAGGAATATTTTAATTTTTGAATGTGTTCGGGGGAAGGGAATTCAAGTTTCATTTTTAATTGATGATTTTGATGCATAATGCAATGAAAAATTTGTTGTTTTTGCATTTTTAGAGGAGGGAGACTCGGGAGATAGTTGCATATTGGAGCTTTGAATCTAGGCAATTTTCTCTCCACTGATCGTCATTTTTGTATGATATTCAGTTTTCTCTAAATGCATTTACGTCATGAATTCCTAAATATATTTGATTTCAAAGTGTTCTAAAAGCTCTATTTATTTAATTTCTCAGATTTCATTCTATTTGTAACGCCGCATGAAAATGAACTTTGTGTAATTTGTTAATACTTTCTTGCAGTCTTTTAAGTTCCCACATCTACATTGTATTTACAGGTAGATGTTTGATATCCTTTTGTGCTTTCTGGTAAAAGCACCCACATTTAATTCATTAAATATCTTGTATGGGTAGCTGTACCCAATAAAATTCAAAGGAAGGTTATCAACCCAGTGATAACCTATCCAACTATTGGTGCTGATTCATCCTCTTGCTCGAGCATTCAAGGTTAGATTTGCATACATTTTCTCGAAGGATAATATGTTCACTAACAAAGTTCTAAATCTTGAAGTGTCATAGAATGGTAGTCTTCATCATTAACTAGACCTTTGAGGGAAACTCTAAGTGAAGGAATCTTAACCTCTAATGGTAATACTACTTTAGCATCATATGTAAGGTCAAAAGGAGTAGCCCTAGTAGGAGTTATAATACTCGTTCTATAGGCCCACAAAGCTAGATTTATTTGTAAGTGTCAATTCCTACCATTCTTATGAACTATTCTATGTAAGATTTTGAGAATGGTTTTATTTAATGCTTCTGCTTGACCATTTCCTTATGGGAAGTAAATGGAGGACCAATGTTGTTTTATCTTGAATTTCTTACAAAGTTGTTTAAGATCCTTATTTCTAAACTGGCCTTTGTTGTCAATGATAATCTAAGAAGGAACTCCATATCTATAGATAATATGATTTAGAATAAATAGAGAAACTATCTTGCTGGAGGCAATAGAAAGTGGGATAGCTTCTACCCATTTAGTGAAGTAATCAGTAGCAGTGATAATAAACTTGTGTCCACATGATGAGTTGGGATTATTCTACCCAACAAGATCAAAGGACCAATCCTGAAATGACCAATGAGAGAGATATAAGCAATGAGTTCCCTGCCTGGAGCATGTATCAAGTTACCATGTTTTTAACACTTTTCGCATGACTTTGCAAAAGCTACTGCATTAATCTATATCATAGGCTAATAGTATCCCACCCTAAGCAAATGTTGAGCCATGGAAAGACCATTGGAATGTCCTCCATGGATGCCCTCATGGATGTCAACTAATTCTTGATCAAATTCTTCCTTTTCTAAGCATCTAAGAAGTGTTCCTTCTGGACCCCTCCTATACAAATATCCAAAGATAAGGGAATGGTGAGAGGCATTTTGAATAAGGTTTCTACATTCAGATGAGTTAAAAGTGTTAGGTATAATGCCATCATGAAGGTATGAATAAATGGCATCATAATGGGGTGACTCATGACCAAAAAGGGTACAAATAACATGACTTTTGTTGGGAATCATAGATAGGGTGATGTAACTCTTTCATCAGGAATTGAAATCTTGATTCATGTTTCTCTAATTGAAGAAGTGAAGCAAGTGTAGCCATAACATCAGCTACTTTGTTTTCTACTGTAGGGATTTTCTAAAATGAGACAAATGTCAAGTAGCATCTAAGGAATCAAACATTTGTTTGTAAGGTACCAATTTCTTATTTTTTGTTAAATAATTATCATTAACTTGGTTGATTATCAGCTGTGAATCCCCATAGATGTGTAACTATATAATTATCCATTCTATAGCCATCTTAAGTCCATTTGTTAAAGCTTTATACTCATTAATCTTATTTGTACATGGAAATAATAACTTGTAAGATTTAGGAATCATGTGCCCATGAGGAGAAATAAACAAAACACTAGCTCTAGAACCATTTTGCATAAAGGATGCATCAAAGAACATTTTCCATGTTCTTTCAGTCATATACATGAGGTGCTCATTTGGGAAATCAACTTGAATAGGTGCATTATCATGTAGTGGTAAATCAACCAATTGATCTACTATGGCTTGCCCTTTGATGCTTTACACTCAATGTACTCTATGTCAAAGTCTAAAAGGATCATCATTAATTTAGCAAGTCTACCCATGAGGGAACCCTTACCTAGTAAATACTTAAGTGGATCAATTTTTGCTATGAGGTGTATAGTGTGCGCAAGCATATAATATCACAACTTTTGGGAAGCAAACACAACTACAAGGCAAGATTTCTAAATACTGGTGTAATTAACCTCATATGAAACAAGAGTATGACTAATGCAGTATATTGCTCTTTCTTTCCCATGTTCATCTATTTGAGCTAATAATGCCCCCAAGGAAGACTCTATCACTAAAATGTATAGAATAAGTAGTTTCCCTAGGATAGGAGGATTTTCTAGGTATTTCTTCATTTGATCTATGCTCTTTTAACACTCTCCATTCCATACACATTTGACCCCTTTATGTAAGTTCTTGTTGAAAGGTTTAGCTCTATCTGCCAACTATGAAATAAACCTCCTTATAGATTGAAGATGCCCTTGAAGACTCCTCATTTGACTAATATTTTTAGGAGGTAGCATATCCATGATTGCTTGAACTTTTTCAGGGTCCACCTCTATTTATTTTCTTGAAATAATGACTCCTAGTAATTTTTGAGAGGTGACTCGAAATGAGCACTTTTTAGGATTTAACCTTAATTGAAATTGTTCCATGTGATATAGAATGAATTCTAAATAATTTAAGTGTGTACCACTTTTATTAGACTTGGTCAAGGTGTTATCCACTTAATCTTCCATCTTTTTATGCATCATATCATGAAAACTAGTTGTTATAGCTTGTTGATAGGTGGCTGCTAAATTTTTTAATCCAAAAGGCATAATGTTCTGACAATAGGTACCCCATGCACAAGTGAATGCAATCTTTTCTTGATCTTTAGGAGCTGTCTTAATCAAATTATATCTAGTAAAACCATCCAGTAAAGAATAAATCACATAACCTATAGTCATATGCACTATCATGTCTATGTTAGGAAGTGGAAAATCATCCTTTCAGCATGCTCTATTAACATCTCTAAAATCTATGCAAACTCAAATGGTTTTGTCATGTTTTGAATTTAGTACAATGTTTTATATCCATTCAACATTGTTAATATCTCCTATTAATTTTTCACCAAGGAGTTTCTCTAATTCTGCCTTGCCTAGGAGAGCTATGTGAGGATGCATCTTTCTCAATTTCTACTTAACTAGTTTAACACTTAGAGCTATGGATACATGATGCATAATAAGATTAATGTCCAACCCTAGCATATCTAAATAAGTCCATGCAAAATTGATCTTCCTTTCTCATAAGAACTTAGTGTAGGATTCTTTTTCTTGTAATGAAAAAGAATGAGCCAAATGTACCAATTATGGAGCTTCATCCATACCCAAATTTACTACTTGTTTTGGTTCAATAAGCACTAAAGATCTATCTTGAAAATAACTAAGGAGATGATCAAGTACCTCATCCTCAAGTGCCTTAGAGAGGTTTTTACCCTCGGATACATCCTTTCTTTTTACTTTTTTTGGTTCTTACACCACCACATAGTGGTTTTCACTATCATAACTCCTATTCTTATTATTTTCTTTTCTCTTTATTTTGTGACTAAGGTACTTGATGTCTAGCTCTATCATGTTGGTAGCCAATTCACTAGTGGAAGAGACTACGGGTTCAATGGCATTCAAATAGTAGGTTATATCATAATCATTTTAAAAGATTAAAATCTTAGGTTCATGATTACATTGGGACCAATCAATAAAATTAGGATGAACAAGGGGTAAATCAATGACTAGTTCAAGTTTATGAATATGAATGATATCTCTGGTGACCAAAGAGTCAGAGTCTATCAAGTAACTTCCTAAACTACCCAAATTGGGATTCATCTTAACAAGCAAAGAATCATCCAATAAGGTAACATGTGAGTTCAAATCAGATTATCCTACACATGAATCATTCACCAACCTAGGTTGAGAACTATATTTATGAACAATGTCAATGTCCATATCAACTATAGAAGGCTCTGAGAGGGAGTCCAATTCATACTCATTAGAATCCATTTCTCAATCTCAACTAGGATGCTTACATTATGAACACTTGGGATGTCTGGACATGGATGCCTCAATATCATCAAGGGTCACTCTCGCTTGTTTTAAATTGGCAACTATCTCATGAGATACAGGACCATTTGAATCTCCCCAAAGGAGATTAGTAGAAGGGACCCAATCTTCACACATATCTAGACAATTTTCCAAACTAGGTGTGTACTCTTGTTCTTCTTCACTATCCAACTTATCAAGGATAGGAGCAACATTATTGTAATTTGCATATCCTAGGCCAACTAGTTTCCTAGACTTGCATCTGAAAAGAGCATGATCAAGGGGTTTGTCTCTAAGCATCCAATCTATTACTAAGAGGGTCATGTCGAGGATAGCCCATCTTCTTGAAAAATGTATACCCTCTTCCATTAGCTTTAGGAGAGGGAATGAAGTTCTCATTGTGCATATGCTTCTCTTCTTTATAAATCCAATCTCTAATAGCCACATCTTCTTTCTCATCTTGAATAGGCACTGACGGTTGTAGAAATGTGTCAAATAATGTCATAGGTAAATAGGAAGGTTTCATCTCTTGTGAAGGTTTACCATAAGACCTAGGTGAATCTACTAATGCTACAAGGGAGTTGAGTTGATATCCTCCCATGCCAAGGTCTCTGGATTTGAACTTGTTTTTACATTTAGAAAAAAGTTGCATCAAAATTATCTACTTCTCTATTGAGGGGAAAATAAGTACTTGTTGAAATTGAGTTAATAGAAAAGGTATTATCCCCTGTATACAAATCTTTGTTCTATTCTAAGGGAGCTTAACACACTAATGATAGATAGATGGCACTGCTTGAATATCATGAATCCATGGTCTACAAAGTAAAATATTGTATGCAAGGGGTCCAACATCAACTATTTGGAATAAAATATCTTTTTCAATAGGACCAACCCTAATGGGAAGGACGACCAACCCCTTTGGACTTCTCTCTACCTCATTATAGGCTTTGATAATAATCTTCCTTTTGGTATCAATAACTTGTTCAAAATAACCTAATGTTTTTAAAAGACTCAAAGAACAAATATTAAGCCCAACACCCCCATCTATCAACACATGCCTAACATGGGTCCTATGGATAATGACATCAATATGAAGGGAAAGATTGTGCGTATAGTGCCTGCCCTCATTTACATTTTTCTAGACACATTGTTGCTATTATTATTAGACTATGTTAGACTAGTTTTATGTTGATGGATTAGTGGTATTGTTTTGAGACTATCAGACATTATGTTATGGATTCAGTTGATATATGATCAGATCATTTAGACTTTACATTTCATGTATGCATGATGATCATTACATTGCTTTCAGTTATTGATGATTATTAGTTAGATGGTTTATTATCCCATGTGTTTTATTATGAATACTTACCCCATACTTGCATGTGTATGGTGTGCATGTTTTCTCTTATTGTATGGCATTTCTGATATGGTTAAGGAAGTGAGTCATAGTCACCTGCTAGTCAGGATCTACACAATGCACCACTTCCTGCCATTGCCTGTTTAGCTTAGTATTATATATATATATAGTATGTACATGCATGGTTTTTATGCAGGTTGTAGGTACCGAGTATCGACTTCCCTGAATTGCCAGGATGAGCGTACCCTATCACATTATCTCAATGATAAGAGAAGGGAGATAAATTCTCAAGTCCAAATCCCAAACCCTTAAACCATTGTCCTAGAAAGGATAGGATAAGTATCTAGATATTTCACCCACCAAATGTGTCGCATGACATAATTCGTGATTTCAACCCTTTAGACTGATTTTGTGTGAATTGTTCTATGATAGGTTTTCATATTTTATCTTGGAGATCTATGGTTAATTTCCTATTAATTAAGTCTTAATAAATAGATTTAATTAATAAATTAGTTATTTGAAGAAAATTAATATAATATCATGACCTTTGATATTTTGACTATAATTAATTAAATGAGAATTAATTGAGAAAAAGAATTAAATAAAAGAAAATTATAAATTAAAATTAATAATAATTATAAAATAATAATAAAGTAATAAATAAATAATAATAATAAAAGTTATAAAAATTAAAATGAAAATTATAAAAATTAAAATAAAAGTTATAAGCTTGCCTAGGAGTAAACACACTTCTTGATTTCACTTATGTCAACAACACAGGAGTTAGTGCACCAATTAAAGCACATGGTGTCTACAACCTTATGACTCATCTAGAAGGTTGGAAAGACACATGCTTAGTTGGTGACACCTTCTAGTTGTTCCTAGAGACATTCTAGGTGCTTCCTGAGAGGCCTCTATATTTAGGCATTCGTAGAAGCTTAGACAGAGTGTGGGAGAGTGTTTTGGAGCATTGGAAGACTCAAGAACTTTGGAGAAGGGAGGAGCTTGCTCGACGGGTTTTTTGAGGAAAAGAAAATTAGCATTAGAATCTGGGTAGACTCTTGTGATTCTGCTTATGCTATTTCTGCATCTTGCACTTCCTATCTTCTTCGTGTCTTCCATATGTTTGATGAGGATTTTCCTATTTTGGTTGTATGCATTCTCAATAATGTAGTTAAAATTTATTTGAGAAAACCTTATATGCATAGATCTAAAAAGATTACGGGGCTAAGATTTAAATTATAACCAAATCCATTAGAAAAATTTTCTAAGAAAATTTAGAAAGAAAATATTTTATAGGAAATTCTTAAAATTGTGGATATATTCTTTATGAAAAAACATACATGTTTATATATTTTCAAATCTGCATACATACATACATACATACATATATATATACATATATATACATATACATATATCTATATACATACACACACACACACACACACACACACACATATGTTTATACTGTAGTATAAAACTCTGTATATATATACACTTAGATATATATATATATATATATATTTATTTAATTGAAAAGTCGAATGATATATCAGTGAGCAAACTTATTAAATCACATCGTGATTCTTATTATATAAAAAAAGCTTTTATTAAAAAAATGTTTTTAAAGAAAATAGCAAATCACATTGAGGGGCATGAATGGTACCCCATACCCCCGCGGGTTGCAGAGGCCTGCTGTCACAGGAGTGCGACGACAGGGGTACACTGTACCTGCTATCAGCGCAGTGCCTGCAGCCATAAGTATTGCATACCGCAGCGGGGGGGGAAAGAATTATATTAATATTTGTTTATATATATATATATATATATATATATATATATATATATATATATATATATATATATATATATATATATATATATATATATATATATATATATATATATATATATATATATGGGTACGTTGGGAGTTATGAGGATAGAAATCAAAATTGACATTTTTTATTTTGTTACAATTTTATAAGATGTTATTATCAATTTTTATATATATATATATATATTTATTTATTTATTTATGTATGTATGTATGTGTATATAAATATATATATATATATATGTATATAAGTATATATGTATTAATAATAAATAATTATTATATTATAAAAATAATTGTATTAAGAGATATTTTCTTTAATAATAAATTAATTTGTAATATTATGGTATGACAATATAGATTTAATTTAATTGATTTGAATTATGAAGAAAGGATGATTATGAAAAGAATTGTTAATTTCTTATGTCGAAAATTTACTAGTTAAATTTGATGGGAGTCATTTTCAAATAATGTTTATATAATAAAAACGTCATTAGAGTAATTGGAAAATTGATTCTAAGAGTTATAGGCAGAAACTTTTATCTATAAAACAAATACATGTATTCCTCCATTCATTATCCAAAATTGGAACTGGAAACTGAAAACCTCCACATTTAATTCAAGTATGTAATTTTAGCAAAATAAAATATGTTCTTGCATCGTGTATTCTTTATGTTTCTATTTTTGAGTTTTAAGTTGACTAGTATTGACCAGTTATAGGATGTCTACTAGAGGCTTGGGGGTTATGATTGTGATGTCATGATGATGTCTTATTTTTGATCTTTATAAACCCAACCATGGTTATGTGATGGAATGCTCTATTAAATGTTTGTAATTACTGATTGTTATAGTTGAGATTCTTATGTATAAGACACTTGACTTAACCATTTTTGAGTCATTGATCAGTTATCCTTGGGATATTTTTCATGTTGAAAATGATTGAAGAGATCATGAAGAAAGTTGTTGGAATGATATATGGAAATGGTAAAGAATGTTCTCAATCATTGTTTTGTCATTGATGTCAAACTTTCTACTTCCAGGAATGACAATTACTTTAATGATCCAAATACTATCAATTAGTTGATTGACAAGGAGGAGGCAATCAATACGATGTAACTAGTACACCTAGAGAAAGGTTGAAGTTATGATGTTGTAATGAAGTACAAGGATCAGCTAAGCCAAAGATGTAAGGTTTTAGCTAAGACATCTATAAAACTTAATTAAAGTTCATTAGAGAGAAGGAGTTGAGCAAGCTAGATGGTGCCGAGCAGATTCCTAGTTGAAGCCGAGCAAGATCAACATCAAGTGCTGAGCAAACTTCATATGCCAAGTGATATCAAGTGCCGAGTAAACTTCAAGTGCCGAGTGATATCAAGTGTCGAGTAAACTTCAAGTGCTTGATGGGAACACAACCCAACAACAGAATGGACACAACAGAAAAGGGAAATTATATTAACTGAGAAAATAAGCTAGTACAAATAGTACAGAGAAAATAAACTTCAGAACATGCCCTAAGGGCTTACAATAGCATAAATCTGGAGAATATTTATCCTTTTAGCACCTCCTCTCAAACTCCACTCCGAACTGCCTTTTACAATGCTAGAAATCTCCTTAAATAGACCTCGGAGGGTTAAGGACTAGGAATACATTCTAGAAAGTGCTAGTAGGCATCCATCGACAAAATAGAAGGTTCCAGAAGCTGCGTTAGAAGTCGGTGCAAATCTAGAAGAATCCAGAAACGGTAGCCAAACTTTCGAGAGGCATAACTTTTAAATCGTAGCTCCGATTGACGAACCGTTTACATTTTTGGAAAGCTCTCGAAGCACTCTATAGCCCTATGGACCAACTTTTCTCATCCCCCATTTTTTGACCCTTTTTGAGGTCATTTAATGCCCCAAACTTGACTTTGAAGCATTCTTAGGAGATCTCCAAAATTCGAAAAACTGCAATAACTTTCAAACCGTGGGGCCTTTTGACCTAATTCTTTTTTTGGAATGCTCTAAATCACAATTACATTCATCTGGCCAATTCACACCTTCTAGGTCACCAAAATGATGGCCAAATTGCATGCTCCTATTTTTTTTAGATTTTTAAACACACTAATAGTGGAACTGTGAGAGTTGGAACCTTTATTTGAGCCAAATGGGTATCCAAAAATGTAAAGACATGAAACAGAAACTAAGTCTAAGTACATTTTTTTAGGGTGACATAGGATTGCCCTTATACCTCTGGATGCTCTTGCATCAGACACCCAGGGTAGATTGAAAAGTGACCCTGTCACTTTATGGATGGTAGAGGAAATCCCAAATGGGAAACCTCAGCTACTGAAATCCAAGTTGAGTCCTTGATCGGCCGTCCTTTCCATTTGACCAAATACTCTTCATACTGCCTATTTCTGGTACTCCTACCCACACGATGATCTAGAATGTCTTCTATCTCCTCCTTCTTAGAAGTAGGAATTGGACATGGCTCTAAAACCAGCTCCTCATCTACACCATCATCATGAGACTTTTTTAAATCTGCAATGTTGAAAATGGGAGAAATGTGAATACCATCTGGCAGCTCCACCTCATATGCATTTCCTGAGTTATGTTTCTTCAAAACTTTGCAGGGGCCAAATTTCTTCATTTTCAGCTTGTTGTAAATACCAACTGGAAATCTTTCTTTTCGTAAGTGCACCATGACTAGATCCCCTACTTGGAATTCCTTATGTCTTCTCCTTTGATCAGCCCTAGCTTTATACTCTTGATTCATCTTGATAATGTGTGCTTGAACCTCCTCATGTAGACGCTTGATGTGTTCAGCAAATTCCTCAGCTTCAGCACTTGTCCTCTCCCCCTGTTCTATCTTCCTCAATTCTAGTGCAGTCCTTGGGCTATTCCCATATACAATTTGAAATGGTGATTTTCCAGTACTCCTATTTACAGAGTTATTATAAGCAAACTCTGCCTGTGGTAGAATCAAATCCCATCCCTTGGGCTTATCTCCAACTAAAAATCTCAACAAATTTCCCAGACTTCTATTTGGCCATCAGTCTGTGGGTGATGCGTGGAACTGAATTTCAAGTCTATTCTCAACTTCTTCCACAATGTCCTCCAAAAATACCCCACAAATTTAGTATCTCTGTCAGAAACTATACTCCTTGGAAGATCATGTAGTCTTACCACCTCTTTGAAAAACAAGTCTACAATATGGACAGCATCATGAGTTTTGTGGCATGGAATGAAATGTGCCATTTTGGAGAACCTATCAACCACCACGAATACTGAGTCATTACCCCTTTGTGTCCTTAGAAATCCAAGAACAAAATCCATACTTATGTCCTCCCATGGCCTTAATGGAACAGGCAATGGCTGATGTAGGCCAGTATTTTGACTAAACCCCTTGGCAACTTGACAAACCTGGCAACTCTGTACAAACTTCTTCACATCTTGTGTAATTTGAGGCCAAAAATAATGTTCTCTAAGAATGGCAATGGTATTATCCTGACCAAAATTTCATGCCATCCCTCCACTGTGTTTCTCCTTAATCAAATTTTCCCTCATGGAACTCCTTGGAATGCACAATTGACTACCTTTGAACAACATTGCATCCTAAATCAAATAGTCTAACCACTTGGTTCTATCTACAGCAACAGGTTCTTTACAAGCTTTCCATGCTTCAGCAAAATCAGGATCCTTGGCGTACAAATTCTTGAGTTCATCAAACCCAACTACTTCAACCTGCATTGTTGTAAGCAACAATTGTCTCCTACTTAGTGCATCTGCAACCCTGTTAGATTTTCCACTTCTATGCTTCAACACAAATGTATAACTCTGCAAGAATTCTACCCACTTCATATGCCTCTGATTCAATTTACCTTGGCTATTTAGGTACTGTAATGCCTGATGATTAGTATACAAAACAAATTCCTTTGGCAATAAATAATGCCTCCATTTCTTTAAGGCCTGAACTATTGCATAGAACTCTTGATCATAAACAGAATACTTTTTCTTTGCATCATTCAATTTTTCACTAAAATATGCAATAGGCTTACCTTCTTGGCTTAATACAGCCCCAATAGCACTACCACTAGCATCACAATCCACCTAGAATACTTTTATAAAATTTGGAAGTGCCAACATAGGCTGTTCAGTCACCTTTTTGTTCAACAATTCAAAACTTCTCGCAGTTGTTGCAGTCCATTTGAACTATTTTCTATCCCCTCTTATTGTATCAGTTAGGGGTGCACATATGCCACTGAAATTCTTAATAAAATTCCTGCAAAAACTAACCAGACCATGAAATGATCTTACCTCAGTAGCAGACCTTGGAGTAGGCCATTCCAAGATGGCTTTTACCTTCTCTGGATCCATTTTGAGACCTTCAGGTGATATAACAAATCCCAAATAGACTAACTCCCTTTTTGCAAAGACACACTTCTTTAGATTAATTAATAGTTTCTCTTCCCTTAGCCTTTCAAGGACACTACAAATATGCAGTAAATGTTCTTCCAAAGTCTTGCTGAAAATTAAAATATCATCCAAATAGACAATAACAAATTTTCCCAAGAACTTCTTAAGTACCTCATTCATGAGCCGCATGAAGATGCTTGGGGCGTTTGTCAATCCAAAGGGCATGACTAACCACTCATAAAGACCCTCCTTGGTCTTGAAGGCTGTTTTCCACTCATCTCCTTCTCGAATCCATATCTAATGATAGCCACTCTTCAGATCTATCTTTGTGAAGTACTGAGCTCCACTCAAGCAGTCCATAAGATCATCCATCCTTGGTAAAAGAAACTGGTACTTGATGGTTATCCTATTTATAGCTCGAGAATCTATACACATGCTCCACTCTCCCTCCTTCTTTGGTGCAAGTACTGCAGGTACTGCACATGGACTCAGGCTCTCTCGAATCAAGCCCTTCCTCAGCAACTCCTAATCCTATCTATTTAGCTCCTCTGTTTCAGTAGGAGTCATCCTGTGAGTAGCCTTGTTAGGCAAACTAGCTCCTGGAATCAGATCTATCTGATGACTAATTTGCCTTACTGGTGGCAATCCATCTAGAACATTATCAGAGATAATATCTCCAAATTCCCCTAGTAAATCTGAAACTTGAAATGGTATTTCACTACTACCTTCTTTATCTTTCCTAGGAATCAAAGCATAGCACATATGCTGATGTTTCATGCCATCTAAAAACTTCCTTCCATCAACAAGACAAATCCTAGCACTGCTACATACCTTTTCACCTTCCTTTTTCATAGGCTTCAATTTGTGGCAAACTCCATCCTTTGTCAGAGAGTATGTGTTTGCATGTCCATCATGTATTGCATATCTATCAAAATGCCATGGTCTACCCAACAATAGATGGCAAACATCCATCGAAATAACATCACAGAGAACTTCATCATGGTAACTCCCAATTTTGAATTTTACTAAACATTGTTCACTTACCAGGACCTTATGATCATATTTTACCCAAGAATTTTGATAGGGTTGGGGATGTTTCTCCCTCTTGAGCTTTAGCTTAGAAACCATCTCTTCTAATACCAGGTTATTAGTGCTACCACCATCAATGAACACATCACAACATTTATCCTCACACTTGCATCTGGTATGAAACAAACTTCTTTGTTGTCCTGGTTCATTCTCACCACTTAGTAGGACTCTTTCATTTACCAAGGTCTCTCCTCTTTCTGCATCCTCATCCACATGAGCAACCCTAGCTTGGCCTTCAGCTCTCCTATCTGTCATTCCTTGTCGGTGAGGGCATTCAAAGGCATGATGACCTTCTTCATTGCAATGGAAATAGGTACCACAGAAGCCTCCTCTTCCTTGTCCACGTCCTCTTCCTCTTCCTCTTTGATTTCCAAAGTCTTGATCATGGGAGCGGTTGAAACCCTCATTCCTTTAGTTTCTACTAGTACCCACATCTTCATTTTTCTTTTGGGTTTCATTGTGGCCTCCAGATGATCTACCGCTTCCCCTTCCTCCTTGACTGCGCCCTCTTTGTCTTCCTTCAAACCTTTTACTCAGCTTCTCTTCAACTCGTAGGGAAAACTGGTATGCTTCTTTAACGCTGATCATTCTTACCAGACTTAATTCCTCCTGGATGCTAGGTTGCAACCCACTGATATAATGAGAAACCTTCTCCTTATTTGCTTCTGCATGCCCCGCTCTAATCAAGAGTCAGTAAAACTCCTCTGTATATTCTTGGACTGATCTTCCTGCTTGCTTTAACCCATGCATCTTCTTAAATAGATCAAGCTCGTAGTCCATAGGAATGAACTGCTTCTTCAATTTGTCCACCATGTGATCCCATCTCGTGATCTTCTCCTTTCCTCTTCTAAGTCTTTCCAGTTGAACCTCTTGCCACCAGATTTTGGCATGGCCTTTCAGTTTGGCCTTTGCAAACTTAACCCCATCTGGGTCCCTTATATCCTCATACTCAAAGTATTCTTCCAGTTCATTGATCCAATCGATCAACTCATCTGGTTTCAAATTTCTTGAAAATATACCCACTTCAATTTTAGGTCTTTTTCCAAATTTAGTAATGGCCCTAAAAATCCTTTCCTCTACAGGATTCAGAACTTCCCTGTCAACTTCCTCTTCTGGTCCCATTACTTCCTCTTCATTGTCATCCTCACTATTGTCACCTGCAGCAACATTTCCTCCTCTACGAAGCTCCTCTTGCAATGCTTGTACCTGCCTCTGGAGGGCTCTAACCTCCTCAAGATCAATAGCTCTGGCCCTTTCACCATGCTCTCTTCATGGAGGCATCTTCTAACTCGAACCCACAACCACACAGTCCTAGTGCAAACTACCTCACAGTCGGTGCTCTGTCTACACACTTAGGAAAACCCGCTCTGATACCACTTGATGGGGACACAACCCAAGAACAGAATGGACACAACAGAAAAGGGAAATTATATTAACTGAGCAAATAAGCTAGTACAAATAGTACAGAGAAAATAAACTTCAGAACATGCCCTAAGGGCTTACAATAGCATAAATCTGGAGAATATTTCTCCTTTTAGCACCTCCTCTCAAACTCCACTCCGAACTGCCTTTTACAATGCAAGAAATCTCCTTAAATAGACCCTGGAGGGTTAAGGACTAGGAATAAATTCTAGAAAGTGCTAGTAGGCATCCATCGACAAAATAGAGGGTTCTAGAAGCTGCGTTAGAAGTCGGTGCAAATCTAGAAGAATCTAGAAACGGTAGCCGAACTTTCGGGAAGCATAACTTTTGAATCATAGCTCCGATTGACGAACCGTTTACATTTTCAGAAAGCTCTCGAAGCGCTCTATAGCCCTTTGGAAAAGCTTTGCTCATCCCCCATTTTTCAACCCTTTTCGAGGTCATTTAATGCCCCAAACCTGACTTTGAAGCATTCTTAGGAGGTCTCCAAAACCCAAAAAATGGCAATAACTTTCAAACCGTGGGGCCTTTTGACCTGATTCTTTTTCTAGAATGCTCTAAATCACAATTACATTCATCTGACCAATTCACACCTTCTAGGTCACCAAAATGATGGCCAAATTGCATGCTCCTATTTTTTTTAGGATTTTCAAACAATTTGATAGTGGAACTGTGAGAGTTGGAACCTTTATTTGAGCCAAATGGGTATCCAAAAATGTAAAGACATGAAAAAGAAACTAAGTCTAAGTACATTTTTTTGGGTGACACAGGATTGCCCTTATACCTTTAGATGCTCCTGCATCAGTGCCGAGTGATACAAGTACCGAGTAGATATAGGTGTCGAGTAACACAGAGATGTCGAGCACCAGTTAAAAACAATAATGTCAAGTTGCTACATTATTTTGAAAATCAAAGATTTGCCAGATCTAAGCCGACAAGGTTGTTATCTAGAAGTTTGTCAATTAAATGGAAGATAAGAATGATGAGCTGGTGGCACAAAACACCATGTAAAACATTTTTAAAGATACAACTGAGGAAGTTTCTAGATGAGAACAAGATATGAGGTAGATACATTGTATCCTACCTAATCCATTTTGAAACCCTAAAATTGGAGAAGGAGAATTTAGCGGCAAAGGCAAAATCAGATTTCTACTTAAGGAGTCATAAGTTCATGAGGAAGAGAGAGAGAGAGGTGGTCAAGCATGAAAGCATAAAATGCTGAAGGAGGTGTTAAGGAGGAAAGAGAGCATAGTTACTCTGTTTCAATAAGAAGACCCCAGATATGGATGCATTGGCATGATGAGTAAGAAGACTCAAGGAGACGAAGCTTGATAAGAAGACAAGCAATCAGAGATGAAGTGATTGAAGCCAAGCATAAGGATTGAACTAAAAGTGTGATCTAAAATTTGCAAAGTATGTTGTAAGTTATATCAAATCAAAAGGCCATTATCATTACTTTCTAGCAATTGTAATAGTTAGTTTAAATCCTATGGACTTAGGTTGGTTTGATAGCCATGAGATAAATCTTTTAACAGGGTGACATTCCAAGTGAATGTTCTAAAGTCCTTTAACCAAACCCATTCCTAACAGTTTGGTGAAATCCTCTAACAAGGTCACATTTAATAGTGTGTTGTAAGCCTTTAACAGGGCAGTCTTTTAACAGGGCATCACTTTAGAAGAGTGAGAATCAAGTAGCATGTTACTGGTGATTTTTTCCAAATTGGATTTCCATGTAAATCATTGTGTCATGTATTGATTTTGTATGTTTTATCTTTACATGTTGATTTACTGTAACTTACTAATATGGTTGATTTAAATTTGGATGCATGAAAAGTGTATGGATTTATTAAAAGTGTAGAAAAAGTATTATTTGGGCATTTGGACTTTGAATAACTAATTCACCCCCCCCCCCCGTCTCAGTTATTCTAAATAATTCTAACAATTGGTATCAGAGCTGAACTGTTGATTCAGTTTAAAGGAACTATAAGCAGAAAAGATCAAAATGCCTAAGAGAGAAGTTCTCAAGCTCAACAAAGACAACTTTGTTGCATGGCAAAGTTTGATGAGGCTGCATCTTGGATCCATAGGAGATTATGTCCAAAATTCAATTATCACTAAACATGTAGATCCAACTGGTACTCTTACTATAGAAGACATGAAAAAAAAGCAGGAACATAATAAGACAATATTGGAGATTGCCTCTGCACTCAACTATGCTGAATTTGATGATATCAAAGAATGTGACACTACATTCAAAATGTGGAAAGCCCTATCAGACATCTATGGAGGAGATCAGAACGTACAAAGAGTAAAAAGAGAAAGTCTCAGAGGAAAGTTTGATGATATGAAAATGGAGGAAATTGAGAATGTTGCTCAATATGGTGCAAGAATAAAAGAAGTGGTAAGTGCAATAAGATGCTTAAGTGTTCAACTGGATGAAGATACTATTAATAGTAAGTTCTTAAGAACCTTGCTCTCTATCTATGCTATTTGAGTATCAGAAATACAAGAACTAAGATGTATACCAAGAAATAATCTAAGTTTTGAAGGTATAATAGGTAGACTCACTGCATTTGAGTTATCTAATTTTGACAACTAAATACCAAAGAATGCTAAATCTGCCTTTTAGGCCAAGTTATCACTAAAAGATGTTGAATAGGTGAAATTAAAAAAAGGAAGAAAAATGAAGTATGTATCTAGTGAAAGTAGCACTGATGAGGAAGATGTGGAACAATTAGAAGCATTGCTTGCTAGAAGATTTCATAGAGGTAAAAGAAAATTCGAAGGTAAGATGCCTATCATTTGTTCCAATTGCAATGATGTAGGTCATATTGCTGCTAGGTGTACACAAAAAAAGGATTACAAGAAAGGAAACAAAAAAAAATTTAGAAGAGATGATGACAAGAGAGATTACAAAGAAAAAGGTAAGAAGTGTTATATTGTTGAAAAAAATTCTGATGACAATGATGATGAAGTTGTTTATGTAGCCATGAAGGATCAATCTGATGAAGAAGAGCCCACAACACTAGTAACATGTATGAACAAGAATGACAGGTGGATCATAGACAATGGATGCTCACATCACATGACAAGAGACAAAAGTAAGTTTGTTAACTTTACTCAGTATGATGGAAATAGTGTTAGATTTGGTAATGATGCTCCATGTCAAATCAAAGGAAAAGGTTCTATTAAGCTCACAGAACAAATTTCATGTGATAATGCATACTATGTTGAAGGATTAAACTACAATTTGCTAAGTGTCTCACAGTTAAGCAATATAGGATGCAAAGTAGAATTTGAAAACAAAACTATAAAAATCTATGATACTGATGGTAAACTGATAGGAAAAGGAGATCAAACAAGGAGTAATCTATTTTACCTTGATATGGATGATGTTTCTTATTTTATTGAAAAATTTGATGATGAATGGTTGTGGCATAGAAGATTATGTCATGTCAACTTTGACAATTTAGTCAAGATCAGTAAAATGAAGAAAGTCAGAGGTTTACCAAAATTGAAGAAGCCTGATAATATCATGTGCAAACAATGTTAGCTAGGAAAGATGATAAAGTCAAGTTTCAAACGAAAAAACTATACATCCAAAGATGTACTTGAACTAGTTCATACTGACTTATGTGGTCCAATGGAAGTACAAAGCTATAGAGGAGATAAAGATATAATGTTGTTTGTTGATGACTATTCCAGGATGATGACGGTTATGTTGTTAAAACAAAAATATGATGCTTTTCAAATGTTTAAGTGGTATGTGGTTAGAGTTGAAAAGGAAATAGGAAAAAGCTTGAAATGCCTAAGATCAAACAGAGGTGGTGAATTCACATCAAATGAATTCGAGATATTTTGTAATGATAAAGGAATCAAAAGACAAACATTAGCTCCTAGAACTCCCCCATAGAATGGAATGTCTGAAAGAAGAAATAGATCTGTGATTGACTGTGCCAGAACACTAATGATGGAAAAGATTGTTTCTCTAAAATACTGGAGACAAGCTGTAAGTGTAGCTGTTCATACACTGAACCTGTATATGAGCAATGTTAGTATGCTAATAGAAACCAAATTTAAATAAAGCTTCTACAAACTAAATAAAATTCATAAACTTCAAGATAGACTAAGATGAACTATCAATTGAGAATATGAGCGATTAATGGGCTCTCTCAATGAGAAGCTCTCTTGTTGAGTAGCTTTGTCTAAATAGATAGGATGTATGCTCAAGATTATGCTTCAAAAAGGGCTTCAAATGGAGTTGGAATTTGGGTGTGAGTGTATGGTTTTGATGTAAAATGGCTTCTCAAAATGGCATTATGACTTTACTTCATGGATTGTGTTATTTTGCAAAGGGGAAGGATCCAATTTATAGGCAAGAGGCTTGAGGGATTGAGGGCTAAGATGCAAGGATGGGAAAAAGCTCATGGAGGGCTCAGATTGCATGAGAAGAGAGCACATGGATTGTGCTTCCTTATAGCCAATCAAGGAGTGACACATGTCACATGGTGAGAGGATGGAAGAAAGGGGAAGGATGAGTCAACAAAGGAGGCTCAAGGGATAAAATCTTCATAAAGACCCTCATAATGACTTGTAAGAGCAATAAAAAGGCTTGTAAGAGTCATTTATGACCTAGTGGACTTCATAAAGTTTTATGATTGAGATATTTTGAGGGTGATGAGAGAAATTTTGACTTGGACTTGATTAGGAAGGTTTTAAGCTTGTTTAGGCTTGTGCAAATGATTAGAAGATGGATTAGGATGGTTTAGGATTAGCTTAGGGATAGGCAAGTGGATGGCATTTAATGAGGGTGGGTGAAGGAGGAGATATTTGTTAACTTTGGCTTGGGTTAGTAAGTTTTAACCCATGTTTAGGGAATGTGACAAGGTTAGGAGAGGATTAGGATTAGGTTTAAAGACATCTTCTAGAAGAGTCTAGACTTTGGATGAGGATAAAGACTTTCTAGAATAGTCTAAAATTTTCTAGGATGAGGATAAAGACTTTCTAGAAGAGTCTAGAACTTCTTAGGTTGAGGATAAATTAGATTTTTAGAAAATAAATAAAGTTTAATTTATTTCAAGGGTTTGGGTTGAGGAGATATTTATTAAAACTTTTTTAATAAACATGAGTATTAATATTTAATCTTAATTAAATATTTTGAGTTGGGACTAGGGGTAGGAAATGATGGGATTAGCCTTTAATTGAAATTAAAGAAGGATTAGAAGATTTTGGAAGAGGTTATTGGTCATAAGGAAATTGGCCAAGTTTTGGGCAAAAAATAAAAAAATTTATTTATTTTAGGATTTTTGGTCAATTTATTAATTAAATAATTAATAAATAAGGAAATAATGTTTAAATAAGATTTAAACATTTTTGGGAGGGATTCCTTAATTAAATATTTTTAATTAAGATAAAGGGATTTAATGGCATAAAAATTAATTAATTAATAAATGATGATGTCATTAGGTATTTTTTCAAAAAATAAAAATACTTTATTTTTTAAAGGATTTTTAGGTGTCTACATTTTGCCCCTCTTTGATGTGATGCCGCAAGTGGCATGGCATCAAAGATAAGAATATAAGATGCCCAAGGCTAGAGCAGAAGAGGAGAGAATGGAATGTGAGATGCCCCCTCAAGAAGGTAGCGAGGAGAGAAAGCGAGGCTCGGTGGCTTCTTGAAAAATACAAGAATCTGGGATGAGCAAGGAGACTCAGATTGGATTAAGAGAAGAGGTTTAGTTAGCTCAAACTCTTACTATGGGAGAATGATAAAGGGAGAATCAGAGGCACAAGAGGAAGCAAGCTTAAGATCTCAGGGATTGCAGAGGATGAAGGAGCGGAGCGCTATAAAAAAGAATCCAGGATAGGGAGATGGATGAGGAGATTATAAAGCTGATGCAACAAGATTTCAAAGAGTTAGATTGGTGGAAGATGGGTGTCAGAGATCCCTAGGACTAGGATTGTGGATCTCGAAAGATGAGGCTTGGTGGGTTGATTTGGATTGGTGGATCCCTAAGACTAGGATTGTGGATCCCTAAAGCTAAGAGTGATGAGTGATTCAAAGAGATACTGATGCATCAGCTGGGGTAGGAGAGACGGATGCTGGATATGGATGGGGGATAATGGAGATGAAGGAAAATCATTGAAGCTTTTTGAGCGGGGGGATACTTCAAAGAGAAGTACCACCATGTAGTTGAGCACTAGATTTGCTATAGGACTATTGGTTAATTGCCAAGGTTACCAAGAACATCAAGGCCTTTTCACCAACCGTCCAAAGGACTGACAAACTAACTCAAAACAAACACACAAGGATTGCCCCAGCATCACACATGAATCCTAGAGGAAGCAGTGTGGAAATGACACTCGAGAACCCATAAGCAGAAAAGTAAAACAAATGAAAGACCTGATTAAGACCTTATGCTCTAATTGCCCCATTCGCAGCATACCATGATATGGAAGATCGTGGCAACCTTGAGGAGGGAACAAGGAGATTTCTTGGAAAAGATACTTCAAGACCCAAAAGGGAAGATCCCAAATCAAAAGAAAGTGAAAATTCAAAAGAGAGTCGTTTGCCAACGAGATGGGTAGGACAAGGTACTAACGGACCAAGATCAGACATGAGGAAAGCTATATCCTACAAGGACCTATCGGAGAGCACCGAAGCTGGTGGATTTGGATGAGTGATGCGTTTGGCAAGCTGAACTAAGAAAGATAACACTTTGGTGACAGGAAATCTAGCTAAAGGATGCATTGGAATAGCTAACCAAGATGTGTGATGGGTGCAAGATGCTGATCAAGGACAAACTGACATGAACGCTGGATAGATACAATGGTACTAAGCTAAAGAGGATGTACAAGCTGATGGACCAAGATATGTTACAAATGTACAAGTTTGTTCATGTTTTGGTTTTTGTGAGATGGAAATGTTTGTGAAGGATGGGATGTCTATAATAGGTGATAGGTGGATAGGTAGATGGTTTGCGAAAAGCTTAAGTGAAAATGGGGTTTTGTGTGTGCACGTGATAATATACAAGCTAGGATACAGGATTATTTATAGGCTGGAATATGGTACAAACCTTGGACAAGATTCGGATAGACAAGGTATGGTACAAGATTTACAAGGTATAATACAAGCTTTGGTACAAGATTTACAAGCTGTATAGGAGGTATTTACAAGCTTCATCAGATTTTGGATATTTGGTTGGAACACCAAGGGAACAAGCAAGTGTGTCTTATGAGATGGTGGGTGAATGGATGAGGGATAGGATAGTGATAGATAATGGATTAGTCTTTAGTACACAGGGCGCCTGAATTACCAGGTTTTCACCAAGGTACCTATCCAAGGTGCTTGAATTGCCAAGTTTTCACCATTGGACGCTTATTTCTCTTTACTATTTTTTTCTTTTGTATTTTTCAAAAGCTGGGTATACCAAGGATCTTCAAGCATAGAACTTCTTGAGATGAATGATGTTAGTAGGATCATTCAAGAGTTCTCCTTCTGGTGTAGATAGATGATAAGCTCCGGAGCCAAAGGAAGTAGTGACAACATAAGGACCAAGCCATGTAGGTTCAAACTTGCCTTTCTTTTCTCGATCTACTTGGACTTTAATGTTTTCTTTGAGGACCATGTCACCTGGCTGAAAGTGTCATGGAAGCACCTTCTTGTTGAAATTTCTTTTGAGACAAGTTTGATAGACTATGAGATGATCATAGGCTTGTTGTCACTTCTCGTCTAAGAGATCTAGCTGGGTGAGTCGAGCTACTCTATATTCTTCATCTGATATTTTCCCTTGCAAAGATATGCGCAAGGAGGGAAGTTCAACCTCTATAGGTAGTACCGCTTCGGCACCATAGACTAGGGAGTATGGAGTTGTGCCTGTGGATATACAGAAGGAAGTTTGATAGGCCCATAGGGCTGGATTTATTTGTAGGTGCCAATCACGGCCGGAATCATAGACAACTTTCTTTAGAATTTTGAGGAGGGTTTTGTTAGTTGCCTCTGCTTGGCCGTTACCTTGTGGGAAATATGGGCTAGAAAAGCGGTGATGGATGCAGAGGGAAGTGCATAATTCTTTCATGTTGAGATTTTCAAAGTTACCTCCGTGGTCGTTGAAGATGGTGGATGGGATGCCGAAGTGGCAAACAATGTGGTACAAGATGAACTTCGAGACCTGAACTCCTGTAGTTGAGACTAGGGGGACTGCTTCCACCCATTTAGTGAAATAGTCTGTAGCTGTTATTATCCATTTATGTCCATCAGATGAGAGGGGTGTGATAGTTCCAACTAGATCAAGGCCCCAACAAGCGAAAGGCCAAGGTGGTGCAATAGGTTGTAGATCCTGTGCTAGAGCGTGCACAAGATTTGCATGCTGCTGACATGGGAGACACTTTTTGACAAAGTCACAAGAGTCTTCTTCAATGGTAGGCCAATAGTAGCTTGCTCTAAGGATTTGTTGCGCTAGGACAATACCACTCGTGTGGGCACCGCAAAGTCTAGAGTGTACTTCCTTTTACACCATCACGGCCTCATTTTGGTCTAAACATCGAGAGAGAGTATCGTGATAACCCCAATGATATAGGGTATTGGCTATGATAACATAGCGGGATGATTTTCGGATGAGGTTCTAGCATTGGGTACATGTGAGGTGAGGGGATATGATACCATCGGTAAGGTAAGCGTGAATCTCATGGTACCAAGGGGATTGGGGACCAACCAAGATACAAACATGGTTTGAATCCTCATTCGCATAGGCGAGTGTGAGGAGCTGCTCCACTAAAAACTCATACTATGTAGCTGCTTGGGGAATTTCCAAGAGTGAGCCTATAGTAGCCATAGCATCTGCTGCTTTGTTCTGTATTCGAGGCACTTGTGTAAACTGAAGCTTTGTAAAATGTTGGGTTAGCTAATCAACTAGCTCCTTGTAGGGTAATAGCTTTTCATCTTTGGTTTGATATTCATTTAGGGCTTGCTTGATGATGAGCTGAGAATCGCCAAAGATTTGTAGCTCAACAATGTTCCATTCTGTAGCTATCTTTAATCCTGCTATGAGGGCCTCATATTCAGCTATATTGTTGGTGCTAGGGAATTGTAGCTTGAAGGCTTTTAGAATGTAATCTCCTTGAGCTGTGACCAACAATATTCCTACCCCTGATCCATGAGATGTGTATGAGTCATCAAAATAAAGTTTCCATGGGGGTTGTTCTTCAATTAGACAGATATGCTCATCTGGAAATTCTGTGATCATTGGATAAGCATCTATTAGAGGTGCATTAGCTAGGTGATCTGCTATAGCTTGCCCTTTGATTGCCTTTCTATCCACATACTAGATGTCAAATTCACTAAGGAGCATAACCCATTTGGCCAAACGGCCTATAAGTGTTGTTCTAGAGAGCATATACTTGAGAGGGTCAATCTTGGAGACTAGTTGGATGGTATGACTTAGCATGTAATGGCGAAGCTTTTGAGTTGAGAAAACAACTGCCAAACAAGCTTTTTCCATAGGAGTGTAATTGAGTTCATAACCAACTAGGGTTCTACTGATGTAGTAGATGGCTCTTTCTCTGTTGTAGTCATCAAGTTGTGCTAGAAGTGCCCCTAGAGTAGTAGGTGTTGCTGATATGTACAAAATCAGGGGACGACCAGGAACTGGTGGAACCAAGATAGGGGGATTGATGAGATACTGCTTGAGATGGTCAAAGTTGCACTGACATAAAGGATCCCACTTGAAGTTCTCATCCTTCTTCAGTAAATGTGAAAATGGTGTACACTTATCTGCAAGCTGGGAGATGAAGCACCGAACAGATTGGAGCTTTCCTTGAAGAGAGCGAAGCTGTCACAGTGTTTGGGGAGGAGGCATGTCTAAGATAGCCTTGACCTTCTTGGGGTCAATCTCTATACCTCGTTTAGAAACTATGAAGCCTAGAAGCTTGCCAGATGTGACCCCAAAGACACATTTCTTGGGATTCAGCATGAGATGATATTTGGCTAACCTATCAAATACTTTCTCCAGGTCAGCAAGATGATCCATGAAGGTATGAGACTTGACCAAGATATCATCCACATAATCCTCCAAAATGCTATGGATGAGATCATGAAAAATGGCTGTCATAGCTCTTTGATAGGTAGCCCCAGCATTCTTTAGGCCAAAAGGCATCATGTTGTAGCAAAAGGTTCCCCAAGGGGTAGTGAATGTTGTCTTATGCTGATCCTCTTTTGCAATCTTGATTTGATTATACCCAGAAAATCCATCCATGAGGGACAAAATTTCATGTCTAGTTGTAAGATCTACAATCATATCTATGTTGGGAAAGGGAAAATCATCTTTTGGACAAGCTTTGTTAAGATCTCTAAAATCAATGCAGATTCTGATGTCACCGAAAGGTTTAGTGACAGGGACCATGTTGGAGATCCACTCTGAGTAGTCAATAGGTCGAATAACCTTAGCAGCTAACATTCTTTCTAATTCAGCTTTGACCAATAATGCCACCTTGGGGTGCATTTTTCTAAGCTTTTGTCTGACGGGCTTGATCTTTGGATCAACTGCAAGATGATGAACTACAAGCTTTGGATCAAGTCCTGGCATGTCTTGATATGACCATGCAAATTGGCCAATGTTCTCTCTTAAGACCTCAAAGAGGAGGTCAGCTTGGTCTTTTGATAGGGATGCAGCAATGTGAACAAGTCTAGGGATCTCTGAAGAACCAATGTTGACTTCTCGAGTATCCTCAATTAGAATAGAAGACACCTCTGGTCGATTATCTTGAGGAGGCAATGCTAAATCCTCATGTTCTTCTTGTGGCTTTGGATTTTCTTGCTGAGGGGTTCTCTTCGTTGCCTTAGCTAGTCTCAAATTCACCTTAGTTCCAGTTTTGGGTGTATAGGAACTAGGTTGGGGATTTTCTCCAAAATACCCCTTGGGATCTAGCTTGTAGATATAAGCAGAATCTAGCTTTGTTTTCTTGTGAGGAGTTTCAGCTCCCATGAATCTTGGAAGTGCCTCCTCTAATGTGAACTCATCGATGTGTATGACACTTGGTTGGTCCCAATCTATGAGTTGTTGATGGGTGAGTGGTAGGTCAATGAGGTGGATGGATAGTTCTTGGAGAATAGAGTCTTTGAGGGAGATTTGGTCTAGGATATCATCGTAGGCTCTCTTTTCAACTTCCTTAGGAATGTCTTCGATTTCGACAAGGTTACGGTGAATGTTTGAAAAAGCGTGACCGTTCTCATTGGTGCCCCCAGTTGTGGGTATGCCAAAGCCAAGACCTGACTTCGATTCCCACTTGTGTGCATCGATGGGGCACTGCATGCCTCTTTCTTCTGGTCCTAGACCACAACCTTGATAGTTCCATTTTTCAGTGATGAGCTTATGTTCTTGGGGATAATTTTGGCTGAAGTGATCAAGGCGTGCTTGATTTCTTTGAGGTGCATCCTTATGTAACCATTTTTTGATATCTGGAGTGAGCTCCTCATGAAGAGGGATTTTCGAGGATACAAAGGTTGTTGGGCCAAACTATTTGTATCGAGGAGGTGGAATCTCCTTAGCTTTGTGATATGTCGGTCGTCCATGGGCATGTGGATTAAGTGGGAGTGCCCCGACAACAAATGCATTTGACAGACTATACTCTCCACAACCTTTGTTATTGATCTTCACGGTAGACAGGGTAGAGGCGAGGATGGTTTCTGGGTCATTATAAGTGTGGGATGAGCTGGCGATGGATGTGCCAATATCAATTCCAGGGCAATGGTTTGTATATGAAGCTTCAACTGCATTGCAGTAAGCAAAGGGTTCTGGATCGGCATGGATGGTTACCTCAGTGCCTTGATGCAAAAATTTGACGCACTGATGGTAAGTGGATGGAACGGCTTTCATGGAATGAATCCATGGGTGACCGAGGAGGATGTTAAATGGTAGGTTTAGATCAATAACATGGCAGAGTGTCTCTTGGATGACTGGCCCAACCTTGATTGGCAGCAAAATAGTTCCTTCTGTGGTTCTTTCCAAGTTGTCATAAGCTTTGATGGTGATAACCTCACTGATGATATCTGCCTCAGTATACCCAGCTTGTTTTATAAATTTTAGGGTGCAAATATTCAAGGCTGATCCATTATCTATCATTACTCTTTTCACAACAAAGTTGGATACCATGATCGCTATGCGAAGCGAAAGGGTGTGATCTGGCTCGACCATGGGTATGTCGGTGGGTTTGAACGATAGGGCACATGAGGATGAGAGGTGTCCAACAAGATTACGAAAATCAATAACATTGATATCAAAAGGGACACGGGATTCTATGAGAGCATTGTCAAGGATGTTCTTGTACACAGGACTAGTGCGAAGAAGGTCTAAAATGGAGATTTGGGCTGGCATGTTCCCAAGGTGTTCCAAGATATTGTACTGGCTTTTTGATGGAGCTGATGGTGTTGGTGTAACAAGTGGGCCTGCGATGTTAAATTGCGCTCTTCGAGTGGTGACTGCACACTCATTGTTTGGTCCTTGGATATTGATAACATCGATGGAAGGCTCTTTCTCGGATATACAACCTATAAGGCTACCATAGTCTATATAGGATGAAGTGTGGTCATTGTTCTTCCCATGCTGCTGGTTTGGCTGACGGTTGTTGGTGTTGTTGTTGTTGGTTTGGATAGGTGCTTTTCTAAGATTTTGGTTGTGGTGTGGAGGAAAAGCATTTTGATAGATCTGTAAGCCTGCATTGGGAGAGGTTTGGGCACCAACAGTGATTTCCTTTTGATCAATGAGGTCCTACACATAGTCTTTCAATTTCATGTGTACCATGCAGCTTTGGATTGGCTTGGGTCAATTTGTTGGGTAGGAGAAAATTTGATGAGGTTTTCCTTGACTAATTTCTCAAAAATGACATCCAATGGCTCACCAAGGGGTGTATAGTTTCTAGGTGTAGGTTGAAATCTAGGCTTTTGTCCTGCAGCTACATTGATGGCATTAGCTTGATTGCTAGACCCTTGGAAGTTGGGTCTTAGATTGTGGTTTTGATAGCTTTGGTTATTCTGTTGTTGGTAGTTGATAGCTTGTTGATTGTTTGGTTGATATGGTGGGTTGGACTGGTTGTGAGAAGGACCAACAATATTCACATGTCTGGTGTCAGTGACGCCATCTGTTGCAATGTGCTTTTTTTTGTTCCAATACCTAGACTTGTCATTGGAATGTGATTGATTTTGGTTGGGTTCCTTGTAAATCTTGACCACACCATCTTTAATGAGTCCTTGCTAAAGGATCATTCCTTTCTCTTTGATATCTTTGTAGGTCTGCAAATAGTTCATGGTCATGTGGTGAGCCAAGCTAGGATGGGCATTATCAATAAACATTTTCACCACATGGCGTTCTAGCAAGGTGCAGGATATGCGGGTGGTAAGGGTTTGCCATCTTTGTAGGTATTCGGCAAGGCTTTCTCCACCTTTTTTCTTGGTGTGGACAAGATCAACTATTGATAGCTCTATTTCAACAAGATGGGCATATTGGGCTACAAATGCCTCAGATAATTCAGAAAAGTTTTTAATTGTGCCATAGGGGATTCTATAAAACCATTCAAGAGCTGGTCCAGCCAAGCTTTTGGGAAAAAGGCGCAAGAGGAAGACATCATTGTATGCTATGTCCTGGCAGTGCATGTAAAATTCTTTGATATGTGTGACAGGGTCTCCTTTTCCTCTGAATTTGTCAAATTTGGGTACCTCAAAGTGTTTGGGAAATGGTGTCATGGTAATGGCTCTGTCAAATGGGTAAGGACACACATTCTCAAACTTGAATGTCTTCGGATCATTCCCTTCTTGGATGGCTTTCAAAGCTATCTTCATTTGCTCCCATTCTGAATTGATAGGTGATGGCTGGGGTGCCCCCAATGTAGAAGTGCCTTGAGGTAGGTATGTGCTGGATGGGGCCACTAAATATGGATGGCTATGAGGGATTTGTTGATAGGTATTGTACATTATTTGGGCAGCTGCATGGTGGATGACAGGTTGTTGAGGGGGAGGTGGTGCATATTGTTGCATGTGCTGCGAGGCTTGCTATTGATATGGGATTTGACATTGGGATTGAGGAACATAAGCTGGCTATGGGATAAATGGATTGCTTTGTGAAGGTAAGGTATAAGATGGTTGAGAGGCTTGGGGAAAGGATCGGGGGGCTTGTGGGGTTTGACCAATATATGTGGGTTGTGCCCCCATTTGGGATGGTATCTGTAAATAATTGGTGGTTGGATGGGGTGGTGGATTACCTCCTGGAAGTGGCATTGAAAAGTAGTTGGTAATTGGAGGTAATGGATTAGTTGGTGGTGGAGGTGGTGGGAATTGAAAGCTTGGGAATGTAACTGATGGGATTTGATAGCTTTGTGCTTGAATTTGGAAGCTTGGTAGAGTGGTGGCAGGGGCTAGGGTCACTTGGGAGCTTGGTAGAAAATTGGTAGTAGCTTGTGGGATTTGATAGCTTTGTGGAGTGAGGGTAGTAGCTTGTAGATTTGTGGCTAATGGTATTGAGCTCCCAAGACCTAATGGAAATGATGGGATTGTGCTTTGGGCTGTAGTGAACAAGCTGGGGGTGATGAAAGGTTGATTACTTGGCCCCATGGGTGGCATCCCTATTGTATATTGCTGAGGTTGGCCAAAGATGCTAGCATTGATTTGGGAGATGGGTGGATTTGGAAGGCTGGTTTGGGGAGCAGCAACAGCAATAGTGAAGGGGGTGAACGGTGAGTTGTTTTGGGTAAAGGGGGTTTGGAGCGGAGAGGTATGAACCAAGGATGGAGTGGTGGTGGCTGGGTTGGTTTACGGCATGGAGATTTCAACTTGGGTGGATGATGGTATGTTTGGGTCTGTTGGATCATATGGATTGGCTGGAGGCTCTTCTTTTGGCATATATTGAGGATAATTTGGATCATAAGAGCCTATGGGTGGTGGTAGCTGCCAAAACAATGGGTGAGATGGATCTGATAATGGAGGGGGTCTTCCAAAGTCAAAGGTTCCTACATTTTCCCTTCTAAAATTAGCCATGATTGTCTCTTTGTTCTTGTCTATAATGGCATTTACCAATACTGCATTTCTTGGTTGGTTCATGAAAGCTTCAATGTCAATACATGATGGCATAGCTTTCTCTGGGCTGAAGGATGGCTGAGTGCTCAAGGGGGTGAGGCTGTTTGATCCAAATGATAGGGTTCCATTGTTTCTTTCTTCTTGGCTAAGCAAGTGACGGGTGGCATGAAAAATGCTCCTAGGGATGAGATGCAATAATGTTGATGGATGCAAAAGGGGGAAGGCTTCTCTATGCAAATGATTTCCTAGGTTAAGGCAAAGCTATATGACAAAACCTAAGGAGGATTGGGTTGGAGATTCTAACTTCAAAGATATGTTGCCAAAGCATGAAAGGTCTGCTTTCCTATGTGCAAGCTTGGTGGTGATTGTATCAACTTAAGGATAGACTGATGATCCTTTAGGAAGAACACAAGATTGACCACTTGTGGATCCCAACCTTTAGCTCAAGGTGATGAGGGATAATAAGTGACAAAGCTGAATTACCCTAGACAAAGTTCTGTCAAAGGGATAACCTTGGTGAGATTGATGGATTTGGAAGATTTTAGGAGTGGCAAACTTTTGGCAAAAGTGACAACAATTTTGAAGACTTGGATTTGAGGTTTTGATTTCTTGCTAGATGGTTTGATTCTAAATGAGATGGATGAGCTAATAATGCTTAAGGGGATAACCTAAGATGGCTGGCTTTTCTACAAAGATGACTCTAAAGTGAAGCTTATCCAAGAAGATGTGGAGAAACAAGGGTGTCTAATCATAGAAATCATGCCTAATTGGTAAGGCATAAGCAGGATTAACTCCTGGATGTTGGCTAAATTTGATGTTGCGTTCCAACCAGGCCTCTTGAAGTGCTTCGTCGGTAGCTTTTTCCTCTGCTTTGTGGAGTTTGGAAATTCATGGGCTTGGTGTTATTTCTTTTCTCTTGGCTGAAAGTTCTTGGTATGCTAGAGATGGTTTGAGTTTAACTTTGTGGAACTTCTGTTTGGGTTTGGGTTGCTCTGACATCAATTCCTGAATCTGCTTGGCTTTGAGAGATCTTGGTTGTTTTGCTTCAACTCGTTCAACTTCTGGAATAGGCAATGACTACGCTAAGTATGCCCTAAGCTAGGATTGACCGAGTTTGGCAAACATTCATTCAACAAATAAAAGATCAAGCAATAGATAGAAACAACCAGATAGAAGTTTTTGATTCTCAGAAAGTGATACTTGCGCCAAGGAGTGTGTATGTTCTACAAATGTTTTGATCAGTCACCTCAAACACATTAACATCCTAGATGGTTGTCTACAAGGCTAACAGTTGGTTTAGCTAAGGAGTCCTCAATATACCCAAGGTACGTGAGGCCCAAATCTGTAGATGAGACCAAAAAGATGTCACACAGCCGAGAGGAGCGGTAACCCACTTCTCCTTTTTCACTTCTCAAGAGTATAAAGTTCCTTGAGGCTTAGCTCGAGTGACAAAATTTTGATCCCAAGAGAGGTGTCTTTCGATTCACCTCCCGATTCTTATACTCCGCCAGAACACTGGAGTTGAGGTCGTCCAAGGGGTGATGAAATCCCCAAGAAGGCCTCCTAAAAAGAAACAAAGTTTTGGATCCTAATCTTATGCACCCAAGATGGCCTCAAAAGATGACAAGGGGAGAGAAGACTTGGATGACCTTGGGCTAAAAAACATGCTTGTTCTTTTACCAACTGACTCTTATGTGTGCTAATCTAGACTTTGCAAGCACTCATGTTTAAGAGACAATGTTCAATTCCAACTTGAAGCACCAACAAAAGTAAATCGATCGAAGAATGCAAACAATAAGAAGAGTTAGGGTCAACAAAACAAAACTCACGCGCCCAGAGGACCTCCATGTCAAGTATCAATTAATTTTTTTTAAGGAATTCAAGATTGAGTGTGAGTTTGTTTTAAGCCCAAAACAAAAGTGTGTGAGATTCGATTTCAAGCGCACGCCCGGAGGCTCTCCACGTCAGTTGTTGTTCAATTTTAGTGCCCAAACTTGAAGTGTGATCGATTTAATCTAGAGTTTTGATCATTTAAGAATTTTGATAAAGTTAAAGCAAACATTCAAAGACCAAGTGAGTGAGTTAGATTGTGGAACATTTAACACCTTTTTCAAGTAGACCCATCCCCATAAATGGCACTGAGATTGCAACCAATGGTTAATATTTGATGGGTGATTAGAAAAGAGGTGAGTCCAAGGAACTACTCAAATTGATTTTTGCAAATTTTTATTTTAACTAAACAAGGTTTCTTAAATGTCCAAAAATCAAACTTTACCTAGATTGCATGTGGAAAAGAGATTTGTTTTGTTCAATTTTTAGAAGCTCCAAATGAAGTGTTTGATATTGCAATGGTTAATTGATCCTTAAAATTCAAGATTGGATTTGTTGTTTTAATCATGCATTCAAGGAAAATTTGATTTTAATCCATGGCATTCAAGAGTGATTTTAGCAACATGCATTCAAAGACAAGTGGTTAAACATTCAAGTTTTTTCTTTTGAACATTCAAGATTGAGATTTTGTGTATTGTTTTAAGAACTTTGAAGTGCTTTGTATTAACCTTAGATCATTCAAGATTGTTTTGGACTCAAAAGTGAAAATGACTCTTTGGACTTTGGTTTTCATTCAAGATTTTGTGTTCTAGTTTGCATATTTTAAGCCCAAAAATGATATTTCTAGATTGTTTTGATGCATGAAAAACCTAAGAAACATTCAAGATTTTGCAATAAGACATTTGTTTGAAACAAATAACAAAGCTTTCAGGACAATTTTTGGCAACCATTTAGGACTCTTAGTTTTCATGAGATTTTTTTAAAAGAACTTTAGTGTGCACTTAGTGTTGATTTTGAACCTTTTGAAATGGAAACTTGAAGTTCTTTTTAAATTCCCAAAAATCAAGTGTTCCTAATTTTGCATGAATGCATCTAAAACCTTGATGTTGCAAGGATGCAAATGATTAGATTGGTTTAGTTTCACTTGTTAAAAGATTTTTTCTTTTTTGCAAATTTTTAATTTTTCAATGGATTTAAGTATGATTTGGGGGTTCATTTTAAGCACTAAAAAGAAGTGTGTATGATTTTGCTTCCTTAAAAAAAAATAGCCAAGATCTCCCACAAGAAGAAGAAGAAGAAGTAGATGGAATAAGAAGAATATAGACCAGAAGAGGAAGAAGAATTTCAAGTTCTTTGTCCACCTATAAGCTTGAAAAATCTGCAAACACTATGAGATAGATTATGAGTTCCTTTTGTCTTCTTCATGCTCATGTGGACCTACAAAACCAATTTATACAATTCTACCAATCACAAAAATAAGTAAAATTAGCCAAAATCAGCAAATGACATACAAAACTTGACTTAAAAAAGCTAATGAAGATGACCCATGCGGGGTCCCACCGGGCATGCCAAAATGTATATGAGCAATGTTAGTATGCTAATGGAAACCAAATTTAAATAAAGCTTCTACAAACTAAAAAAAATTCATAAACTTCAAGATAGACTAAGATGAGCTCTTAATTGAAAATATGAGCCATTAATGGGCTCTCTCAATGAGAAGCTCTCTTGTTGAGTAGCTTTGTCTAAATAGATAGGATGTATGCTCAAGATTATGCTTCAAAAAGGGCTTCAAATGGAATTGGAATTTGGGTGTGAGTGTATGGTTTTGATGTAAAATGGCTTCTCAAAATGGCATTATGACTTTACTTCATGGATTGTGTTATTTTTCAAAGGGGAAGGATCCAATTTATAGGCAAGAGGCTTGAGGGATTGAGGGCTAAGATGCAAGGATGGGAAAAAGCTCATGGAGGGCTCAGATTGCATGAGAAGAGAGCACATGGATTGTGCTTCCTTATAGCCAATCAAGGAGTGACACATGTCACATGGTGAGAGGATGGAGGAAAGGGGAAGGATGAGTCAACAAAGGAGGCTCAAGGGATAAAATTTTCATAAAGACCCTCATAATGACTTGTAAGAGCAATAAAAGAGCTTGTAAGAGTCATTTATGACCTAGTGGACTTCATAAAGTTTTATGGTTGAGATATTTTGAGGGTGATGAGAGAAATTTTGACTTGGACTTGATTAGAAAGGTTTTAAGCTTGTTTAGGCTTGTGCAAATGATTAGAGGATGGATTAGGATGGTTTAGGATTAGCTTAGGGATAGGCAAGTGGATGGCATTTAATGAGGGTGGGTGAAGGAGGAGATATTTGTTAACTTTGGCTTGGGTTAGTAAGTTTTAACCCATGTTTAGGGAATGTGACAAGGTTATGAGGGGATTAGGATTAGGTTTAAAGACATCTTCTAGAAGAGTCTAGACTTTGGATGAGGATAAAGACTTTCTAGAATAGTCTAGAATTTCCTAGGATGAGGATAAAGACTTTCTAGAAGAGTCTAGAACTTCTTAGGATGAGGATAAATTAGATTTTTAGGAAATAAATAAAGTTTAATGTATTTCAAGAGTTTTGGTTGAGGAGATATTTATTAAAACTTTTTTAATAAACATGAGGATTAATATTTAATCTTAATTAAATATTTTGAGTTGGGATTAGGGGTAGGAAATGATGGGATTAGCCTTTAACCGAAATTAAAGAAGGATTAGAAGATTTTGGAAGAGGTTATTGGTCATAAGGAAATTGGCCAAGTTTTGGGCAAAAAATAAATTTTTTTATTTATTTTAGGATTTTTGGTCAATTTATTAATTAAATAATTAATAAATAAGAAAATAATGTTTAAATAAGATTTAAACATTTTTGGGAGGGATTCCTTAATTAAATATTTTTAATTAAGATAAAGGGATTTAATGGCATAAAAATTAATTAATTAATAAATGATGATGTCATTAGGTATTTTTTCAAAAAATAAAAATACTTTATTTTTTAAAGGATTTTTAGGTGTCTACAGAACCGAGTACAAGTCAAGAAAGGTACAAATATAACACCTTTTGAATTATGATATGGTCACTCACCCAATGTAAAACATTTCAAAGTATTTGGTTGCAAATTTTTTATCCTTCAAGATGCTAGAACTGAAAAATTTGATGCAAAAAGTGATGAAGGCATATTCCTTGGTTATTCCACTAGAAGTAAGGCATACAAGTGTTTGAATACTAACACTAATAAAATTGTGGAAAGTGTAAATGTAAACTTTGATGAACATACAGAAGTCCAAGCTAAAGAACCAAAAAGAATGGATGAATACAGAACTTTTGTGTATTCTTATTAAGGAATGATTGATGAGGATGATGTCAATCAAATTGAAACTCAACAACAAGTTTTAGTTTTAGGCGACTCACAAGTAGTGAATGCCGAGCTACATTTAGAAGCAGAGTTGCAGAATGAAGAAAATGCACAATCTAATTTTGAAGTCAGTACATATGAAAGAGATGTAGAACAACCTGAAAACTCAGTACATAGTGACCCTGAATCAGAAATATCAAACATGGAAGCAAGGACAGAACCAAGATTATCCAAATATGTAAAAAGACATCACCCTACTGAACAGATAATTGGTGACAAAGATGCAAGACCAATGACAAGGAACAGACTAACACATGAATCATGTCTATTCAGCAAATCTAAACCTAAGACAGTATATGGTGCATTACAAGATGATGATTGGTACAAAGCTATGGAAGAAGAGATTGATCAAATAAAGAAGAACAAAACTAGGAGTTTGGTTCCTAGACCAGTTGACAAGAACATGATTGGCACCAAGTGGGTATTTAGAAACAAGCTAGATGAGAATGGTGAGATTACCAGAAACAAAGCTAGACTAGTATGCAAGGGTTATGCTCAAGAAGAAGGAATAGACCATGGGGAAACATTTGCCCCTGTTGCTAGTATGGAAGGAGTAAGAACTTTACTTGCATATGCTGCATATAAAGATTTTAAAGTCTATCAGATGGATGTAAAATTTGCTTTTTTAAATGGCATACTAGAACAAGAAGTCTTCATTGAACAACCGAAAGGATTTGTTGATGAAAACAACAGGGATATGGCTTGTAAGCTACATAAAGCATTCTATGGTTTGAAATAAGCACCTAGAGCATGGTATGAGAGAATTCACAAGTATCTAATACAAATAGGATTTGAAAGAATTGGTGATAATAGCAACATGTACATCAAAGTAGAAGAAGGTAGAGACATTATTGTATCTAAAATCTTTGTGGATGACATAGTGTTTGGTGGAAAGGAAGTACTTTGCAAAGGCTTTGCTGACAAAATGAAACATGAATTTGAGATGTCTATGTTTGGAGAAATCAAATTCTTTCTTGGATTGCAAGTACATCAACTCAAACATGGTATATTTGTGACACAATCAAAGTACATCAAAGAGATTCTTAAAACATTTGGATTAGAGGAGTCCAAACCGGTCAGCACACCAATGGCAACAGAAAATAAGCTGTCGAAAAATGATGAATTAGCTGAAGTCAATCAAACAATGTACAAATCCATTATTGGAAAACTATAATATGTTGTACATACTAGACTAGACATAGCTTTAGCAGTTGGAATAGTGGCTAGATTCTCTACTAATCCTAAAGAAAATCATCTCATAGCAGTAAAAAGAATAATGAGATATCTTAAAGGAGCTAATAACTTTGGTCTATACTACAAAAAGAATAGAAAATTTGAGCTCAATGCATATACAGATGCAGATTGGGGAGGTAACATTGATGATAGAAAAAACACAAGTGGAGGTGCATTATTTCTAGGCAAAAGGCTAGTTACCTGGACTAGAAAGAAACAAACATGCACATCTCAGTCTACTGCAGAGTCAAAATATGTGGCAGCAACAGTCAATTGCACAAACATTGTGTGGCTCACACATCTATTGGAAGGAATGAAAGAAGAGGTAACAAAACCTGTGATATTGTATTTTGATAACAAAAGTGCTATAAACATATCCAAAAATCCAGTAATGCATGCAAAAACCAAGCACATCGCAATCAAGTATCATTATGTTAGAGAACTAGTAAAAGACAAACAAGTGAAGTTGGAATACATTCACATAGGAACAAACTGCAGATATCTTCACCAAACCATTGCCAAAGGATGCTTATAAATATCTTAGAGGCAAGTTGGGGGTAATATCCCTAACTCAAGTAGTTTAAAGCAACAAGGAAGCTGCCCTGCATCACCAACAATGAATCATTAAAATATCAAAAGAATGATGCAGAGGACAACAGTCGGAGTAGAAACTCCAAATCAGTCACAAGCATGGTGATAGAGGGAGAAAACAACAAGAAGCCAAAGCTCATATTTTGCATAATAAAGATGCTACATCTTTGGCATTTATGTCAAAGAGGGAGAAATGTGAAACCTGATCAATACAAAGCAAGAGGGAAATATATGTGAAAGAGGGAGATATATGAGATCAGCTAGTAAAGATGAAGCCAGCAAAAAAAAGTAGCAGATAATGTATACAATCTTGGTGGTAACTAAATTGATCAATTGATCAGTTTGGTTTGCCATCAATGTCAAAGAGGGAGATTGTTGGAAATGATTGAAGAAATCATGAGGAAAGTTGTTGGAATGATATATGGAAATGGTAAAGAATGTTCTCAATCATTGTTTTATCATTGATGTCAAACTTGCTACTTGCAGGAATGACAATTGCTTTACTGATCCAAATACTATCAATTAGTTGATTGACAAGGAGGAGGCAATCAATAAGATGTAACTAGTACACCTAGAGAAAGGTTGAATTTATGATGTTGTAATGAAGTACAAGGATCAGCTAAGCCAAAGATGTAAGGTTTTAGCTAAGACATCTGTAAAACTTAATTAAAGTTCATTAGAGAGAAGGAGCCGAGCAAGCTATTAGGTGTCGAGCAGATTCCTAGTTGAAGCCGAGCAAGATCAACATCAAGTGCTAAGTAAACTTCAGATGCCAAGTGATATCAAGTGTTGAGTAAACTTCAAGTGCCGAGTGATATCAAGTGCTAAGTAAACTTCAAGTGCTGAGTGATACAAGTGGTGAGCAGATATAAGTGCCGAGTAACACAGAGATGTCGAGCACCAGTAAAACTAATAGTGCTGAGTAACACAAAGATGCCGAGCACCAGTAAAAAATAATAATGCCGAGTTGCTGCATTATTTTGAAAATCAAAGATTCGCCATATCTAAGCCAACAAGGTTGTTATCTAGAAGTTTGTTAATTAAATGGAAGATAAGAATGATGAACTGGTGCCACAGAACACCATGTAAAACATTTTTGAGGATACAACTGAAGAAGTTTCTAGATGAGAACAAGATATGAGGTATATACATTGTATCCTACCTAATCCATTTTGAAACCCTAAAATTGGAGAAGGAGAATTGAGCGGCAAAGGAAAAATCAGATTTCTACTTAAGGAATCATAAGTTCATGAGGAAAAGAGAGAGAGAGAGAGAGAGAGGCAGTCAAGCATGAAAGCATAAAATGCTAAAGGAGGTGCTAAGGAGGAAAGAGACCATAGTTACTTTGTTTCAATAAGAAGACCCTAGATATGGATGCATTGACATGATGAGTAAGAAGACTCAAGGAGATGAAGCTTGATAAGAAGACAAGCTATCAGAGCTAAAGTGATTGAAGTCAAGCATAAGGATTGAACTAAAAGTGTGATCTAAAATTTGCAAAGTATGTTGTAAGTTATATCAAATCAAAAGGCCATTATCGTTACTTTCTAGCAATTGTAACAGTTAGTTTAAATCTTATGGACTTAGGTTGGTTGGATAGCCATGAGATAAATCCTTTAACAGGGTGACATTCCAAGTGAATGTTCTAAAGTCCTTTAACTAGGCCCATTCCTAACAGTTTGGTGAAATCCTCTAACAAGGTCACATTTAATAGTGTGTTGTAAGCCTTTAATAGGGCAGGCTTTTAACAGGGCATCACTTTAGAAGAGTGAGAATCAAGTAGCATGTTACTGGCAATTTTTCTCAAATTGGGTTTCCGCGTAAATCATTGTGTCATGTGTTGATTTTGCATGTTTTATCTCTGCATGTTGATTTACTATAACTTACTAATATGGTTGATTTAAATTTGGGTGGATGAAAAGTGTATGAATTTATTAAAAGTGTAGAAAAAGTATTATTAGAGCATTTGGACCTTGAATAACTGATTCACCCCCCCCCCCCCCCCCCTCTCAGTTATTCTAAAGAATTCTAACATTCCAATCGATATGATGGGACTGAAGTGTTGATTTATTCTTGATGTTGTCATGTTGTGACATGTTTTGGACTCAACCATTTTGGAGTCTTCAATTAGTATGATTTGAGATATATTTTGGTTATTGAGAACCAATGGATACTTTTGATTATCAGTGATGCTTCAGTTGCCAATAGAGAGCTGTTGTGGTCATGATTTTCTATGGATGCTTTTCAGTTGCTCATGGAGATTTGATGCTTTTATTATGGATATTTGATGTTTTTATTATGAATTATCTTTTGTGATTTTGAGATTTATGATTCCATGAGCTTAGGGTAGGTTATCTGCTTGTAATGTGAGGAAGTGGCTTGCAATGGAGGTCGGCGACCCAAGAGGCTACCAAGATAACTCATTGTAAGTTGTTTAATAAGTGAAAATATTCACACCTAATACTAACTAAATGAACCTTGTAGTGCCTACCCCTAGGCCACATTTTTCTATCATTGTCGAACTCTTATAGAGCTAGTCTCATGTTGATGGTTAGCAGCATTGTTTTGAGACTATCAAATATTGTGTTATGGATTCAGTTTATTATATGATGAGATTACTTGGTACTTTACATTTTATGTATGTATGATGACTATTCAAGTGATTTTAGTTATTAATGATGATTAGTAAGATGATTTATTATATGTGTTTTCTTATGGATACTTACCCCATACTTGCATGTGTATGGTGTGTGTGTTTTTTTTCTTTATGTATGGCATGTCTGATGTAGTTCAGGAAGGGAGTCGTAGTCACCTACTAGTCAAGATCTACACGATGTACCACTCCCTACCATTGCCTATTTAGTTTAGTATAAATTATGCTTCTACATGCATGGTTTTTATGCAGGTTGTAGTTACTGGGTATCGACTTCCCTGAATTGCCAGGATGAGCGTACCCTATCACATCATCTCAATGATAAGAGAGGGGAGATAAATTCTCAAGTCCAAATCCCAACCCTTTAATCCATTTGGCCTAATTGAAAATTAGGACAAGTATCTGAGTTGAGTACCCTTCGAATGCATCATATGATGTAATTCATGATATTAACCCTTTTGGTTGATTTTGTATGTGTTTTTCTATAGTAGATTTTTCGTATTTTATTTTATGAGTCTTTGATGCATTTTCTATTAATTAAGCCTAATTAAAAGATTTAATTAATAATTTAATTTAATGAAAAATGAATATGGTATTTTAATATTTATTTTATTTAATTAATTTGAAAATTAATTAAATAAAATAATTAAATTGGAAAATAAAAGTTATAAGTTTAAATTTGGAATGTGACAATATTTATTTTAATAATAATATATTTGTAGTTCATTTTTAAATAAATGACTAAATAATATTATTATTAAAGCTAATAAATATTTTAGCAATTAAGTTTTGAAAATGAAATTTAAAAGTGGAAAATATATATAAATTATTAAAAGATTAAAGGTTGCATGATGTGTGCACATGATTAAAATATAAATATATGAAGATAAGAATAAGTGAAATTATTAAAGTTAGTACATAAGATTTAATAATAAATAAATTAAATTGAAAAGGGTAAATTAAATATTATATTAATTAATGTGCATTATTTTAATGTTTGTTCAAATAGGAGTTTGCGAATTCTCGAGAGTTGTCATGTAGACAACATAGGAGTTTGCACTCTAAGTATGCACTAGTTGTCTACACTTAGGAGTTAGCATTTTATTTGAGCACATGGTGTCTACAATCTTATGACTCATCTAGAAGGTTGGAGAAGACTCATGCTTATCTTCTAGTTATTTCTAGACACATTCTAGATGCATCTTAGAGGCCTTTAAATAGAGGATCTCCTAGTGTGTTTGGACAAGCTTAAATGAAAGCTTCAAAGCTTACATGCATTTGAGAAGCTCATATGCTTCTACATGCTCATATGTTTCTACATGCTTCTATGCTTCTTCAAGCACTTCTAGTCACATGGGAATTTTGGTTGGTTTGGATCTTGGAGGAATTGCATATGAGAAGAAGGAAGGGACTTTTTATAGACTTCTGAGGCATAGAAAATTAGCATCAGTGTCCAGGTGCACTCGTGATAATCACATATTCTATTTGCACTCTTTCTTTTCCTATCTTTATTATGTCTGTTATATGTGTATGAAACTTCTCTATGATTGAATCTGTAATTTGAAATTGGAATCTAGATATGTATTTATTTGGTTGCAAAAGAAATCAATAGAGAACTCATTAGAAAACCCTAGCTTCAATTTAAGAAAGAAATTAGATCTGAATCGGGTTTGGGTTCAAATTTATATTGTGAAATTAGATAGGCAAGAGTTGAAATTAAAATAGAAATTCTAAGTTGAAAATTTGAATGGCTAGATGTAATCTTTCTATCAAATTATATTTTTAGATGCATACGGACAAACCTATTAGATGGATGAATGGGTAAATTTAGAGAACAATTACCTTTTAGGAGAAATTCTTAATTCATCACAAACTGCCTTGTCGGTGCCCCTTGGATAGACCCGAATTCAGTCATTCATAACTTTTTATCGTGATCGAATTTATTCGATCGCTCTAGTAAGAATTGGTGCAATTTGGCCCTCACCAACATATTTCAATTTTAGCCTGATCCAATAGTTCATTAGGGAGATATGGCCCTCGTACTGGGACTGTTTTATTCAAGGACAGATATTTCTCCATTTCCCATAACCAAGAGTTCTTTATGTTTAAACTTCACAAAAATAATATATCAAAGCATGGAATGAATTAAAGATATTATTGCAATCTTCCCTTAGTAGAAGCTTAGCTTTTATGAATTAGTTTTATATGATTTATTAACTAATCTAATTTAATTAAGATTAGTTAATAGTAGAAGAAGTATAATTAATCTATTTATCAACCAATATAGGAAGTATTTAGTTGAGATATTAATATTGGTGATTTATTATAAATTTTTATTAGTAAAGTAATAATTTGAACATTGATGGAATGATACATAGTTGACTCTTAATAAACAAAACTATTATCAGCTGATAATCATGTAGTTATTGACATAGCTACTAGTTAATTTAATCGTAGAATTAATTAGATTTAATTGATAATAGAGTTTTAATTGTTTTATCAAAAGAATATTAGTATTCATTGAAATAATGATGAATGTGGTCATTATAGATCTATTAATAAGATTCTCAATATAGCTTGTTATTAAATATTAACAAGTTATTATTATTGAACTATGAATATGAATATTTGTGTACTAGATTATAGTTGACTTTTAACTTACAAAATTATAGTTAGTTATTCGTCAACTGATATTAATTGGAACATTGTCATGGATATGTAATTATTAATTAAATTAATTAGAGTTAATTAGATTTAATTAATAATTAAGTTATGTAATAAAATTTTAATTGATATGCTAATATCGATTCCTCTAGCAAAGTTGTGAAATATGTATATCGAAGTTGACAATTCGTACTCTCATGACTTGAATAATGACTTTAGATATTTTAATAGTGAGACTTAGTAATATTTAATTGAGAACTATTAGAATGTTAATAGGTCATGGATGGTGTACCTATGTTAATTGATTGATTGAATTGATCATTTTAATAAAGTTATAATCTTCTTATTTGAAGACTAGTAATTGGCTCTCTTATAATTTAGATGAATAATGATCCTTTATTTATGTTAAAAGTTGAAGTAACATTAAGAAGAGTCATTCAATTTGTAACATTGATCTTAGCAAAATAAAGTGAATGATTTTATTAAGTGTCAAATGATTTAATGAGTAAATATTTATCTTTAAGTTATTCTTAGAATATTATTTTAATGATGGAAAGAGTAATGCTATCGGGGAACAAACGAGTTGACTTGTAGGTCAAATGATTAAACTTAGACACTTGAAGTATACTTGAAACAAAAATTGAAGCTCTACACTTAATTCAAGTATGTGATTTTAGTAAACCAAAACATGTGTTTGCATTGTGTTTTTTCTATGCTTCTTGTTTTGAGTTTTTGGGTTGACTAGTGTTGACCAGTCTTAGGTTGTTACCAGAGGCTTGAGGGTTATGTGATGTGATGACATGTTGATCTTATTTGGTCTCGATCTTTATAAACCCAACCATAGTATGTGATGGAATGTTCTATGAAATATTTTTAATTACTGATTTTTATAGTTGAGATTCTTATGTATGAGATGTTTGACATAACCATTTTTGAATCATCAAACAGTTATCCTTGGGTTACTTTTTAGTCGTCATGATGAGATTGAAATGTTGATTTATTTCTTGATGATGTCATGTTGTGACATGTTTTGACTCAACAATTTTGGAGTCTTCAATCAGTATGATTTTGAGATATTCTTGGTTGCTTGTTGAGAACCAATGGATATTGTGATTTATTTTGAGATATATTTTGGTTATTGAGAACCAATGATTATTATGATTATCAGTGATGCCTTCAGTTTCCAATAGAGAACTGTTGTGGTCATGATTTTCTATGGATGCTTTTTAGATGCTCATGGAGACTTGATGATTCTTATTGTGGATATTTGATGCTTTTATTATGGATATTTGATGATTCTTTTTGTGAATTATCTTTTGGTATTTCTTTCCAGTCACTCGTATAGGACTGGGGTGATTTATGATTCCATGAGCTTAGGGTAGGTTATCTACTTGTAGTGTCAGGAAGTGGCTTGCAATGGCGGTTGGGGCCCTAAGTGGCTGCCAGTGTAACTCATTGTAAGTTTGGTTAATAAGTGATAACATTTACACACTAAATTGGGATTAAATGAACCTAAAAAGATAATTGTTTTGGTTCTTGCACATGCCTTGAGTGCTTGTACAGAAGAGAATGGGAGTAGAGAGAACACATGGTTGCGACCTTGCATTCCATAGTATGTCTTGTCAATATGAGAGGATACTAGTGGTCGCATGAGGATCAGTATGGACCCATGGAGTTTAGCTAACTGCCAGAGTAACTTGTACATAATATATGCGATGACACTTTTCCACTTGCATAGTAGGTTTCCTACATGTCATTGTGTGCCTCTGGGAATTAGATGTCAATTTTGTGATTGGAACCTTTGAGTTAGTATACTTTTAGGATTCTTGGACTTAGAGAGTATTTATACTTTGTGGTTTTGATAGCCTGTTTGGGACTTGAGATTATCTCCTTAGCATGGTGGGAGTGGACCACTTAGGTTCCACACGGTTGGGTGGTAGTGTTTTTCCACTCTTATCATTTGAAATCCATCCGAGACACCATGGCTGGAGCATTCTTGGTTGGTATTTATCTTCATTTTACTCTTGGATCATTATGATAGATGATATACCTTATGATGGATGGATTTACTGGTATGTTTCTTACATTGATGATTTGCATATGTTAGATGATGTTATCTTATGCTCATATTTGCATGTTAGATTACTTTCTGTATATGATGTAGTATGATTTAGGAGTGACATTCCTACTATATTAATACCGATGATATCTTCGGTGCTTTGGGATGTCATGCACGGAGGGATGGCTAGAATCCACGATGGTCTAATGATGTTATTTATAGTTGGGAGGAATCGTGCGCTTAATTATTTATGTTTGTGATATATGGTTATCGTTTATGACAGATGTTATATCTTTTGTGATGATGTATCATGTATGATTTGTGGTTTCATTTATGCTATTGCATCATGGATTAATATTGGATGATGATGTACTTTATTTACATGGATATTTACTCTTTCAAGCTTTTCATAACCTGTGACATGTATAGTGGATGATTAAGCAATCTGAAATGTAATTACTTAAAGGACACTTGTAATATTGTTTAAGAAATTTGGATGTATCATTGCTAAGGATGTGATGTTAGATGAATAGTTAAATTAGATGTGATACAACGTTAAGGGATTCATAAAGAATGTAATTTGTTAAGTATGTTATGTTTACTTTCATTTGAATTTTTGCTATAGCTTCCATTACTATGTATAAGTTGTGAATGGTTTATATTTCATGTTTTAAAAAAATAAAAATTGTTTGGCAAACTTACTGAAATTTTAAATTAATTCTTTGGATCCCTTGGCGGGGCATTACAAACCTTAAAAGATAATTGTTTTGTTCTCACCCATGCCTCGAGTGCTTGTAAAGACTGGGATGGGAGTAGAGAGAATGCATAGTTGTGACCTTGCATTCCATAGTATGCCTTGTCTATATGAGAGGATACTAGCGGCCGCATGAGGATTAGTAGGGACCCATGGAGTTTAGCTAACTACTAGGGTAACTTCTACATGATATATGTGATGACACTTTCCCGCTTGCATAGTAGGTTCCTACATGTCATTATGTGCCTTAGGGGTTTAGATGTCAATTTTGTGATTGGAACCTTGAGTTAGTATACTTTTAAGATTCCTGGGCTTATAGAGATTTATGCTATGTGATTTGGATAGCCTGTTTGGGACTTGAGATTATCTCCTCAGCATGGTGGGAGTGGACCACTTAGGTTCCATGGGGTCAGGTGGTAGTGTTTTTCCATTCTTATCATTTGAGATCCATTTGAGACATCGTGGCTGATGTGTCCTTTATGATGGTGGATATGTATCCTTTCATTGATGATTAGCTTATGTTAGATGATGTTATCTTATGCTTTTATTTGTATGTTAGATTACTTTCTGCATATGATGGAGTATATAAAAGTGTGACATTCCTATTATGTTAATATCGATGATCTCTTCGTTTGTGTGGAATTTTATGCACAGAGGGATGGCTAGGACCCACGATGGTCTAATGATGCTATTAATGGTTGGGAGGAACCATGCACTTAGTTTATTATGTTTGATCTTTATGATGGATGTATATATCTTCTATGATGATGTATTTTGTGTATCATATGGTTATCTTTACTTGATGTATCATGGATTAGAATAGGATGATGTACTTTATTCCACATATGTATATTCTTTTAAGCTTTTCATACTCGATGACATGTACAGTGGATGATTGAGCATTTAGGAATGTAATGTATAAACATTGGACTTATCATTATTATTTTATGTGGTTGTTGTATTAGATGGATTTAGTAATGTCAGTTGATTTAGATGTAATTCAATGTTAAGCGATCTTTAAAGAATTTAACCTATTATGTTTACTTTTAGATGGTTATTTCTATTGCTTCCATTATTGTGTATAAGTTATAAGTGGTATTTACTTTCATGTAAAAACATAAAAATGCTTCCAAACTTAGTGAAATTCTAGGCTAATTCTTTGGATCCCTTGGTGGGGCATTACATTTGGTATCAGAGCCCGAGTTTTTACTTTGGGAGCTCTGGGTATTTTGGAACAACTAGAACTTTGAACTATTAAGTGTATCTCTTCAATTTGAGACTAGGTGAACTAAAAAAAAAACTTGAATTGTTACTTGTATATTTTTCATACTTCAACACTTAGCTTTCAAAACTGAAAATTTTACTTAAACCTAATCATAGAATTGAACTTAGTCTATTGCAAACATGTGTTTTTTTATTGTAATAGTACTTTGTGCTATTGTAGGATGGTATCTCGGACTAGGTCTTCTATTGGAGACTGTGGTAGAGGCCATGGTAGAGGTCATGGTCATGGTAGAGCTATCAATGTCCATGAGTCTGCCCAAGGGGGATCTGCTCATGAAGAGAGCAGAGGAGAGCACGCTAGTAAGCAATAGGAAGAGAGCCATAGATAGGACCAAGCTGAGGCTAAAGAGGTTGATTTGAGACAAATGATGCAAACCATTCTTGATCATCTACCTCTTGCTCAAGATCAGCCCAAAGCACATTTGATAGAACAAGAGCATAGACCCAGGTCTAGGAGCCCTCAGAAGGATCGACAGAGGTCCATTGTGTCCACTCAGATGAAGGATCTTTTGAGATCCAAGATCAAGCCTTTCAATGGGAAAGGTTCCGGTTATGTGGCCAAACAGTGGCTTAATGCCCTCGATAGGATTTTTGCCATGAAGGATTTTGACACCAATGTTAAGGCAAGATTTGCGATTACCAAGTTGGAGAATTTTGGGGCCATTTAGTGGACAATTGATATGAAGATAGTTGGGATACAAAGGCCTATATCTCTGTGGATGATTTCTACTATGCAAATGAAGTAGAGTTTCCATAAAGGATGTCAGATATTTGCTATTATGGTAAATGATCTTGATGAGGAAGACTTTAGATCACCCACTTTTATAGGAGTACGCAAATGTTTTTCCAAGTGAGATTTCAGGCATGCCTCTGAAGAGGGACATCGATTTTAGTATTGATCTAATTCATAGAGCGGAGCCTATCTCTCCTTATTGTATGACTACATAGAAATTGGGTGAGTTACACCTTCAGCTAGAGGAACTTCTGGCCAAAGGGAGCATTGGACGTAGTGTATCACCATGGGGAGCTCCAGTGCTCTTTGTGAAGAAGAAAGATGGTTCTTTGCACCTTTGTATTGACTACAAATAGTTGAATAAGGTGACTATTAAGAACAGGTATCCTCTACCTAGGATTGATGACTTATTTGATCAGATCAAGGAAGCTACAGTATTCTCCAAGATTGACCTTAAGTCAGGATACCACCAACTTTGCATTAAGGAGGCTAACATTCACAAGACCACTTTTTGAACTCGCTATGGGCATTATGAGTTCATAGTGGTACCTTTTGGGTTGACTAATGCTCCATCAATTTTCATGAGTTTGATGAATGGGGTGTTTCGATCTTATCTGGACAGATTTGTACTTGTGTTTCTTGATGACATATTGATATATTCTAAGTCTCAAAAGGAGCATGAGGAACACCTATGATTGGTTTTACAGTGTTTAAGAGACAATCAGCTTTATGCCAATGTAGCTAAGTGTGAATTCTTCAAATCAGAGATTCAGTATTTAGGGCATATCATTTTAGGTGATGGTATTTCAGTAGATCCTACAAAGATTTAGGCAATAATAGATTGGTCTACACCAACTAATATGTCAAAAATTTGTAGTTTCATGGGCCTAGCTAGTTATTATCACAGATTTGTCCAAAACTTCTCTAGGATAGCACATCTTATCACTTCTCTTCAAAGGAAAGGAAAGAAGTTTGTGTGGACAAAAAAATGTGAGGAGGCATTTCAGAAGCTTAAGGAGCTTTTGACTAGTGCCCTGATTTTAGCCATACCTGATTGAGAAGGTGATTTTATGGTGTGTACAGATGCTTCCCTAGAAGGGATTGGGGCAGTATTGATGCAAAATGGATGGGTGATTGCGTATGAATCACACAAGGTTAAGGATCATGAGCTGAATTATCGTATGCATGATCTTGAGTTAGCAGTAGTAGTTCATGCTTTGACAAGGTGGAGACACTTCTTGTTGGGGCATAGATTTGAGCTACATAGCAATCATTGCAGTCTTCAGTACATTTTCACTCAGCCTAATATGAATGCTCGCCAAAGAAGATGGATGGAATTTCTATGCGATTATGATTTTGAGATAAAGTACATTAAGGGAAAGAAGAATGTGGTGGAAGATGCTTTGAGTCATAGGAGACATGTGATATCATCTGACTTTTAGTGTGGATTTGAGGAGTCAAATTCTTCAAGCACTTCCTACAGATTTTTGGTATTAGGAAGTGTGTAGAGAGATAGATTCAGGAAGACCTTTGGAGGGTAAGTTTGCAGGCTACGTTCAAGAGTCAGATGGTCTTTTGAGATATTTGGGGAGGATTTATGTACCATTACTGGATGAGCTTCGCACCCTGATCCTAGCAAAATCCCATCGTACACCTTAGTCAGCACATCCAAGTGTCAAGAAGATGCATGCTGATTTGAGACATTTATTCTTTTGGTCTAGGATGAAGCGAGACATTGCTAATTATGTGGCTAGGTGTCTTGAGTGTCAAAGAGTGAAGGTAGAACACCAGCACTTGACCAGACTATTGCAACCAAATCTCATTCCTTCATGGAAGTGGGATATCATCTCCATGGACTTCATAGTAGGATTACCTATGATTTTTCATCATCATGATGCTATCATGGTCATCGTTGATTGGTTGACTAAGGTGGTGCATTTTTCACCGATTAGGTCTTCCTACACAGAAGCTTCTATAGCTAATATCTTCATGTGTGACATTATAAGATTACATGGCATTCCTAGAAAGATCATTTCTAATAGGGATCCTGTATTCACATCTGCATTCTAGACATCATTGCAGCATGAGCTTAGAGCACAATTAAATTTTAGTTGGGCATATCATCTAGAGATAGATGGTCAGACAGAGAGGGTGAATAGTTTTGGAAGATATGTTACCGATGTATGTGATGAATAGGCAGACACATTGGGAAGACTATCTCTACCTAGTGGAGTTTTCTTACAACAACGGGTATCATAGTTCTATTGGCATGGCACCATTTCAGGCATTATATAGACATCCTTTTCTTACACCCTTGAGTTGGGACAGTCTTGAGGATCGCATCTTTTTGGGTCCTAAGATGCTTCGTGATATCGAGTAACAGGTAGTGCGTATCCGTGACAACTTGACTACAGCACAAGATAGGCAAAAAAAGTATGTTGATGCACATAGGACAGATAAGCAATTTGATGTGGGAGATAAGGTTTTCTTGAGAGTGCATCCATGGAAGAGTCTAATCTGATACGGAAAGGGTTCTAAGCTAGCACCTCGCTTTGTGGGACCATTTGAGATTTTTGAGAGGATTGGCCTGGTTGCTTACCGCCTTGCTCTACCGCCTAGCCTAGCTCGCATTCACAATGTTTTCCATGTTTCAGTACTTAGGCAGTATATCCCTGATGTTGTACATGTTCTTGATTGGAATGCATTACAGGTATAGGATGGGTAGCTAGCTTTGGAGCCGGTTTGTATTCTGGAGCAGCAGGAGTTGACCCTCAAGGGTCGAACCATCGAGCAGGTAAGGGTCCAATGGGAACCTACTGATGATTCTTTAGCTACATCGAAGGATGCAACTAGATTATGGGAGTTATATCCCTACTTTTTTGTAGGCTTCCAGGAGTAAGCCTAACCCAAGTGGGGGTGGATGTAGTGTCTGCCCTCGTTTACATTTTTCTGGACACATTGTTGCTATTATTATCAGACTATATTAGACTAGTTTTATGTTGATGGATTAGTGGTATTGTTTTGAGACTATCATCCATTATGTTATGGATTCAGTTGATATATGATGAGATCATTTAGACTTTACATTTCATGTATGCATGATGATCATTACATTGCTTTCAGTTATTGATGATGATTAGTTAGATGGTTTATTATCTCATGTGTTTTATTATGGATACCTACCCCATACTTGCATGTGTATGTTGTGCATGTTTGCTCTTATTGTATGGCTTTTCTAATATAGTTAAGGAAGGGAGTCATGTAGTCACCTGCTAGTCGAGATCTACATGATGCACCACTTCTTTCCATTGCCTATTTAGCTTTGTATTATATATATGTTGTATGTACATGCATAGTTTTTATGCAGGTTGCAGGTACCGGATATCAACTTTCCTGAATTGCCAGGATGAGTGTACCCTATCACATTATCTCAATGATAAGAGAAGGGAGATAAATTCTCAATTCCAAATCCCAAACCCTTAAACCATTGTCCTAGAAAGGATAGGACAAGTATCTAGATATTTCACCCACTAAATGTGTTGGATGACATAACTCGTGATTTCAACCCTTTAGACTGATTTTGTGTGAATTGTTTTATGATGGGTTTTCATATTTTATCTTGGAGTTCTATGGTGAATTTTCTATTAATTAAGTCTTAATAAATAGATTTAATTAATAAATTAGTTATTTGGAGAAAATTAATATAATATCATGATCTTTGATATTTTGACTATAATTAATTAAATGAGAATTAATTGAGAAAAAATTAAATAAAAGAAAATTATAAATTAAAATTAATAATAATTATAAAATAATAATAAAGCAATAAATAAATAATAATAAAAGTTATAAAAATTAAAATAAAAATTATAAAAAATTAAAATAAAAGTTATAAGCTTGCCTAGGAGTAAACACACCTCTTGATTGCACTTATGTCAACAACACAGGAGTTAGTGCACCAATTAAAGCACATGGTGTCTACAACCTTATGACTCATCTAGAAGGTTGGAAAGATGCATGCTTAGTTGGTGACACCTTCTAGTTGTTTCTAGAGACATTCTAGGTGCTTCCTGAGAGGCCTTTATATTCAAGCATTCCTAGAAGCTTAGACAGAGTGTGGGAGAGTGTTTTGGAGCATTGGAGGACTCGAAAACTTTGGAGAAGGGAGGAGCTTGCTTTGCAGGTTTTATGAGGAAAAGCGAATTAGCATCAGAATCTGAGTAGACTATTGTGATTTTTCTTATGCTATTTCCACATCTTGCACTTCCTGTCTTCTTCGTGTCTTCCATATGTTTTATGAGGATTTTTCTATTTTGGTTGTATGCATTCTCAATAAGGTAGTTAAAATTTATTTGAGAAAACCTTATATGCATAGATCTGAAGAGATTACGGGGCTAGGGTTTAAATTATAACCAAATCCATTAGAAAAATTTTCCTAGAAAATTTAGAGAGAAAATATTTTATAGGAAATTCTTAAAATTGTGAATATATTCTCTGTGGGAAAACATACATGTTTATATATTTTCAAATTTGCACACACACACACACACACACACACACACACACACACACACACACACACACACATATATATATATATGTATGTATGTATGTATATATATATATACATATACATATATGTATATATATATGTATGTATGTATGTATATATATATATACATATACATATATGTATATGTATATGTATATATATATACATATATGTATATGTATATGTATATACATATATGTATATGTATATCTATATATATATATATGTATATATATGTATGTATGTATATATATACATATATATGTATGTATATATATACATATATATGTATGTATATATATATGTATATATATATATGTATACATATACATATATATGTATGTATATATATATATTTAATTAAAAAGTCGAATGATATATCAGTGAGCAAATTTATTAAATCGCATTGCGATTCTTATTATATAAAAAATGTTTTAATTAAAAAAATGTTATAAAAAAAAATATAAAAAATCGCATTGAGGGGCATGAATGGTACCCCATACCCCTGCAGGTTGCAAAGGCCAACCGTTGCAGGACTACAACGACAGGGGTACACTGTACCGACTGTGGGTGCAGTACCTGTGGCCGTAGGTACTGCGTACCATGGCAGGGGGGGAAAGAATTATGTTAATATTTTATATATATATATATATATATATATATATATATATATATATATATATATGGGTACGTTGGGAGTTATGAGGATAAAAATAAAAATTGACATTTTTGATTTTGTTACAATGTTATAAAATGTTATTATCAATTGTTATAATTATATATATATATATATATTTATTTATTTATTTATGTATGTATGTATGTATGTATGTATATATATTTATGTATATATATTTATGTATATAAGTATATATGTATTAATAATAAATAATTATTATATTAGAAAAATAATTGTATTAAGATATCTTTTCTTTAATAATAAATTAATTTGTAATATTATGGTATGAAAATATAGATTTAATTTAATTGGTTTGAATTATGAAGAAAGGATGATTATGAAAAGAATTTTTAATTTCTTATGTCGAAAATATACTAGTTAAATTTGATGGGAGTCATTTTCAAATAATGTTTATATAATAAAAACATCATTAGAGTAATTGGAAAATCAATTCTAAGAGTTATAGGGAGAAACTTTTATCTATCAAACAAATACATGCATTCCTCTATTCATTATCCAAAATTGGAACTGGAAACTGAAAACCTCCACATTTAATTCAAGTATATAATTTTAGGAAAACCAAAATATGTGCTTGCATTGTGTATTCTTTATGTTTCTATTTTTGGGTTCTGGGTTGAGTAGTATTGACCAGTTATAGGATGTTTACCAGAGGCTTGGGGGTTATGATTGTGATGTCATGATAATGTCTTATTTCTAATCTTTATAAACCCAACCATGGTTATGTGATGGAATGCTCTATGAAATGTTTGTAATTATTGATTGTTATAGTTGAGATTCTTATGTATGAGACACTTGACTTAACCATTTTTGAGTCATCGATCAGTTATCCTTGGGATATTTTCCAGTCACCATGATGGGACTAAAGTGTTGATTTATTCTTGATGTTGTCATGTTGTGACATGTTTTGGACTCAAACATTTTGGAGTCTCTGATCAATATGATTTGAGATATATTTTGGTTATTGAGAACCAATGGATACTTTTGATTATCATTGATGCTTCAGTTGCCAATAGAGAGCTATCGTGATCATGATTTTCTATGGATGCTTTTTAGTTGCTCATGGAGATTTGATGCTTTTATTATGGATGTTTGATGTTCTTATTATGAATTATCTTTTGTGATTTTGAGATTTATGATTCCATGAGCTTAGGGTAGGTTATCTGCTTGTAGTGTCGGGAAGTGGCTTCCAATGGGGGTCGGGGCCCTAAGAGGCTAGCAGGGTAACTCATTGTAAGTTGTTTAATAAGTGAAAACATTCACACCTAATACTAACTAAATGAATCTAAAAAGATAATTGATTTGTTCTCGTCCATGCCTTGAGTGTTTGTACAGACTAGGATAGGAGTAGAGAGAATGCATGGTTGCGACCTTGCATTCCATAATATGCCTTTTCAGTATGAGAGGATACTAGTGGCCGCATGAGGATTAGTAGGGACCCATGGAGTTTAGCTAACTGCCACGGTAACTTCTACATGATAAATGTGATGACACTTTTCCACTTGCATAGTAGGTTCCTACATGTCATTATGTGCCTATGGGGTTTAGATGTCGATTTTGTGATTGGAACCTTGAGTTAGTATACTTTTAGGATTCCTAGACTTATAGAGATTTATTCTATGTGATTTGGATAGCCTGTTTGGGACTTTAGATTATCTCCTCAGCACGGTGGGAGTGGACCACTTAGGTTCCATGCAGTCGGGTGGCATCATGGCTGATGCATCCTTTATAATGGTGGATATGTATCCTTTCATTGATGATTAGCTTATGTTAGATGATGTTATCTTATGCTTTTATTTGCATGTTAGATTACTTTTTGCATATGATGTAGTATATATAGGTGTGACATTCCTATTATGTTAATACCGATGATCTCTTTGATTGTTTGGACTGTTACGCATGGAGGGATGGCTAGGACCCACGATGGTCTAATGATGCTATTAATGGTTGGGAGGAACCGTACACTTAGTTTATTATGTTTGATCTTTATGATGGATGTATATATCTTTTATAATGATGTATCTTGTGTATCATATGTTTATCTTTACTTGATGTATCATGGATTAGAATAGGATGATGTACCTTATTCCACATATGTATATTCTTTTAAGCTTTTCATACCCTATGACATGTATAGTGGATGATTGAGCATTTAGAAATGTAATGTATAAACATTGGACTTATCATTATTATTTCTTGTGGTTGTTGTATTAGATGGATTCAATAATGTCAGTTGATTTAGATGTAATCAATGTTAAGGAATCTTTAAAGAATGTAACCTGTTATGTTTACTTTTAGATGGTTATTGCTATTGCTTCTATTATTGTGTATAAGTTATAAGTGGTATCTACTTTCATGTAAAAAAAAAAAAAATGCTTCCAAACTTAGTGAAATTCTAAGTTAATTCTTTAGATCTCTCGGCGGGGCATTACAGTGTGGATGGCTCAAAAATTTATCATCTTCCTCCAAAAAGGAAACGTAATGAGGGCTAGCAATATGATTAACCATGTTCTGGAATTGATCAACCTCTAAATATTTTGGTACATTTACCATCCACAAAGCATCCTGAAGAACTTGTTTGTGTCTTAAAGACAACTCTAAAAGCTCAAAGATCAATAATTGAGTAGGGGTTCTTTGCAATTGATCAACAAGATTATAATTCAACCTAGGATTAACCAATGGTTTTGAAGGAACATACTTGGATTGCACTTTTTTTGGCTTCTATGGTTGGTTTGAACTAGGTCCTTTGACGACAAGAGGACCTTGACTTCGTGTAACAACATTGAGACTTTGGGAAGACACTTTCTTAGGTTTACATGACTGGTTTGAATTGGGTCCTCTAATGAGAAGGGGACCTTGAGATGACTCTCTAGAGTGAGCACCCCTTAACACCAAAATAGGTTTTTCATCAAGGATAGGAGAGCTCAAATTCAAATCATAACAACTAGGATCTTTATCTTCCATCATGTTGACACTTTCTTCTACAACCTCAAGCATATTGACAACATTTTCTACATTTGCATAAGTGTAATTTATTGCAGCCTTGCCATTCTTAGGTTGGGAAGATTCCCCTTTCTCATACTTGGGTATAGGCTCTTTGAATGTTGTGTGATCTCAATAAGATCTTGAACAATATGCTTAAATCTACAATAGTTTTTAATATCGTGTCCAATGCTATTGTGAAGCTTGTAATAGGCCTTCTCATCCCACCACCATGGGTTAACTTTAGGTATGCAAAATGTTACCACATCATAAGGGCTCACAAGATTATGAGCAATGAGCTTGATGAATATCTCTTCATATGACTCACCCAATTGTGTAAAGTTATGTTTCTCTCCTTTAGGCCTTTCTTGGTATCTTGGCTTGTTACTTTGTTGGTTAGCACTAGCCAAATGGAGAAAAACTTGTTCATTAGGATTATAGGAATTCACAACTCCATCACTAACCACTTGTTTGTTCTTATTCCAATATGTGTTCTTTCCTTTAGCCTTTTTATTGTTGTTATTCTAACCATTATTGTTGTTGTTTCCATTTTTTGTCAAAATACATTGCTCTCTCAAAACATCTAAATGCACCTTCAACCATGGTATCAAAGGACTCAAAAACCATCTTCTTAACTTCATACTTCATCTCAAAAACCATGTTAGTAATGAGGATTTCAATCTTTTCTTTCTCAGGAATAGTAATAGAATAGTGAGAGCACTATCATCTCCATCTTTGCAAGAAAGTAACAAAGGATTTTCCTTGATTTTTCTTTTTGTGACATAAGTCCAATATTGAGACAGATCATGAAAGATTGTATGCGAAGTGTTGAACAAATCTTTGAATAAACTTAGGGAACATCTTAACAAGAGGAGATATATTGGTAAACCATTCCATTGCTTGACCCTTAAGACTCCTTGAAATAATCTCATAAGATATGTGTTCTTATGATGAAACTCAAAACTCATAGTATACAACTGACACACATGATCATTCAGAACTCGATTTCCATCATATTTTTCATATTGGGGGATCTCAATTTTTCTAGGAAAATCGTTCATGTCACTCTTATCAAAAGGATTAGGACAAATTGAATCAAATGAAAAAGAACTCTTCAGTGCCGATATTTTTTTTAGCTATTTCTTCAATTGGTTAATTTCTTCTTTCATAGAGGGATCATGTTTTTGAATCTTTTTGTCTACATCAAAGTTCTAAGGGACACTAGAACCCTTGTTGATTAAAAGTTGAAAGCATGCATCTCTATTTTGGTCCATATATGCTTCCATACATTGCTGAAAATGTGGGTCTAGTTGCATAGCCAAGAAATCATAAGCATTACAGTCAAAGTTTGAGCTACCACCTCCATATCATGAACCATGAAGAGTTTATTGCAAAGGTTGTCTTAAAACTCTAGGAGGTGTTGGTCTCCTATAATAATCATATCTTGAAGCTCTCCTTCCTCTAGGGCTAGGAGATCGGGAAGATGTTCTTGAGTGTCTTCCACTTCGTGGAGACTTAAGAGGGGTAGATGGAGGAAAGTTATCTCCACCACCAATGTGCAGATTTTTTAATTGATTATCAAATTGAAAAGCCATGAGAAGCTCTTTTGTTTCTTGATGGAATTTTCTTTCCATCTCAATAATAACTTGCCTTATTTCCTCTAGGAATTTGAATTATTCTTCCTTCTTTCATGCTCAAGTACTTTGAGTCTACCACTCACATAACCTAAAGGTGTCATGAGTGATGTACATGGTCTTGACTGTCCAAATTGGTTACCAGTAAATGTTGCATTCATACAAGCACTAGAAGGCTCACTAATTTGATGATCATATTAGGATTTCTCTTATTGATATGTATAATGCTTACCTTTCTTAGCACTTTGGTATGCATCCAAATATCTATCCTCAATATGAGGTGAGGTTGGTCTATTTTCACAAGTGGGACCACCACTCAAGAGGTCAACATAGTATTCACCACTTTGATTCTTCTTTTGTGGAGCCATTGTAAAATCCATATCTATATTTGAGTGAGGTGATGCTAAGGGTGTACTCAACTCAATAAGGTCACTATTAGGGTCAAAAAAAGCTTCTATAATATTCTCGTGTGATTGAAGAAGCACAATTTTTTTTTTCCCTTACATCTTTGATGAGTTTGAGCTAAAGGTAATTTTTTTAAGATGACTTGACGTCTCTTTCCTTGATCTACTTGATATCTTGTTGTAACTGGCATGAAGGAAAATTTACTAGGTTATAGAATAACCCTAAGAAACATTGGTACCAAACTAGGATAGTAAAAGCACCCACTTGTCCGAAAGAGATGTAACGAGATTGAATTTTGCAATAGGCATAAACTAACATTGCCATAGAGATACCCACAACTTTGGGTGATTACCCTAGTACATATGGACCAAGAGGATGATGTACTCAAATTATAAACAATTAAAATTGAATTTCTATGAGAGTGGATGGACAAGAAATTACTAAGACTCTCCAAGCATAATATTAAAGAATCCAAAGGTATATATTTCTCAAAAAGGATGATCTCTAACTCACTGACTCCAAACAAGGTCACTTGTAAAATCAAAGATCACTAATTGAAGGGGTCAAAGTACAATAACCCAAGGTACAAACAAGTTTCTAACAATGGGGTAAGTAGCCTAATTTGAACTAGATCAACCTAGGGAGACTGGAAATAATAGGATAGCAAAGTAGTTTGATCATAAAGTCTTGATTCAAGAACTTAGATTTTATTTGTTTTAAATATCCAACTAGATGTGATAAATTTTGAATCGTAAACTAGGCATGCAAGATAGCAATTAAGGATTTCAATCAAACATCTTTAAATAATGAGCAAGGGGCAAAGCAACCATGCACATAGACAAGAATAGTGTCATAGTATTAGTCTAATCCCTAAAACCACAACTATGTATGTTCTCAAAATGTTTTCCAATCATGCACATAATCTTAGAAAAGAAAATTTGATAGCACTATGGTTCTTAGTAATGTTCAACTCTACAACTTCTGCAATCTAGAGTGGGTGAAATCCAATCTTGGCACACTATGGTTTTGACATATTTTGAGAATTTAATCAATCAAAGATACTGAGGAGATCTAATAACCCAAAAAAAGACTACACCCACGAGGATTTCCCCCACAAGGACATTTATATAGTAGTTGCTACTACCACATCAAAAAAGGTTATTACCACTTCAGGTTCTATCCACGTGGTTGAATTAATAAAGGGAATGTCCACTATGGTTAACCCTTTCTAATCAAAGACTCACAAAGTTGTTCCACATGGGGACTTGGTTTGGATTCAAGGGTTCCAAGTTTCTGATGTGCCCAAAAAGGAATAGAGCATACTCCTCTAGCATCTTCACCTTACCCAAACATGGAAAATAAGATTCTTTTACATGTTAATTCAAAATTACCTCACCAAATTTTTAAAAAATTCAAGAAGAAACACCACCAATCTCAAAATAGAAAGTACTAATGGATGTTGAGGAAAAATCTAAATAGAATAGTAAGATAATAACAAATATCCTTCCCCACCTACAAGGAGATCTATCATTGAGAAGAGCTTTACAAGTAAGAAAAGTAAATGAATAACATTCCCTCAAGAACTGAACAAATATTTTTCATAGGGATTAATTACTATGTGAAACACATATGCATGAAAGTAAATCTAGATCCAATTTTAGAGCACCAAATGAAGTGTGAATCTATGAAAGCATGTAAAAGAGCTCAAGCCAAACACATGAGAGGGTTCATTTTACTTCCAAATCCAAATGTTATAGAGATCCAAAAAAAGTACCTAGTAATCCTTGCAATGTGTCTTTTCTCTATTATACCTTTTGTTTATGTGTGAATGCTCACTCGCAACAAACAAAGCAATAAGTAAAACAACCAAACACAAGATATGCAATATATATCCAACTTATGAAAAACCAGGGTTAGATCAAAAAATTTAATTTTTAAGGGTGATAATAACTAGAAAATAACCCAAATGAAAGCTCACATCATGCATTGATCCATATGAAAATTAAATTCAAGTTATTCATTAAATGTCCTTTTTTGAATATTGAATTTTGACCTAGTCAACAATATTAGACCTATATGATATGAATTTGGATCCAAAACCTTAAATTTAGAAAAGGGACCCCTATAAAAAGTAAGAGAGCTTTCAAAAATTATCATAATTTTGAAAATATTTTTTTATTTTTGCCCAGATAGCCATTTTGTCAAAATAGGCCAGTTTTTGCAAATCAAATTATTGAGCCCTAATATGATCTCTAAAATCAAAATACAAAGAACCAACTCTATTTGGAATTTAGATATCTTTCCAAAAATGTATGTTTTTCCCAAAAATTCATTAATTTGAGCCCTAAAATGATTTTTCATGAATTTTTTATTTATTAGAAAAAATAAAAAATACAATAGAAAAATATAAAAATTGCAATGAAGCTTGTTTGATATGTTGCCACCCTGCAAAAAAAATTAGACCAAAACACCAAGTTGTTTCAGTGATATGATCAAATCTTTTAGATCTAGGGTTTTTTGTCTCCAAACAAATTTGCACAAGGGGGATAACTCCAAAAATATCTAAAACTAGCAAGTAAAGATGGGTTGCCCCATAGTGGACATCAAAAATGTATTCATAAAATGTAAGGACACTTCTATGAGTCATTATATCCAATATTTCTCAAGAATGAGGTCTCAAATGGAGGCTCATAGCTCTCTATTCATGGAGTGCAAGGGTTTGTGATAGAGGCCATCAGTTTGACCTAGTTTGTGCCCATGCAAGTACACCATAAAATGAGATATTCAAAGATAAAAATATGAATGCAAATGAAGATGCAAACTAATCTAAAAGATAATAATGCAAAGCAATGCAAGAAAGGAAATATAATCTATGAAAAGAAATAGGAATGCAATATTAATCTATGAAAACAAATATGACTCTAAGATAATATGAAATGCAAGGATGAAACCTCATGATGGAAACCATGGATGCAAGAGAGAATAAGACAAGAAGAGAGAACTTGCAATGAAGCTCCAATGTACAAACCATAAGGCTCAAACTCTTTCTACAAAATTGCTCTCTAAACATGTAGCATAACAATACTATAGCAATGAGCTATTTTCTCTACATCTCTCTCTATTGCTCTATATTTCTCTCTATTGCTCTATATCTCTCTCTATTGCTCCATATGAAAATGAGAAGGAGAGGGCTCCTTATAATGGAAAATGTGGAGGTGGGAGGCTTCTCACAACCAATATGGATAATAGAGTTTGATCCATGTGAGACAAAATTCCATCAATGAGAAAAGAGGAGTGTTTGAGAAGAAAGTGGAAAGAGGAAAAAGAGGAATTTGGCTTAGAGATATGCATATCCAAGTGTAGAGGAAAAAAAGAATTTATTTATTTTTATTTAATTTATTTCTTTTTTCAACTGGGTTTAGTTTTTTTAAATTTAATTTCCTTTTTCACATGAGATTTTATTTAATTAAAAAAGGAGCAAGTTCTTTTAGTTAAATAGGAAATATTTAATTAAGTTAAAGGAGGGTTGTTTCTCTTAATTAATTAAATGTATATAAATTTTAAAATAAAAAGAGATGTTATTTTTAAATTGAATAAGACTTAGTATAAAATGAGTGAATCTTAGGAAATGTTGAAATAATTAAATTAATTACAATTTGATCAAAGAAACTGATTTGAATTGATTTAATAAAAATATTGGAAACCATTGATTCAAAGATTTTGATAAATTGAATAACGAGGACCTATAGTGTAGGCAACCATTTTAGGGTGCATATAGTATGCAAGTTGCACAAAGATTTATATAGTTTGAAACAAGCCCAAGGAGCATTCTACGAAAGACTACATAGTTATTTGGAAAAGATTGGTTTTATAAGGACAAATGATAACATCAATATATATTTGAATACTAGAAAGAATAATAAGGTATCAATTGTTATTTGAATTTTTTGTCGATGATATGATATTTGGAGGAAAGGAAGCATTATGCAAAACTTTTGTTGATGAGATGAAGAAGGAATTTGAAATGTCAATGTTTGGTGAGATGAAATACTTTGTTGGTTTACTAGTATATCAAATGAAGCAACATATCTTCATCACTCAATCCAAATATATCAATAAGATACTAAATTTTTAGGGATGAAAGATTCCAAACTAGTCAGTGCTACTAGACATAAACTATCCAAGAATGACAATTATGTTGATGTAAATTAAACATAATACAAATCAATAATTAGAAATTTGCAATATGGTGCTCATAGATTACTAGATATTGCATTAGCTATTGGGATGGTTGCTAGAATTTTAGCAAGTCCTAAGGACAATCATATGATGGGAGTAAAGAGAAATCTAAGATATTCGAAGAGAATAGAAGATTATGGATTATACTATAAGAAGAGTGAAAGATTGGAGTTTAAGGTATTTATGACTTTGATTGGGTAGGAAATATTGATGATAGAAAGAGCAAAACTGATGGTCTATTCTTTCTAGTACAGAGACTAGTTTCATGGACAAGCAAGAAGAAGATCTACATTTCTAAATTGACAGTTGAAGTTGAGTATGTGGAAGTAGCAGTAAATTAGTCAAATATTATTTGGATTAAATAATTGCTGAAAGGTATGAAGGAAGAAATTACTAATCTAGTGGTTATTTATTGTGATAACACAAGTGCTAGTAATATATCAAAGAACCCTATTATGCACACAAATACATAGCACATTGCTATAAAGTATCATTACTTGAGAGAATTAGTTCAAGAAAAAGAAGTGAAATTGGAATATGTGAGCACAAAGGAGAAAATTGCTAACATATTCATTAAAGCTTTACCTAAGGATGCTCATGAATATCTGAGAGTTAAATTGGGGGTGATTCCCCAAAACAAAACTACTTAAGATATAGAGAAGCATTGCATCAAAGGTGTTGAACAATCTATCTTACACATTGATGTAGACAATTCTACTTTAGTAGTGCATAAGGTAGAGGTGAAGAAGAAGAAGAAGACCATAAAAAATCAATCATATGAAGGTCACAAATGAATAATTTGGACCTAACATGTCATTATCTACATAATCAAAATGTATGAAGTATAGAGATGGTGTCTTCAGCATTATTCAAAGAGGAAGAGATTGGATAGAAATATTAAAAATAAAGAGTGTGAGATTGATTTCACAAAATATTAGAGGGAGAGTTTGCAATATGGGAGAGATTATCTTCAAAGAGGGAGACAATTCAAGAAATAGTAATTGATCACTTAGAGGGAGTTCACAATAAAACCAAGGATATTAATCAAAAGATCTGATGTATTGAGAGTGTTACTCCCAGTCTATACAATTTAGATTGTATGGTAACTAGTATTTCTTCTAATATTCTTGTAGAGATGTTGAGGTGTTGCCACCAATTCCAAAGAGGGAGATTGTTAGAAACTACAATTGGAACAATCATTGTGTGGTCATTAATGTCAAATTTATTGATAAGAAAATTCACTATATGATCTAAATGTCATATCTATTTGATTGATAAAGATGATTTGATAAGTTGTTCATAACAAAAGCATCTATAGGAAAGGTTGAGTTATGAAGAAGAAACTACAAATGGATATTGTATTAGTTGTACCTTGTCAAGACAAAGTGATTGTTTAAACCATGTTGATAAAGTTGAAGACAATGGTTTTCGATTCTTTGTAGTACAAGCCAAGATGGATCACTTATGTAGGCTTGATTGAGCACTAGAGTAAAAAACCAAGGAATTTTGATGACCAAGTTTTAGAACTTAGTGTTGGTTGAGGAAAAACATTTTAATTGTTTGTGAAATATCATAATTTCTAGCTAACTCACTTAATTTCTTGGGATATGGAAAATGTGTTGAAGATAAGGATTGATGAGCTGGGTCATTTAATTCTAGGAGAGGATTAAGTAAATGATCTAAGTAATGAATTCAAGGAGAAGTTTCTAGAAAATAAGATATTTAAATAAAATGATGATTATATACATTGTATTTGATGGATCCAATAGAAAACCCTATGATCTACGATGTTGATTAAGTAGATAAAGATCCAAACAATCTATTTAAGGAGGTATAGAGGCTAACTTTTAGAATGGATGCATAAAAGAGAAGAGTGTAGAGAAGTTGTGTGCATATTTTAAAGAGTTACAAAGAGTTGGAGCTATTACTAATTTCATTGACTAGAAAATATAAGAAGAATCCTTAATTGAATTAAGAACGACTGTGAGGTGATTTCTTGAAGAGTTTCCAAGAAAATCTCAAATTGAGATGATAATGGTGGCTAGATAGTGAATCAATATTAGAAGCTTAATAGAGATCTAAACATGTAAAGTGAGTTGTACTTAAAATCTCAAACATTATATTACTTTCTAACCATTGTGAATAGTATTTGAAATCCTTTAATCAAGGTTAACCTAATAGTCATAACAACCTAAGAGTCTATGTAAATCCTTTAATTGGGTGACATTCTAATGGAATGATCTAAAGTTCACTAACAATGCCACTCCTAGCAAGTTGATTAAATCCTTTAACAATGTGTATTGTAACCTTTAACAGTGCTGGCTCCTAACAAGGCTCACTTCAAAGGAGTGAAAATTGGTAACATGTTGTTGGTGGATTTTTCCAAATTGGCTATCCATATAAAACCCTAGTGTCAAACTTGTGTGGATGTTATTGTGATGCTTTATTGTTTTATGTTTACATTGTGCAAATCTATTATTTTAAGAAGAGTGGACAACTCGTTAATGTTGCAAATAATTTACAATCAAGATCAAGCAATGGAATCACTACTACATTTGAGGTCAAATTATAATGGTAGGCCATCACAATTGCAATGGCCACCTCTCACCAAAGAGACACCTATAGGAATTGGCTCCCATCGGATAGGCATCAAAATTTTGTCAGAGAAAATTGTTATGGTATAGGATTCTATCATAATTGTGAGACATAAAGTTATCATGAATTTAGGTCAGATGGTTCAATACACTATCACAATTGAGATGACTATATGCTAGAGAGGTCATCACATATGTGACATTTATGTGATATCTATGCTATGGGTTTGACAACTAGCCATCAAACCTATCTGTGGCAATAGAAATGGATTTTTGGCTACAAAGTTTTAGAACTAATGACTAGTGGTTGGAATTGTGATGGTAATGAAATAATAAAAATATAGACTGTGTGACGTTGGAGAGAGTGCTTTCCTAAGAAATCTATTTCTAAAATTCAACTTTGGTTATGAACGTTATCAAGAAACTACAACATTTTTACCCTTAGAACTAGTTTTCTTGCTATTTTTATCATTTGGGAGAGACTAGCTGATTCTTTTTTGATAGTCACAAGAATCATTTGGTCCTGCCCAAAAGATAAAAATAATAGGAAAATCACTTATAGGGGTAAGGGCATTATAGTATATTGATAATGTTCAAAACCAAAGTTGAATTTTCAAAATAGATTTGTTAGGAAAGCACTCTCTCCAATGTCACATGTTCCATATTTTTTCCTATGACGATTGCAAAATTTAAAATTACTAGATTGATCCTACTAGCTAGGAGCAGATGATTGTTCATTTAATTGTACCTAATTTGATGATAGTTCTATAGGAATTTGTAATCAATAGGTATGTAATTAGCAACTAGAGTAATGAATCACAATCACAAAGGCATAAAATTGGTGATTGAAGTCCCTAAGAAAAGAGATGAAGACAATGAATCATTTGAGACGATACTAGAAAAAAGGGAGAAAATGAGAAGATGTGATCATGACCATGATAATGAAAATAAAAAATATGGACATACTGGAATGAATTCAGAGAAATATAATAGAAGTTAAATGAAAGGTTTTGATGAAAGGAATGAGATTTATGGAGGTACCAAACATGATGATTTTATATATGATGTAGACAGAAAATACAAGAATAGAGATATGGAAAATAATTTTTCTAATTGTAGAACTAGTAAACACAATACCTTTGTAAGAAGTCAAAATGATACATATCCTAGAAGGGTTGAGACAATGGGAGAAAGAAATAATTGGGGTAGAGTTGTTGAGGATGATAGGTAAAAAACAAGAGGAAGACAGTAATGAGCAAGTTCTTCTAGCTAGGAACAATTGAATGTTCATTTTATCATACCTAATGTGATGACAATTATACAAGAATTTGTAATCAACCCAACTAATTAGAAACTAGACCAATGAATCATAGTGATAAAGGCATAACATCTATGACTCAAGTCCCTAAGAAAATATATTCAAACAATGAATCATTTGAGAGGGTACCAGAAAAAAGGGAGAAAAGGAGAAGATATGATGATGAATAATATAGTGAAATTAAAAACTATGGAAATATTAAAATGAATTCAAAGAAATATAATAGAAAGTATACAAAAGGTTTTGATCAAAGGAATGATATTTAGGGACGTACACAACACGATGATATTATATATGATGTAGAGGGGAAATACTATAACAAAGATATTGAAAATAATTTTTTTGATCATAGAACTGGTAAGCATCATACCTTTATAAAAATTCAAGATGATATAGAGCCTAGAGGGGATGAGAGAATGGGAGAAAGAAGTAATTAGGGTAGGGATGTTGAGGGTGATAGCTAAAAAGCAAAAGAAAAATAGTAGTAAGAAAGTTCTGCTACCTGGGAACAATTGATTGTTCATTTTATCATATATAATTTGATGATAGTTCTATAGGAATTTGTAATCAAACCAACCAATCAACAAGTAGAACATTAAATTTTAGTGAAAAAGGAATAAAATCTATGATTGAAGTCTCTAGAAAAGAGATTAAGACAATGAATCATTTGAGTGGGTACTAAAGAAAGGGAGAAAAGGAGAAGATATGATCATAACCATGATAGTGAAAATAAAAACTACGGACATACTAGAATGAATTCAAAGAAATATAATATAAAGTCTACAAAAGGTTTTGATTAGAGGAATGAAGTTTATGGAGGTACTGAACATGATGATATTATATATGATGTAGAGGGAAAATACAAGAACAGAGATATGGAAAAGAATTTTTTTTCTCATAGAACTGGTAAGTATCATACCTTTGCAAAAGTTCAAGATGATACAAAGCTTAGAAGGGTGGAGACAATGGGAGAAAGAAGTAATTAGGGTAGAGATGTTGAGGGTGATAGGCAAAAAGCATGAGGAAGATAGTAATAAATATGATTGTTAAATCAACAATTATAAAAAAAAAATTCAGGAAATGTTTGCACAAGACTACAAGCTCCTTGAGATATTATTTTGTATAATTTAGTATGTACATAGTATGAGATTTATTTTCTCTTTCTATAGACATGTTACTAAGAATTAAAAGGTTTTATATTTTAGTTTTTCATTGAATCATAATCTAGTATGGTGGGTTATATATTAGAATTTGGTAATTGCAAGATTTGTTTTTTCGTATATTTCAAAATAGATTTCTATTTTAAATTGGCCAAACAATTTTTTTGAGCTTTCCATTTTGAAAATAATTAGAAGTTTGTTTTATTAATATCAACAATGTACTTCACTTGAAACTTCATTTTACGTTAAATGAATCATATAATGAGAAATTCTATTTGAAAAGTGTATGGGCTGCTCATGTTTTGGTGATACTATTTCTTAAATTATTCAAAGTTATCTTCTTGTTGGTTCATGGTGGATTAGAATGTATCTAAAAGGAAATAGTGAATTTGTCAAAGTTTCTAGTCAAAATACTTGTTACTTGTTACATATAATGCCTTGAAATAATTAAGTGCTACCTAACTCTATCAAAGGCATCTACATACTTGAGGCATACTCCACCTGCCAAGCTACCTACATACTTGTATCCATGAGATCAAGAACCTTGAACTACTCACTCCAACAAATATGTAGTTTTGGTTTCCAATTTTTTTGATGTACTTGCATTCCTATAACCACTCATGAGCTTTACTCACCTAATACAACTCTTCACCATCCTACACCTACTCAGGAAAATTGGATGGTTTCTTATAATTACAATGCTGTAATACCCCTGTACAACCTTTGTTCTATAATTTAGAGTTAATGTAATGTTAACCTATATACATCCTAACTCACTCCTTCTATAGTTATGTTTAAAAGCTTGCGACAATAATCAATGTGACAAAAGCTTGTTTAAAGGCACATATTCCTTTTATTAAATGTAAGGTTGATTACCTAAACATCCATACATGTATAAGCATGGTAAGTTACCTAGAATTTCATGAGATCAATCTTTAAACTACTTGGAATATCCTCATCACCTCCTACTACTCTTAGGGGAAATCCATCTCCATTGATCATGAACACTTCATTACACGGGTACATCTAGGAATGTCCTCATCACCTCCTGCATAAAATGAATCCAATATTACAAAATCCCCCCTAAGAACTAATAGTTCAAGTGAAATAAACAAATGAAAAATGAGAGAAAAAAATAGGAATCTACTTACCAATAGGCATTGCCATTGCATCTATGGTCGTGCTACCTATTGAGTGAGTTTTATTATTTTTATGTTATATACATACATACATATATAGAGATCATGAGGGCATGTAAATGAGATGCAAAGATCACAAGAGCATGACAACAAAATCCTAGATCTCAACTGTTCTCAAGAAACATTCATAGCCCTCGAACCTCATTCGGAGCTCTCCACCCTCTTTCACGTGCAACTCTCCACAATCAATCAAAACAAATGGGGAATGATTAATTTCATGTTTTCTTATCTTTTTTGTTTATAATCCATAATCAAAAATCCACAAAATCTATCTATATATATACATACATCCATAGATAGACACAAAACTATGTGTGTATTTATGTATATATACATATATATACATATACATGTATATGTACATATACATATATATATATATACATATGTATATATACATATGTATATATATATCTATATGTATATCTACATATACATGTATATATATATGTATATATACATATACATGTATATATATATATATGTATATATACATATACATATATGTATATGTATATATACATATACATATATATACATAGATATATATGTGTGTGTGTGTGTATTTATATATATACATACATGTATACATACATACATACATATCCATAAAAACATATATACATATATACATACATACATGAAAAAACAATTCACTTTCTAAGAGTTTACAATTTTTTAATAAAATTAATGTTTTACAAGAAAATGTTGTTGATACAGTACATAAATTGCTTGACATGAGAGGTCTGCAAGTGAGGGAGTTGACCAATCTTGAAAAATTGAGTGCTGAAATTGATTTTGATAAGGTAGAGGTAGATATTCAGAAGGAGAAGGAGCAACTTTAGAAAGATACTACATGGAAAAAAAACAACTAGACAACATAGAGGATATTATGGAAGCCATTAGATAGAATCTAGGAAAGTGTTGGGGTAGGTACTATGACATTGGAAACACCAATTAAATTGGTCTATTTTCTGATTAAATGGGTTGTTACTTTATTAATATATGATCCAGTAGTAATGTTAGTTATTATTTTGACATACATGAAAAAATTATTATTATTTATTGTTATATATACATGCATACATGCAAACAACAATGCACTTTCTAAGAGCTTACAATTCTTCAAAAAAAAAAAATGTTTTACAAGAAAATGCACCTGAAGAATTGTTAGCTTAGAAGAAAGAAAATGTTTTTAAAATAGTACACAAATTTCTTGACATGAGAGGTCCACAAGTGAGGGTATTAACTAATGTTGAAAACTTGAATGCTGAAATGAAATCTATCAATGATCAAACACCTATGCCAGATTTGCAACACAATGCGAAGTTTATTTTATATAAGGTAGAAGCATATGTTTAGAAGCTTGATAATCAAAACTTAAGGTATGAGAGAAAAGGAGAAGAAGCAACTTTAGAAAGAGAATGCATGACATAAACAATATGTAGACAATATTAAGGATACTATGGGAGCCTCATGATTATGTCATTTACATAGAAGTAGAACTTACTTCTTTAACTCCTTACACAACTCTTTACTAAAGTTATCCTTCCAGTAGTGAGAATAGCTACTACAAATTCTTGGAATAATTCAAATATGAACCATCTCAAACCATTTTTACCTTGATTTTGGTGCCCCAAACATAAACATGTACCTCTCAATGATTTGAATCCTCTACATGGTAATGGATAATGTCCATGGTTCATCTTATTCAGTGAACATACACAAATGAAGTTGAAGCTTATTGTTTGGAGAGTTTGAAGTTTTGAAGAATATAAGTGATAATCTAATCCAAGCTTCATTATCTAGCCTATGATATATCACCTCTAAATGACTCAGAGCCACCACATGGGAAGCCATATATTGTCTCTCTATTCGATACCTACACATATTTGAGCATTTGGTGTTGGAGATTCAAAGCCTTAAGAATTATGCAATGATCTATGCCCCATTTCCAACTCAAACCACCTAACCTTGCTCCACATGCCTTATTTTCCATATGAGAAAAATCATAGACATACTAAATTATTGATAAGTTGCAATTCGCTAAAGAGGGATGCCAATTGTTTGATCAAATTTATTCAGTCGAGATTCATCACAATTTACTTTAAGGCACTCTAAGACAGAATTGGTTTTAATACATGCTACTTGGTGTCACCTTATTCTATGTTGTTTTGCGGATGGTGAGTCTTTGATATCTGCTGTGGTGATGTTCAAGAGAACAAAAAATCATATTCCCAGCCCAAAAGGACACTACACAAGTTTTAGAGATTGATGTTTCATGCTTGTTGTAAATTTGGTTTTTCAAATCTATAAAGGTTTCTCTACACAAGAATGTAATAAGAATCACAATGCATATGAACAATTTGACAAAATAATTTGATTTCCAACCCATGGTTAGAGAATATTCCTATACAATTATTGGATAGCTTTCAAAACTTTTGTGACTTGTCCTCTTTGATGACAACCCATATAGAATATTGCCAAAATATTTAACGAAGGAGATTTGGAGTCTCTAAATCACACCAAGCCATGAAATATTGAGCATTAACAAAATATAGATCAGCTTCAAAATAATCAATATGCAAGGGTGACTGTAGAAACTAGATAAGAAGCCAATATCCACAAAATGATATGTGAGGAATGAAAATAAATGTGAAGCTTCTTATCTAACAACACTTCTTAGTGAGAAATCATCAATTGGGCAGTATAGACAAGGAACTTTAACTATTTTATAGAATGATACCATGATATTTGTTAAAAGGAATGGCTAAGCTTTCATTGAAAACTAAAACATTGACAAGAATCATGTTGGAACTAGAGGACACCATGCTCGTGTGGAATTGAGAAAGCTTGCAGAGGAACCATAGTAAAGTGAGGCATGAATCATTTGTTGCAAATTTTCAATAGAGAGGTCATCCCATGAGATGGATAAAAATTAGAGTGATAATTACATAGAATATAATGATCACAGAATATGCACAATATGGAAGCATAGACAAGCACATGAACAATTGGGAAAAAGGCCTCAAGAGACTCAACATTTTGGAATTGATTTGTTTTATGAGTGATATTCGTACAAAATATGGCTTGTACAAATACCATGATGTAATGTGGCTTGCAAAAATACCATGGAAAATTGTATTTGATCTTGCTAGACGTGAACAATTGATTGCTCATTTTATGTTACCTAATTTGTTGAAATTTCTAAAGGAAATTTTAATCAACCCAGCTAATCAACAACTAGACCCAATTTACTAGTGCATTGTATTAAAATGGAAGAACTTCCATGTTAAGAGAATTTATCACTATGAATAAATGGTTTGGGGTCATGTCAAGCACCTTGAATGGGTCTTTTCATGGATCTAATTATTCTCCCCCTATTCTACTTCTCTCTCTATTTCTAGCCTATTTATGAAAAATTGCTCTTTGGAATTGAGGACTTTGGCCTCTGGTCAAGGTTGACCTTGACCTTCACCTAGGTAATAGATGACCTCAATGATAACCTAGGATAGGGTTGACCTCATCCCTGACCCCAAGTCCCATTTTCAATTTCTAAGATTTTCAAGATCTTGGGCTTCAAAAGGTTTCTTTTCCTACCTCCAGGTTGGCTATTTCAAGTTTTGGAATTGTAGATTCTTAAATTACATTTAATCTAGGTCCATTCCTAGGGTTTATGATTAAATGGGATTTAATGCTCCTATTTCAGTCTTCTCTAGGAGTTAATTCCCTAGATCACTATATAAGGAAGCCTTCTTCCCTCATTTTGACATGTACTTACTATCTACGTCTAATCATTATCTTTCGTATCAATTATTCTATGAAATGAAGATCTACTAGCATTCAGGTATTCAAGTATTCAAGTGTTCAAGCATCCCATTCATCAAGGAGATCCATTGTTAGCCATTGAAGGATTCAATCTCTATCAAGCCCTCTTGTTGAAGATTTCATCCACACTCATCCAAGCCTTCTTCTATGCAAAGATACATTCAAGATTGGTGTGGAAGATCTAATGATATTAATTTGAGACATCCTACATCCATTTCTACATTCATTTGGAGCACCTATACTTGTAGATTCAAGGATTCAAATCCTCCACAAGGATTTCCACATAAACAAGGTGAACAGTTCCATTACTATGTTTATGTATATTATAATTTCAATTATATTTCAATGTTAATTTTGAACTAGGGTTTGACTGAGGTAAACCCCCCAGTCAAAAAAAAAACCCTTTTACTTGTAGATACAGGTGTGGAACAACAAAATAAAGAGCAGATTCAGATACCCTTTTCATCAAACTTGCGAGATCCATGAGTAGAAATTTGTCAGAGTAGTGTAGGTCAAGGTTGACTTTTTGGGGTACAATTATGTCCCAAGGTAAGATTATACCCTACCAATAGGGTCTAGGTTGACCTCCATTCAAAAAGACAAAATAATTCTAGGTTTTCTCTGTCTCGACATTTCTAATTTGGAACAAGTTACAGATTTTCCAGAAACTACATATAGACATCAAAAAATAACATTTTCCAGATTCAAGGCTAATATTTTTCTTCTATCTATATTAGGATCTGAGTACATATTCCCCCACAATAGGAAGATCATATAACCCCCTTTCTCAATAATTTCCACCACTTGATCGATTTCCTACATTGAAAACTCTCTTATATTTAATCAATTTGGATCATTCCTTTTGGAAATAAGGGTTGATTTGGGTTTCCATTTTCTTTCTATTCATTTTGGTGAACCCGTGATAGACAACTCTTTTTCTTTGTTGTTAGATTTAAATCTTGCATTAGCTTTTCTTTCATATTTTCTTTTATGGAATTAGATTCCCTATTGTGTTATGTGGTCTTATATTTACTTTCATTTCATTAGATACTTTCTTGCATTAATATTAGATTTAGTTTCTACTCTTGCATTTTAAATTCAAAAATACAAAAATATTGTTTTTTTATAGTTTAGTTTATTTTCGTTGTATTGGTTTATGAGCTTTATTACTTCTAGTCCTACTTTTAATCTTAGGGTTAGATGTAGTTGTAGACTTATGGGTACCTTTGAGCTTGTATCTTATTATCCTTTCCTTAGGATTCTAGATGAAACTTTGATTATTTTCGATTCTCATACTCTTATGGAGAAAAACTCTTCTCACTCATCTCATGATGAGGATGAGGATTTAAGGGTTCCTCCTAAACAAGTGCAAAACTGTTCAAATTAACTTGATAAAATGGGTAATTGGCTTCTTCAAGAAAACTATAATCAAGATTCTATTCAAGCTGTAGAGGCTCTTAAGAAATTTCTTCATGATAGTGACCAAGGTGTTAATCTCTTGCATGGTATTACTCACCTTGTGCATTCCAACATTAAATCATTATCTCAAGAATCTCAAGATTTTGGGTTGAATCCTCCTATCACTAGTGTAAAACATTGTTCTCTTCCTTTCCCTAGTGTTCCTACCTATACTCTTGTGGTGACTATGATGATTCCCTCTATTCCTATGAGTGTTCCTTCTGTGTCCCTTCCTACTTCACAACCTTCTTATCATGATGTTCCTTTTACTTATTCTACTCCTATGTCAACTATAGTTCCAAGTTTTCCTCTAGTTGTATCTTCTATTCATATAGTACACTTTACCTAGTGTTTATAAAAATTTTATTCCTCCTATTTCTTCTCATGATTCTAAAATTATTAGTTTGGCTCAAACTATGTCATCTTTACAACAACAACTTGCATCCTTGACAAAAAACAAGTTTAGTACTACTACTTGTGGCATGGGAATTCCTTTGTCTCAGATATTATTCATACTCATTTTCCTTAGAAAGTTGGTATGTCTCATCTTGAGAATTATAATGGTAAGGGAGACCCTATTCATCATGTTAAAACATTTCAAATCCTTTGTAGTGATTGTGCTCATGATCATTGGATTTTTTGAAGTTGTTTACTCGAACATTTTGTGACAAGGCATTACAATGGTTTTGTTCTTTGATTGCTTATTCTATTCATTCATTTTCTCAACTTTCTCATGCTTTTATTCAATAATTTCAAAACAACATTGACCCACAAGTGTCCTTGAATAATTTGATACTTTGTAAACAAAATTCTAAGGAAACATTGATTGAATTTATTGGTAGATTTTGGTAGATTGAAGCATTTTCATGCTTAAATTTCTCATCCTATCCTAATATTGTTATTCAGTGTATGTTTATTTCAAATTTGTAAAAGGATATTAGAGATTAAAAAACTCTTACTGAATTTACTTCTTTCAATTTAACTTTGTACAATACTTCATCATTATCAATTACAAGTAAGTGAATTTGAGAGC